>BSBM01002508.1:0-167049 GCA_027924585.1 Larix kaempferi | reverse complement strand
GCCATGTGCTTCCCCCAAATCGTGGGCACACCAAAAACAGATTGTGGAAAGGGAAATTTGACCACACGGAGAAAAACTAATTTCCTCCCATAGGCTATGAGCATTCCAATGGACAAAAAGAACTCAATGAAACCCCCCCAAATCGAGCTCTCTCCCTCCCAGCAGCTCTGCAACACAAAAACACCCTCTTCCCAGCTAGAAAACCATGAAAAACCAGAAAAAAACGTGAGAGAGGCAAACTCATGGGTAAAGAAAAAAATGGCTTGGGAAGCAATTTTGTGGCTCTTTCTTGCCAAGGAATCCAACACGAATTTCCATGAAGGGTGGCTTTCCCATACCCGAATTTGGACAGCCATACCTCTCCATTCCCCAAGGCATTAACTACTTCAACCAACTCTTGGAAAGAAATACATGATTGGGTACAAAAGTCAACATGGATAGTTGAGGGTTTATGGGTTCTCTCATTGACACTTGGATTGACTTGATTGGTTCAAGGGTATAAATATTTTCCCTCTCAATTCCTTGTAAAATCATGCCTCCATCTCTTGTTGCATTGCATAGCTAGTTGTGGGTATTTCATTAAAATGCATAATTACATGATATTTGCAATTCCATTTTGCATGGCTAGCACGGTAAACCATATGCATCACTAATCGATGGCGGGGCATTGGCCTTGAGCTCCTCACCACGATTTTATAACAATATTACCTCATTTACATTTTAATGAAATGGGGTCAAAATCGGGATATTACACACTCATGCAAAGGAACTCTCCCCTCTCTCTTTTCCTATTTAAGGAGGATCATCCTCCTCATTTGGGTTACAATCTCCCTTCTTCCACAATCTCTCATGCTCTCACTCTTTCTTGCTCTCTTGCTTCAATTCTTGTCCAAAGAAGTGAGCCATTGTAATTTCCAGCTTTTGATGTGAACAAAGAGAAATCTTTGGAGGAAATTTGATTCTTGGCTTTATGTGAGGTAACATTGTAGCATTGTAGTTTCTTGCTTGCATTTGTGGATCTCAAACAAATTGTTTTGCTTGAGAATAATATTGTAATATTGTTGTTACATGTTATGTTGGTTATCTTCTTAGCATTTGAGAATTACATGGACTTCTAGTTTGAACAAATGATTTCTCATTTCTTTGCTTGATCCCTCACCCCTTGTACATTTGAAGCTAGTTTTGTTACAGGTTACTTAAGCTTGGAGAGTAGGATTCCTGGGTGGGATGCCCCATTGTTCAAACAACTATTAAGGAACTTTCCTCTTCTAACTAACTATTTCTTATGTAGATTTTTACTTATTTCACTCTCAAAAATCATCATTTCCAGCTTTTTTATATGCTACATTTTATTTACAAATAGCTGAAATTTATATGTTAAAATTTTTAAAGTGATTCCATACTCATTTTTATCATATTTGGAAAGAATTAGCTTGTTTTTTTGTGCACGCTTTTCATGTTATAAGGGGAGGTGCCAAAATTTGGCCACAAATAAGCTCAAAGATCATCCAAGAGTGGCCACTTCAAGTTTCTTCCCAAAAAAAGGGTCAAATTTCTTGTTCTTGACCCCCATTCTCTTTTATTTCAAAGGCTGAAATTTATCTTGTTGTAACAATCCCAAGAGAGTCTCTTGGGCTTGATTCCTTCTTCCTTTATTTCTAGTAAAAAACTCTTTTTATTTTTCAGCCATCCCTTGCATGCAAAAGAAGTTGGGCTTGCCCACCTGTGCATTGCAAGTGTAGAGAGGTCAGTGTTAGTTGTATATGATATTTTCATTTTGTTAGATTGCTTGCCCCTCCTCTTCATTAGGAAGAGAGTTGTGTGGCTATGATAACAGTTTAGTTTCTTAAGTTATTTTTTTCATCCGTTGCTAACAAGTGAGTTGGCTTTGTCACCCTTGCATAGAAATTGTTGAAAGAGCTAGGAATTAGTTTATTTTTCATTTGCATTTGGTAATATTGCTTGCCCACACCTTGCATGTGAAGTGGCTTTGCCCATCCATGCAAATTGTGCCGGCTAGTAATTTGTTTAAGTTTCAAGTTATTTTTGCTTTAATTTATTTGTCCACACCTTGCAAGTGAGTTGACTTTGCCACCCTGAAATATCATGTCGGCTTGCATTGTACATAAATATTTGTTTATTCTTTTAAAAAGTTAAATAAACCGTTGCCCCAATCCTTGCCCCGTATTCACTCCCCTTGTCAGTTCGTCCGATCCTGGGTGACAAGAAAGGGCAAAGATTAGTGTTGGCTAGAATAATAGGGACTCATAAATTTATCTTGATAAGACATTGAGAAAAATAAGTTTGACCCGTGGAGCTAGAGGGGTAGAGGCTATTGGGAGCCTCGTGGCACTTAGTGTCCTCCTGTTGAGCACCTGGCAAGCTTTGGGATTGACCCGTGGAGCTAGTTGGGAACCTTGTGTTCCCTTGTTAAGCACCCGACAATCTCTCTCAAATCGAAAGAGATAAGTTTTGGGGTAGACACATCGGATAGCTTTAATTTTCTTGCAAAACCTCAAATCCCCTAAGCTAAAGAGAGACCTAAAAATAATTAAAATTTACAGGACCATTGGAAAAACATTGCAATTAATATTTCATTTTTTAGTTCTTTACTTTCGAAGCATTTGAATTCGGTTCAATCTTGTTACAAGCACCTTTCATTCATTAATTGTTCATTTACTACAAGTATTTCTTATATGTTTAATGTGATAATTTGATCATTGTGATAAGTGAATGGTTTAATGCAATTTGATTGTCTTTGGTGATCTTACTTCTATTGTATATGTGACTCCATAACCCAAGTAAAGTAGGCATTGGTTTGGTATATGATTTGTCATTCTCTCTTACAATTGTACATGGTTTATTTTTAAAGAAGGTTTGCTTGTCATCAAAATTATTGCATCTTTGCATGAATGCTTGTCATTGAACATTAATAATTTGCAACTCCTAAAGAATCTTAGCAATTAGGGACAACCCCCCTTGACCTTTTGAAGTTGGGGTCTAAATGGAGGAGTGAGGAATCGAGGGTGGCAGTGGGTTCTACACTCATAGTTGCTCTCAAAAAACACACATAGCGGTTGGGAGACCTTATCTGTGGTCAGTGTGTTTTGAGACTTATCTGTGGTCAGTGTGTTTTAGGCGGAAACATGCACTGCCAAGCCAAATCCTCTTGGATAGGCCACCCTCGAACTAAGGCCACGGATCCACAAGTAGAGGTGCACTCAAGAATAGCTCAAATTATAAGTTTGATAAGCCACAACTCATTTCCTCACCACCTACTTTCTCCTCCACCTCAATACCAAGTGCAATGGTAATCCCTTCACCACCCATGTACCTCTTGTTGAGATATTGTAACTTCAAAGAATATTATATTTGTACTTTATTATTTCGGAGATGATTCATTCCTCCGTGAAGATCTTATTGTATATCCGGAGATGTTTATTCCTCCGTCGGAATGTGGTAACTCGGGTTATTAGACTTCCCTAGTGGGGGTCGGCCCTAAATGTGTTATGTGGGTCAAAGGGTTATTAGACCACCCTAGAGGGGTCGGCCCAGTCAGTTATAATGGGGTATTTAACCTAATGGTTAAATACGAGCCTACATGTACTTGTGTAATACA
This sequence comes from Larix kaempferi, assembly GCA_027924585.1. Lineage (NCBI taxonomy): Eukaryota > Viridiplantae > Streptophyta > Pinopsida > Pinales > Pinaceae > Larix > Larix kaempferi. Next base: position 163,430 of record BSBM01002508.1, on the reverse strand, counting down.
TATCAGAGAAGTGTATAAATAGAGGAGGTGTGTTCCTCATTATACACACACTCTCACTTGAGAAAGGCGCACTTGTGGAGGAGAGGTCTGCTATGGAGAAGAAGGAGCTTATGCTCAGGGTTTGCATCTTTGTATATTGCTGGTCATCTATATTGAGGAAGCTTTACTGGGTTTTCTACCCCATGAGGGTTTCCCAGGATAAAATCTTTGTCTCTTGTGTTTATGCTATGCTTGTTGTTTCTTCAGTGATCCTGTATATGCTATTATTGTGAAATGGAATGTAATGCTGCTATTTTCTGTCTTAGCATATTGAATTATAACATGGTATTAGAGCTAACCTGAAGGAAGACAAGGTATGGCACTAAAGACACTTGCTTTACTTACGACAATTTGAAGGTTAGGGTTTTACATAGCAAAAACCAGTCATCGTAGAACTTTCGCTATAAATCCATTTTGGCGAATTTTTCGGATCTGAAATTGTTACAGGACGAAGCTAAAATCTCCAGGTACCTTGTGTCCAAAGGACAACCTCTAATTCGTTGTACTTTGTGATTTATGATCTGTACAATATAGGGTTTCTGCCTCTTCCAGATCTGAGTCAAAATCAGGTGACCTTGGGAAAAAGGTCATATCTTGGGCTAGGAAGCTCCAAATGCAATTTCGTAAAAAGTGACAGGTAGTACACAGTCTGCACTATCTCAGAAAACTTTTTCAGAGGCCGAAGTTGAACCAGTGACACGTGGCACTCCGTACAAGTGCGCTCTCCTGTATTATCCCATAAACAGGTCACGTTGCGACACTTGGCATAACGCTCTCTCAGAAAATCCAATTGAGGTCAGACCTGTCAGAATGGAAAGATAACAGGCCGAGATATCTCAGAAAACTTTTTCAGAGGCCGAAGGTCAAACAGTGACACGTGGCACGCCGTACAAGTTCGCTCTCCTGTATTTTCCCAAAACAGGTCACGTTGCGACATTTGGCATAACTCTCTCTCAGAGAATCCAATTGAGGTCAGACCTGTCAGGATGGAAAGATAACAGGTCAGGCTATCTCAGGAAACTTTTTCAGACCCTGTGGATCAAAAATTTCAGAGTTACACCAGAAACAATCAGGTACATATTTCTGTCAAAAACAGAATTATTTTTTGGTACCTTCATTCATGACTTCCGGAATTTAGGGGCTTTGGAGAAAGTTGGAATTTTTGTAATCAGAGACCACGGCTGGATGCTACTAATCAAAATAGAAATTTAGAGACCAAGATCATAATTTTTGGTTGGGCAGAAGGCCGGGCTTGATTAGACCCTAGTTCGGGACTTTGATCAGAAAAGCGGAAAATTAGGGCTTCTGTAAAAATGGGAATTTTTGAAATCTGTGACCACGGCTGGAAGCTCCTCAGAAAAATAGAAGCTTAGAGCTTTGGATCAAACTTTTGATGGGGCAAAAGAGTGGGCTTCATCAAACCCCAGTTCAGGGTCACGTCCAGTGAATCCGAAAGTTTTCAAAGGCAAAATTGAGGAGTAAAACTTTGCAGTCTTCAATTCTGAATATATCAGTTTGATCAGCTCATCAAGGCGCATATCTCTATCCTTTCGGAAGTTTGAAATTCAAAGTTTGAATTTTTGGGGTTTCTCTGACAAACCCATATCCAGCTCCAGGTCTAGTTCTTGCAAATCAAGTGGATAGGGTTAATCCTAGAAGAAGATGGATTGGTCACCTACATAAGTGAAGGAGTTCATGTCTCAGAGGGAGATGAGGCTAAGGCTTTACATAAGGAGATTACAAGCGATCTCGATAGGTATGACTCATCGAGGTATGTTTTGAGATTTGTTCATGATTAAGTTTATGGTATGTTTGTCTTCATGTTATTACAATTAGTACAATCTTGATTTTAGATTTGTTGTATCACCTTAACAAAATTATGAATGCATTCATTGGTTAGGGTGTTGACACTTATGATTATACTAATGCATTATGGTGTTGTGTGAGGTTGAGGTTGTCTGCTAACAAGATACAGGTACATCACAAAAGACAAATCAGGCTCCATGACCATGAAAACAAGAAGACAAAGACTCATCCATAATCTTTGTTCTACTTACGAGGTATGTATGACTTTGTTATATTATGCTTAACCTATGAGACATGCAGGTTCTAGCTCAGGATCTCTAAATCATTGAAGAGATTGTTTAGGTATGTTGTACATAACCAAGTAGGTATACTAATCCAGGTATGTTTCCCATGAATCTTACCTTGTGTTAGGATCCCTTATAAGTATACTTGGAATGATTGGTTATGCTTATTCATAAAGTTAGTAATCAAGGGATTATGCATATTATATCTTTTATCAATGATATGCATGAGTAAAAGAAGACTTCCATGAAATCTTGAATACTAATGTTTATTAACTATAATCATGACTATACTTTTTCAAGATTATTTAGTACTATAATGTTTTGATAGCATTTAGAATATACTAATGAGTGTATGTTTGTGTATGAGATCATGAGGATGACTCTTGAGCATGTACAGTGGTACAGAATGAATAGAAGTTCAAAAGACATACAGAAGATCAAGCGGGAGGCAGCCACACAAACATAAAAGATAAGTATTTGAGTTGCTATTTGAAATAGTAATGATATTGCCTGCATACATATTTGTATTCCTAGAATATATATAATGCTGAGTGTAAACATTCATAGAGCATTGAACAATATACAACTAATGTGCATATGTTTGGACAAACATTCCATTGTTGCTTGTCTAGAATGAAACCTCCTTGCTGACATGCTGAGAGTTGTGCACACTCTCGATAGTATGTTCTGGTAGAGATGGAAGGCATCTAGAGAGCCACTGTATGCATACAGGATATGGGAAAGTGTTGTGCCAAAGTATTGGTCAAAATAATTACATCACTATGTAAATAATATCTGTATGCATAATGGGTTATCTTTTGATGATTATGAAGTATTACTAATCATGTACTTAATTTTGATTTGTAGGAAAGGTCATGAAGAATGATGGACATCGTACAAGTGGTGGATGTTCAAACAAGAAGATTTACAAATCAAACAAAATATAGAAGGCTCATGGCTAGAAGATTCTCTTAGAAAGGGGAAGAGAATCACGACAAGATGTTTGCTCCAAGTATGGTGTAATTAAAGAAGAAGTATGAATCAGGTTCTGTATAGGTACCTAGGATCGATAATAATTTGATAAGCTTAATGTTCACCATGGGTGATGTGGATCTCAACCCTTTGCCACAAGGTTGAATATGATACACACATGACATGGATGCAAGAAGGAACTCACCACAGAGTTCGAATGATATTGAGGCTCATATCAGTAGACCCATCTAACGAGAGATGGCACAGATAGATATGCAGAAGATCATTCAATGCAGAAATGAAAAATGAAAGATCTCAATTTGATGCTTTACTTCCTAGGTCTGGAAGTATGGCAAGGCTCAGAAGGAATATTTCTCAACCAGGGAAAGTATGATGAGAAATATGACTTGAGGTGTTGGAATGGCCACTCTTATGGATTCCAACTTGAAGCTGTTAGGGGATAACTCATCAGAGTTAGTGGATATAACTCTGTTCAGTCAAATTATTGGGTCTTTGATATATCTAACATATACTAGGTTAAGATATATGCTTTGTTATGAACACCTTGAGTTAGTATCTAGTGGAAACTAGATGTGTTTACCTGATAGTTGCAAAGTATGTGATGAGGCACATAAAGGACACGATAGAATTTGATCTATGCTATCTTGAAGATCATGACTTCAGATGGCTATTCAGATTCTGTTTGGGCAGGAAGTGTATCAGACAAGAAGAACACATCGAGAGGATGTTATTGTCTGGGATTAGCCATGATCTCGTGGTTTAGCTGGAAGCAGTCTAGTGTGGCTCTCAGCACAAGCGGAATATATGGCTGCTTGCTCTGCTAGTTGTGAAGAAGTTTGGCTTTAGGATTGTTTGACTTAGAGATAGAACCAACTGAGATCCTATGTGATAATTAGAGTTGTATCAAGATGACATAGAATATAGTGTTCCATGATAAGTCAAAGAACATAGGGAACTAACAAGATATGACACAGAAAGGAACTCTAAAAGTTTGAATTTGTAACAGGTTACCATTGTACTAACCAAGCCTCTACGTCAAGTGAAGAAGTTACCAACCAAACCTCTGTCTCGAGTGAAGTTTGAATACTTCTGAGACAAGCTTGGTGTAGTTCAAAAGGACCCTCCTCGAAAGGGGGAGTAGTATAGTCGCTACTGATGAGATTGTCTCATCAAACATCAAGGTCGTTGATGAGGTAACTTGTTATCTACACCCAGTTACTTAGAAATATTTAGATTTAGGACTCTTATACTTAGAATACTTAGCTTTACTTATACATGTTTTGATGATGATGATACATGTTGTGGTTATACATGTTTTGATGATGATGATACATGTTGTGGTTATACATGTTTTGATGATGATGATACATGTTGTGGTTATACATGTTTTGATGATGATGATACATGTTGTGGTTATACATGTTTTGATGATGATGATACATGTTGTGGTTATACATGTTTTGATGATGAGGATACATGTTCTGTTCTTGATGAACATGTGAAGGGATTGGATCATTCCTGGACTTCAGTCCGAAAGAAGAGCCGTAGACGTATGTCTTCGATAATGAAGTTCTTGATGAACATGTGAAGGGATTGGATCATTCCTGGACTTCAGTCCGAAAGAAGAGCCATAGACGTATGTCTTCGATAATGAAGTTCTTGATGAACATGTGAAGGGATTGGATCATTCCTGGACTTCAGTCCGAAAGAAGAGCCGTAGATGTATGTCTTCGATAATGAAGTTCTTGATGAACATGTGAAGGGATTGGATCATTCCTGGACTTCAGTCCGAAAGAAGAGCCGTAGACGTATGTCTTCGATAATGAAGTTCTTGATGAACATGTGAAGGGATTGGATCATTCCTGGACTTCAGTCCGAAAGAAGAGCCGTAGACGTATGTCTTCGATAATGAAGTTCTTGATGAACATGTGAAGGGATTGGATCATTCCTGGACTTCAGTCCGAAAGAAGAGCCGTAGACGTATGTCTTCGATAATGAAGTTCTTGATGAACATGTGAGGGGATTGGATAATTCCCGGACTTCAGTCCTAAAGAAGATCCGTAGACATGAGGTCTCCGATAACTGAACGACAGGACTGAATCGTCCCTGGACCTCGGTTCAAAATGTACGTGACAAATCCTAGAATTACTCTAGGTTACATCCAGCATGAAACAGGGCTGGCTCTGTAGTTGTGATACATCCAGCATGAAACAGGGCTGGCTCTGTAGTTGTGATACATCCAGCATGAAACAGGGCTGGCTCTGTAGTTGTGATACATCCAGCATGAAACAGGGCTGGCTCTGTAGTTGTGATACATCCAGCATGAAACAGGGCTGGCTCTGTAGTTGTGATACATCCAGCATGAAACAGGGCTGGCTCTGTAGTTGTGATACATCCAGCATGAAACAGGGCTGGCTCTGTAGTTGTGATAGGGATTGATCATCCTGGAACTTGATCTGGATTGCATCATCCATGGACTCATGTCCTAAAGAGAGCAGGATTGATCATCCTGTAAATCTGATTGTGTGATGACGATGCTGCTGATCGTGTAATGACGATGCTGCTGATTGTATGATGACGATGCTGCTGATCGTATGATGACGATGCTGATGGTCATGTGATGACGATGTTGATGATCGTGTGACGATGATGATGATGATCGTGTGATGACGATGCTGCTGATCGTGTGATGACGATCCTGATGATCGTGTGATGACGATGTTGATGATCGTATGATGACGATGCTGATGATCGTGTGATGACGATGCTGATGATCGTGTGATGACGATATTGATGATCGTGTGACGATGATGATGATGATCGTGTGACGATGATGATGATGATCGTGTGATGATGATGCTGCTGATCGTGTGATGACGATGCTGCTGATCATGTGATGACGATGCTGCTGATCGTGTGATGACGATGCTGCTGATCGTATGAAGACGATGCTAAAGATCGTAATGTTGATGATTGATGTTGACAGTGATGTTCCAGTAACTGCTTGAGTTACTGATGATGTTGAGAAAGCTTCCAGTGATTTATAGATGTATCATGTATGATGTTGATGACTCCTTGCTCGGGCAGATGCTATTATAATATCCTTCTCGTTAAGGGGGAGTGTTGAGATATTGTAACTTCAAAGAATATTATATTTGTACTTTATTATTCCGGAGATGATTCATTCCTCCGTGAAGATCTTATTGTATATCCGGAGATGTTTATTCCTCCGTCGGAATGTGGTAACTCGGGTTATTAGACTTCCCTAGTGGGGGTCGGCCCTAAATGTGTTATGTGGGTCAAAGGGTTATTAGACCACCCTAGAGGGGTCGGCCCAGTCAGTTATAATGGGGTATTTAACCTAATGGTTAAATACGAGCCTACATGTACTTGTGTAATACATATCAGAGAAGTGTATAAATAGAGGAGGTGTGTTCCTCATTATACACACACTCTCACTTGAGAAAGGCGCACTTGTGGAGGAGAGGTCTGCTATGGAGAAGAAGGAGCTTATGCTCAGGGTTTGCATCTTTGTATATTGCTGGTCATCTATATTGAGGAAGCTTTACTGGGTTTTCTACCCCATGAGGGTTTCCCAGGATAAATCTCTGTCTCTTGTGTTTATGCTATGCTTGTTGTTTCTTCAGTGATCCTGTATATGCTATTATTGTGAAATGGAATGTAATGTTGCTATTTTCTGTCTTAGCATATTGAATTATAACACCTCTAGACATTGCTATTCACCATCAGGATTTATGTTTAGGATCGGGACGAAGACAAGTAGTGGACTCAGAGGAACTATGCCAAAGTTTTCTAGTATTACATCAAACACCACACAATATCACAGTGCCTTCAAGCACATAGTTCTTACACATAGCTTAGCATACATGGCTTCCAAATCTCACAAGCTCCCCATGACATGAATCAACACGAAGATTGATAACTATCTGCTCTCAAGGATATCAAACATGGATTTACAGACCCAAGGAGGCAACTTGAACCCAATGAGGTCAATTAGAACCGAGGTAAGCCAACTTGAGTCAACCGAAGGAGGTTAATTCAACCATAAGGGACCAATTTGAATTCTACCCAAGTAACTCGAATTTCAATGAGGGTAACTCCAAACCACCCAACCCAACTCCAATTCATTTGGGGACACTTCATTCATGAAGAGGAACTCAAATTAGTTAGAGGAGGAGTTACCGAAGACAAGATACCTTCCCGGAATAGCAAAAAGGGGAGTTACACAAGGATTTACACAACATTGAGGTGTCAAGGCTAAAAGTAGCCAATGAGGGCACACTTGTGCAAGTGGGGGGTAGAGTGTAGACTCTCATGAGCAACACCCACTGCATTCAGAATTTACCTGTTTGCAAGGAATCCAAATTGTTCTTTGGTCATGCATTCCGCAAATTTAGCCTTAATTATGTTAGATATCACTTTTGTAATGACTTTGTAGATCAAATTACACAAATAAATAGGTCTAAAATCATTGAAGGATGAAGGATTAGCACTTTTGGTAATAAGTGTTGTGAAAGTGGCATTTTGTGCCCTTGACAGTTTCCCCTGAATTCCAGACTCTTCCACAACCTATAATAGATCATTCCCAACTAAATCAAAACTCTACAGTTCATCCATTTGTTCCAGGACTCTTAGACTTAGCAATTTTTTAAAAATTTCTTCAATTTCAATAAGAGTCACAAGCTCCATTATCTTTTGACTGTCTTACATAGAGAAAAAACAAGTATAAATTTGGATAATTTGCATCTAAGGACCAATATTGTTGTATCTTGGATCCTGAAAAAGTGAAGAGAAATGACCAACAACTGCATCTTCTAATCCTTTCTGAGTATAGATAACAGTACCATTACCATTTGATATATCCGAAATAGAATTATGGATCCTTCTCTGATTTGCAAATTTGTGAAAAAGCTTGGAGTTTTTATCTCCCTGAGCAATCTAGATTGCCCCACTTTTTAGTCTCTAAGTCTCTTCCTCTAATCTCAAAATCTAGACTTTCCTCTCCTCCAAATGGTTTAACTGTATTTTTTCAACTTCAAATAGACCAACAGAAATAGTCCTAGCAAATTTTCCATCAATCTCTTCTTCAATACGTAGCAACTCCTCTTTTAACTTCCACTTTTTTTGTCTTTCCCGCTGAATTACCTCTATTTTTAATTCCTTCAATTTATAAACTAGTTGTTGCATAACAGATCCGTCCTCAACCTGGTTTAGGGATCTCCACTTTTCCTTGACCAATTCAGAGAACTCAGACTTCTAACCATGCATGATTAAACTTAAATGGAAATTTTAATTTAGATTCCTAAACATCCAATTGTAAACAGATCGGCATGTGATCCAAAATACCAACATTTACCACCCAAGAACGATATCTATTAAGAGAATCAACTAGTTCCTCAGCCATCAAAAATCTATCCAACCTTTTGTTGGAATATCCAGAAATACTGAGAGGGGGGGGTGAATCAATATTGCCTTCTTTTTCCTTTTATTAAAAACAATTAGTTCAAGACACACAAATAATCAAACAAGTTAGGACACAATATTTTATCGTGGAAACCTCAAAGAGAAAACCACAAACTCATACTCATTAGTAAGATGAATTTTACAAAATTGTTTATCTACTTCTACATAAAGGATGCAACTACACCCCAGGTTTTGCCTGCTGCTACAGACGGGGATGATACAACACCCCAGATCTTCTGCCTGCTGCTACAGGCAAGCATGCAATGACACCCTGCTCTCCAGCTTCTACTGGATGGAGGCTACGACCCCTAGTAGGCTTCCTACCTGCCCTAGCACCACCCTGCCACCCTTAAACTTATCTGGTAAAACTTCCAGATCTCTTTTCTTTGATACTGTCACAACTTATTCATCTTGCTAGTCTCTGACTTCTTGCTCTACTGTTGGATCAGAACTACTGAGACACATGTTTCCATATTCATTTTATGTTTATATATTCTCCCTAATTGTCCAAGCATCACACCTTTTCGAATTAGGCTCATGATCTTTCTTCATCACACCTCTTCAAATCTCTGTTCTTTTAATTTAATTCTATTTGTAAATTAATTTAATTCTATTTGTAAATTAATTTAATCTTCTCCTCATACCTCTTCGAATCTCAGCTTTAATTATGTTATTTATTAATTAATTAAATCATCTCATGCTCTTTCAAATCTATGTTTTAATCTTTAATTTACAATTCTGTTTATTAATGTTTTTAATTAAATAATTAATTAAAAACTTTATTGGCCATCCTTCATTTCATTGGTCTCTTTAATACTTTAAATAGTCACATTCTATTTTTTTTTTAATCAAAAACTCTATTTTATATTTCTGATTTTATTTCTGTAGCTTTCTGCTTTAATAATTTTTTTTACTAACTTGACAGGTTTGTATTTCGCACATGTGACTACCAGATGGAGAAATGAACTCATGGCTAGATGGAAAAGTTGTCAAATACCATATCCATACCATTAAATAAATTTATCTACACAACCACAGCCTCTGGCGTGCATTTTCCTGAGACAACTTAAGCAGATTTTCCAGTGCTGGAACAGTGCAAAAACTACCAAAAGGCACTTTTGAAAAATTAATAAATTCATCCTTAGATACCTTTTTGACAACCTTATGGTATGGTTAGATGAACCAATCAACAATCTACAGGAATGTACCTTCAGAATAATTTAATCCATCAAGTAGAAATTATGGCGGGTATTTTACAGAGGCCTCTTAGGCAGTATTACCAGCAGATTTTACACTTAGACAATTTGTGCCATTTTCAAGGTGGATTTTTTATTTCACCAAAACCATGAAAAAAATTTACCTGGTGATGTAGAATATCTCACTAATAACAACACAACTCATTTCACCTTCAAACTCTTCTTCATTTGCCCTAGGCGGGCATTTTACTGAACTTGGTGCAAAAACGGCCTAAACCCTGTTTTGGCAGATCCATAACTTTCACCTCAAGAATGATTAGGGCAGACTGATAACATGAATAGATAGAGAAACCAACATACTACAACCTAATCATGTGCTGCGGGCATTTACTTCAACCCATAATTTATGGTGGGCATCTTTCTAAGGCTGCTTAGTCCTTTTTACAAGTTTTGGTGCAAAACCCTGTTTTGACAAACCTAAAACTTTCTCCTCATAGGTGATGAAGTCAAACTGAGACCATGAATGGATAGCCACTATAAAAATCTATATCCTGGTACCATGGTGAGGGAATTCTTCTCAAACCAGAAATTATGGAGGGCATTCTCTTAATGCTACTTGGACCAATTTTGACTAATTATTCCATACTTAGTCAATTTCCTGATTTTCACCAAATTGCCATATTTCTTCAGAATGATGTCTGGATGCAACAATGACTTCCTGATAGCACCAGAACACCATCAGATGTATTTTCAACTTCATGCCACATCATCATACATGCCATTCCATGTCATCATATATGCCACATCATCATACATGCCATGTCATCACTGCTTTTGTCTTTCACTGAGTTCACCTTGCCATCATGTTCTTGGTTATTCCTTTGTCATTACTGAACTCCTTTGACATCAATGACAACCATATCCAACACCTTTTTGCCACCCCTGCCAACCCCTCTCTACCATTTCTGCATGTAGGAAGCAAAGGCGAAGGTGCCACTTCTATAACACCCGCCTCCTGAAAAATGTTGTTGGACTAATAAAAGTTATCTTAAAATTCTTCAAGTATTCCCCACACGTGGCCCTTGGTTAGCCACATTTATTTAATAAAATGTGAGGAAGACTTTCATCCACTTTGAAGTTTTCATATAAAACTTTTTTATATTTTAATGTTTTTGTTTTGCTTTGTTTTGTTTTTTATTAATTGATAAATTAATTCTCTAACAGTAAATAATAAAAAATATTTATTTTTGGGAGGAACTTTATATGAAATAGACATATTCGGTCAATAACAACTACGAGTCCATTCATTTGTTATGTTTTACTTTTTTTTCTTTGAATTTCTTGTGCTCATTTTGATTTTAGTTTGTTGGTCAAGAACTCGTGTAATGTTTGTCACTTCCTTAGTTTTCTTTGTGGTGTACGTTCACTCTTTTTGTGGTGTACGTTCACTCTTTTTTTATTTTTTTTATTGTATGGCTTTTCTCTCTAGTTGGATTACATTTTTCATTTTTTTTTGTTTTGGTTGTTACCACCTTTAGGCATCGTTACTCTTCCACCGAGTTGTATTGGACATTGTCCTCATTAAGTTCCTCAAAATACTTAGATGGAGAATATGAAAGCATATGTGTTGGGGTTAGGCTTAGATGTAAAACACTTAGATCGAGATTTATGTGTTGGGGTTAGGCTTAGATGTAAAACATTTAGATGGAGATTTAGATGAAGGTAGAGGTGATGGATTCGGCTTAGATATTAAAGATCGTCAACACTTTTTTCTTGTGATCATTTTTATTGATTGTTCATATAGAGTTGTTGAGTTGATAATTAAGAGAGAATTAAGTAATAATCTATCAACTAATCTAAACTATAAATTCTAAGCATCTCTTGTAAACAAAAACGGATAAAATAAAGTGAAACAGTAAATTCAGAAATCAATGTTTTTTTCCTTGAGCTATTGTGACGTAGGGCATTTTACCACCATGGAATCTCAAGTGTGGAACACAATCGTTGGTGTTAGGTATTCCAAAAAAAGAATATCAATACCTCGTCCTCCTCTTGAATACCCCAAAGGCTTCTCCAGTGCTCAATTTTGTCAACCAATTGGGCATAACTCCAACAACAATAATTAATCATATCCAGTGCTCTCAAATTTCCAATTTAGTGCACAATTTCTAGTTTTACTTGGCAACAAACCAAACCCCTGGTGATGATGATGATGGTTGGTTTTTCAACTCTGCCATGTGTGCTTTGAAAGGCCTTAATTGTTAGCGACCTCAAATGTTGCTGTAACTTCTATCTCACAACATTCTTTTGATAGGCTTGGAAGGTTCACCGCCTCTATTGTTGTATCTCTCTCAAAAACTGTATTTTCTTTGCTGCTCTCAGATTTCCTCTTTTAGGTATCATGAAATATGCTCATCATCTACGCTTTCAATCACTTGAGAAAGGAACGTTCAGAAAGTCATTTCCATTTCCAAAGGCTCTGTAGTGCGTGCCATTGCCTGAGTTACTTTTGTTCTTCCTTGCATGTGGCTAATTATATTGTATTGTGAAGAACCCTAAATCTATCATTTTCTTTTTGGTTTGCTATTTAATAGTTTGATAGTGGCCATTGATTGGGAAGGATGGGGTGGAAATTTTAGTAGATAAGAGGGATCTGTGTTTGAGGGAAATAAAATAAGATGGAGAAAGTTTGGTCAGAATTAAGCGAGTTTGATTCGCCACACTTTGATAATACATCGCCCAAATATGCCTATGGAGCCAAGGAAACAATCCCTTTCGTGATGTTCATGGAGCTTAAAAGTACTCAGTCAGACCCAAGCATTTGATTATGTCTATAAAAGTGAGGTGGGGTTTTGATATGGAATGCCTTATGAGGAGGGGATTCATTTTAGTTAACATTTTTTTTTTATAGCTAGGAATTTCCCACAACCGAAAAATGGGTTTATAGCCTAGTCAGGGCCAGCCCCAATGTTGAATGGAAGAACGATCTTCCCACCTAGAAGATGTTGTCACCAGGTTTGTACAAAGATGAGGACCATCCCGGATGCCCCATGGGTTAGTTTAATTCCCTTCTAGGTGGCACTCACCCTCAACCCCAACAAGTGGCCTAGGTGACTTGTGTTGACTTAACCTTCACAAATGCCAATAAGCTATAATAAAATAGTTGTGTGGCTTGGATCCCGGTATCTTTGTGATACTATAAGGAATCATGAATGTATATGGCCTCACACTCTATCCCTGAAATTTGAGGGCCATATGTTTACCTTATGTTTTGGAGGCACAAAGCAAACATTAGGTTATATTTACCACTTTTAGTAAAATAAAATAGAAAATAAAAATAAAATCTAGATGAATTTCATGTTTTAGTTCTTTATTGTATCAAGAGTAGTAAAATGTATTTTGCAATTTTGTGGTAAGAAATGCTTAGTGGCATGGAGAATTTCATTGGATCAAGACTAAGACTGGCTCATGAAATATTTATTTAGGGCTCTTGTTACTAAAGAGTCCAATGAGAATATTTCACCCCGAATTTTTTAATCTAACCAGGACCTCCAACTAAGAACAAATTGAAAGAGAATGTGTACACCAATAAAGAATGGTGTTCCAAATCTGGAACCTCTTTCCATAGAGACATGAAGCTACTGGATCGTTCTTTGATCTATCTCTATGCAATCTTGCATAAGAGTAAAGGAGAGCTTGTGATTATCCTTATTTGGAATTATGGTTACCGACCAATAGGTTTACTTTTCCACACATGATCATTAACTTGCAAAATAATTATTTATCCACATATTATTTCCTCTACTACACTTCAGTTCAAGGGTTTCTATCATGGAATTGAGGAGCTACTAACGAAGCATTTAGGTTGGATGGTCCCAAAAGTGCAGCTTCAAGAGTACTTACACATTTGATCATAGAGAAGCTTTTACAATATTGGTTCATCTTGGGTAGATTCAGACTTGGGAAGTGGGGGACATGCCCATCTTTTGGATCTATTTAGGCCAATCTGTGTGACTCTTATTGTAAACGTCTTCCTATGGAAAATATCAAATCCATGTAATTCTTGATGTTCTTTTTCTATACATATCACTTTATGTTGGTGTGTCTTTATGCCTTTTGGGGAGATTTTTAGTTTAATAATCGACAACAATGAAGAATCAATGAGTGACTTGTATGAGGTAGGAGAAAAGGAGGTGGCTCACACAACTCTCAACGATCTCAATAGTAAGTGAATATAAACTGTCATCTTTATGCTCTATGAGTCATTCTCCCCATTTAAACCCAAGTTCCAAATCAAGTATGCACATTAACGATAAGATTGATGGTTGTGGTGGTTGAAGAAATAATATTTGCACTTAGGCAGACCAACATCAAAAAGATGTATATGATGAAGGACACCATATATCATTTTGTGATGGATGTTTACAAGTATATATACAAGGTAAGAAGAAGGCTTGTGTCATGGATCTAGTAGCCTCTTACATGCTATCTAGACTACAGGGTACTCAATTTCACCATTTAATTTTTCACTTTGATAAATAATTCAATTTTCCCTTGGCTCACTGTAGAAATTAGAAGATAAAACTACAACATCCTAATTAACTAAATACCCACCTGAAATATACATGCATTCCAACCGTGAATTTATCCAAAAGTGTGACAATTAAATTCAAGCACATACATTGTAAAATAAATGCATGTGAAATAGAAATATAAACACAACCATTCATATCATAATTGAAGAACTTATCTTTTCGGAAAAGAATTCTCCAACTAGCTACAAACGAAGGACATTTCTTCTAGTCATAGCCACTCTATCACACTTTATTTCCTATGACAAAGGGCACCCATGAGTTGAGGTTATCATTCCACAAGGGTGAATATCCTAAGGCATTTTCCTCAATCCACAACTCAAATACTCTCTAGCGCTCAAACCCCCTCTACAACCATCCCAATCAACCAACACTCTTCCCCCTCAACTTGTACAACACAAGGAATGGGATCATCCCCTTTGTTGTGCAGGATTATTACCTTATAGTGAGGAGAGACACTACTAACTTAGGCGGGGTTGACAGGTAAATACATTCATTATATTGCAATTAGTTCCTACAAATGAAAGAGATCAAGATATCGAAAGATCTACCTTTAATCGACAGTTTGTCCTAGCTTTCGCTTGGTCTTTCGCTTGATCCTTCGCTATGATGAACCTGCAACACAAAGGAAACCTTCCTCAGCGTATCTTGACTATATAAATATGATGAATATTGAAAGCAATCAAACATCAACAACAATCAGATACTAAACCAAATGAACATACAATCCAATAGACATTCGATTTGGGACAGGAAGGGTATTTCCACCTTTTTATTGTCAAAGAAACATGAATCAATACAAATATACTTGACGTGTCAAGATGCTTCTACAACCGAGTCCTGGGCTCTTGCTCTTCACAATGACTTGGGAATTCCTCCAGCGTAACAACACTTCAAGCCTTTCTTCTAGGTTCCTCTCTCATGGATACTCCTTGTATTTATGGGACAAGGTAGGTAGTTAGATTCGAGAGGTGGTTGAATTGGGAGGTTGGGGAAGTTGTAGAACCAACTTCAACTAATCCCAATTCGTAATCTTAATATATTTTTTGACTTCATCTTAAGATGTACACGGGTTTCTTTCAGGAAGAGTGGCGTACAATATGCTACTTTGTGTTTTACAACAAGCGTTTGCAACATTTGTATTATGTACGCTGGTTGTCCTTGAGGAAAGTAGAGTATCTTTTCAAGGTGTACGCTGTTTTGCTATACAGAGAGTAGCGTACATGTGATGAAATAAATAGAAATAGTAAGTTTCTCAGCTGAAGAGAGTAGTTCCAGTCAATAAGTCATCCAGGTCAACCTAGCTCTTCAATCCTTAGTGTCCTTTTGTGTGATCACAGACAGAGAAGTGCAGATTTGACCTATAACATATTCCCCCTAATGTGTGAGGTCAAAGGGAAACGATGGCCGAAATACATTATAATTCCAAGTCAGAGGAGGAGCAAGAAACCACAGAGCCCAGTCACAAAAGTACCTGAAACAACGATCAAGGTCAGCGAGTAATTACAATCTTGACATCATATAGATGTGTAGCATGATACAACATGATCTCCGATACATAACTAGGAACTGTATATATAGCATGGCCACTGAAATACAAGCGTGGATCCATGTCAAAATGAGAAATCATAGCCATAACAACAAACTGGATCTATGTCTCATGAAGAGCCAAAATGAATGACGCTCAGTCTTGCGCAACTTGGGCGATAACATAAATATGGTGATGTTGTCAGAGTCCCAAGGTCTTCATCCAAACAACCCAAGGTACAAACCCTAACCATGTGAAGAAATGAGCTGAAGTCGAACATGGGGGGAATCATTTGATTACCATTCATTGATGTATACCGTTAACAAATGCGAGGACTTCCATCGATAATGATAATGGGGTCCAAGGTACCTAGTACGATCCAACAAGTGTGAATAAGTGGACTTGAAATCGAACACTTGAGGAACCTATTGAATAAGAGACATTGATGTATTCTCATTATTCAACAGCGATGGAAACTGCCACTAATGACTGCAATCCCCAAGGTACTAACCAAAACTCTAAACTTCGTTCCCAGAGC
Source organism: Larix kaempferi (assembly GCA_027924585.1). Lineage (NCBI taxonomy): Eukaryota > Viridiplantae > Streptophyta > Pinopsida > Pinales > Pinaceae > Larix > Larix kaempferi. Next base: position 146,970 of record BSBM01002508.1, on the reverse strand, counting down.
ATAATGAGCTGGAGTCGATGGGAAGAAGTTTGCTGGAAGGGAGGCCTTAATGCATCCTCCATCATCCAACATGAGCAACACTCAACAGGTATGAGCTGATGTGGAGTAGGACAAGTAACAAGATGAAACAAACTGACAGTAGGATGGCTGACACATGAAGTCAAAGTAAACTGTAGAATGGCCGACACAGGCTGTATCCTTGCACAGTGAGCACGACACAAAGTGACTTAGGTAGCTTTTAACATGAAGGGGAAGTGATATAAGCCTGCAATGTAGGAGACATTAACAGACCCTCCATATGGTTGGAAGAATAACCAACCGAGGGAGTAAAAACTCGGAGATCAAGTTCACCCTAAGGTCAAAAACTAAAACCCAACTGACATGAAAGACTCAAGTAGGTGTTATGTTCAAGGACATGACTGACTTAAATGCCTTTGAAACTAAAAAGATGTGATATACCCTTCTTATCCCTTATTCTTTTTGGTAAAAGAATGTCCTTCTTGTTGTTTTAATGAGTCCAAGAAAGAAAGAAGACTCAATAAGTCCAACCATGTAAAAAGTTTAACGAGCCCATGGGAGGAAGACTCAGGACCTTCTTCATTTTTTACAGAGTTCGAAGAAGAGATAGACAAATACTCTATCATACTGATCTCTAGATTTTAATATCGAGCCGATATCTATTCTTGCTTGTTGGTGTTTTCTTGTCTAAGGAGTCAGAAAAACTTAAATAATCCTCCGTACACTTACTCGTGGATTTTAATATCGAGCCCGAGTAGGTTAATGCTCGTCGGTGTTTTCCTGTTTATAGAGTCTGAAAAACTTAAACAATCCTCTATATACCCTCTCGTGGATTTCACATCGAGCCCGAGTAGGTGAATACTTGCTTGGTGTTTTCATGTTTCGAGAGCCTGAAAACCCTAAAGAAGGCTTCAAAAGGTCATTTTTCGTACAGTTAGTCTCCTCCCTCGAAAAAGTGCAAAACAATGGAAGAAGAACTCTTCTAGCCACGTATGACTAGAGTATTCCTTTTTCGTAAGTAATCCGCAAAAGTCCAGAAAAGGGTTAAACTTATACTTGAGCAGATGGACCTTCAATTCCTTTAACGAGCTTGAAGAGACCAAGTTTGCTCGGCAATCTTGTTTAGTTTTTCAAATAGTCAAAACAAGAGCTTAAAACGACTTAAAAGACAACTTCTAGGATCGTAGGTTCATGACCTGCCAAAGAATAAGATCTCAACAATCCAGTTAGGAACTGTCAACAAACGGAGTAACTACAAACCATAAACAAGTCTAACTCTACAAAAATGTACATCTATAATACATGAAAAAGCACAGATGCCTAAGTGTAGTACTTCTTCAGGTAGAGCCCATTTCTAGGCTCCGGTAACTTATTACCCTCATAGTCTGTTAACTCATTTGCACCTTTCTTCAATACCTTAGAAACTATGTAGGGACCAAGCCACATGGACTTAAACTTGCCAGCCCCTAAAGGCTCCTTGTCCTGATCCCAAAGCAGAACAAGGTATCCTTCGAGAAACACCCTAGGTCTGACAGCCTTATCATACTATCCTTTAACTCAGTTATGTACTTCATTTGTTGTAAGCGCATCGCTGTGCTGTCCATCCAGATGTTCTAAATGCAGCAAACATTCTTCCAAAGCTGAAGTGTCTAGTAATAGTTGTACAGCTAACTTCAATGAAGGAATATCGCACTCAACCGAAATGACTGCTTCTATCCCATGTACCAATTGGAAAGGAGAGAACCCGGGTAGCAGTCTTTACATTGGCTCGGTAGGCCCAAAGAGCAGGATACAACATAATGTGCCAGTTAGTTCTACTGGCATTAACAGTCCTTTGTAAGATATTCTTCAAAGTTTTATTGACTGCTTTGACTTGACCATTCGCCTGCGGATAAAATGAAGACGAATGCTCCTGTCAAAAACCTAACATGGTGTACAGATCGGTCATCATGTTGTTCTGAAAATGGCGACCATGATCAGTCACGATCTCTTTGGGTATACCAAATCTTGCAATGATTTGGTTGAAAACGAAATAAGCGGTCGTTTCTCCATCCGCTTTAACAGTAGGCATTGCCTTGGCCCACTTGGTAAAGTAGTCGACGGCAACAATTATATGATGATGGCCTCCAACTGAAACTGTATTACAATTCATAAAATCAACCCCCCATTTGAAGGGGCCTGCTGTTATTATGGGATGAAGAGGAGTTGGGTGTGCTCGCATCTTCCTGGTGAAAAACTAACATCTCTGGCAGCGTTTCACAGCTTCCACGCAATCTTTGAAGATTGTAGGCCAAAAATAACCTGCACGCAGTATTTTCTGGGTTGTTTCCAACCCAGAAAGATGACCCCCACAAGCTCCATTGTGGGCATCATTCAATATTGATTTTTCTTCCTCCAAGGTTAAACAACAGCGTAAGATAGAGTCTACCCCACGTCTGTACAAAGTGTCAGAAATGATGAGGTAATTCTTCGCATGAGTCTTAAGCTTGCGTCGTTCATCCTTGGAGAAAGTGGTGGGACACCTCAAAGTCTGGAGATATACTAGGATATCTTCGTACCATGGGTCAGAGGATGCGATGAGAAAGATATGTTCATCCGGGAATGATGATTCTTCCTCAACACGCACTATTTCACTAGGAAATTTTGAAATCAGTTCAACGAACACTAGTGATTTCTTTGACTTGGCGGACTGCAAAACCAAATCAAATTCTTGCAAGACGACAATCCATTTGTTAAATTTCCCCCTGATTATTCATCGAGTAAGAACATATCGGAAAGGATTGACCTCCGCAACCACAGTGGTAGTACGCAATAATATGTAGTGACGTAGCCTCTGGACCGCATAGACAGCAGCCAATGACAACTTCTCTACGTGAGAATACTTGATCTAGGGATCTATCAAAGCGCACGATAGATAATAAATAACATGCTCTTGGAGGATGCCATCCTCCTGAACCAGTACTATGCCAATTGTATATACTGATGCAGCCAGGTACAAGAGGAAATCCTTCGTGTAGTCTGGCGGGCTTAACAAGGGGGTTGACAGTAATGCCTTTTTCAAGGCCTCAAATGATGATTGAGCAGCCTCATCCCACAAAAAGTAGGTATCTTGTTTAAGCAGTCTCATGAAACCTTTTGTAATTTTGGCATAGTTAATGATAAAGCGTCTCAAGAAGTTGAACATGCCTTGCAGACTTTGAAGTTGTCTCAGGGTTCGAGGAGGAGGCAGATTTACGATTGCCTCAACTTTTAATGGATCCACCATTATGCCACAACTAGATACTATGAAACCCAGTAGTCATCTAGATTCAACGCAGAATACACATTTGTTAGGATTCAATCGAATCTTGTAGTATCTGCACCTTTCAAACACGAGTCTTAAATGATCAAGATGCTCCCGTCTCTTCCAAGATCGTGCTGAGATATCATCAAGATAAGGTTCGACCACATGCTTGATGTCGTGAAAAGCAAAATTCATTGCTCGCTGGAAAGTAGCTCCAGCATTCTTTAAACCAAACGGCATCTTCCGATAGGCAATGGTGCCCCAAGGACAAATAAAAGTTGTCTTGTGTTGGTCTTCAGGCTTAATCCGTATCTGATTATATCCTGAAAACCCGTCCATGAAGGAAAACATTTCATGGCCTGCACACGCATCAACAATCTGATCTATGAATGGTGTGGGATAATTGTATTTCGGAAAAGCCTCATTTAGGTCCCGGAAGTCAGTACAGACTCTAATGGTACCTTGCTTCTTGTCTCTGGGAACAGGATTTGAAACCCATTCCGTCATAGCTATCGGATAGATAAATCCATCTTTGAGCAACTTTTCTACCTCCACCTTAATGGCAACAGCTTTTCGAGGGTTTACTGGATGGAGCTTTTGTCTCATAGGTTTAGCATTGGGGTACGTTGTGATGACATGCTCAACATTGGCGGGGTCAATGTCAGGAATCTCCTCGTATGACAAGGCGAAGACATCGCGAAATTCTTTAAAGAGAATGGTATACAAAATGATCTCATCGGGAGAACAATTTGCTCCAATGAAAATATTTTCCACAACCCCAGGTTTGATGGAAATGTTGATCGGAATGGTTCGCGATATATTTTCCATATTCCCTTCGGCATAAACAACTTTCGAAGTAGAAGGAACAGTGGACAAATCAACACTTCCACCAAGTCTCATAGAAAACTCACCTCTCTCTATCCTGTCCAGTTCGGGAAGAAAATAGGACTTGTGATGCATATGTTCCCAAGGGTAATCCAAGCCTATCATTGCTTCCAATATTGACTCATTAGAGGGAAAAAAAGTGTCTAGACAATCAAAAGAGTGTACAAATTCTACTGACCATACAGGAGCATAGTTCATATTTGACTCAGCAGAGACCAATGGAGTCATGATATGTTCTGTTGCAGTTTGTTGTGAATCCAAGGAAGCCACCTCTGCAACAGATAAAGGCACAACTGGTTCTGATTCAGTAGGGAGAATCCATGGATCTATCGTTGAACTAGCCGTGAATATCTCAAATGAGGAACATTCTTCAGAACCAATAAAATTAACGAGAGAAGGTAGGCCAAAAGTGCCTATTAATGACCCATAGAGACCTGCTCCCAAACTCTCAGTAACTGGCCGGGACTGATCAATCAACGGAATAGATCAATCCAATGAAGTCTGGTTGGTCTTTCGAGAAAACGAAATTTGATCGGCTGTGACGATCTTTCCTTCATGAGGGAACATTATGATCCGGAAAACAGCTGACGGCACTGTCTGCATGGCATATGTCCAGCTCCGACCCAACAGCAAGTTATAATCAAGTGGAGCATCCAGAACTTCAAACTCTACCGATACTAGTGTTGGTTGTGGAGCCTAATCTTCCAGTCTCATAGATGATGATTTAGCCGTGTTTGAACCCCAGGTTTGGTTATGATCCCGGCACGATCCTCAGGGGGTTCGAGGGCGAAGCCCCCAAGAAAAAAATTTGGGGCTGTTTTCGCCAACAGTTTTCGTGCCCATGGTTTTTGGGTAACCCGTGGTATTTTCCCATTGTATTTCCCTTATAAAATAAAGACATTGTAACACTGATAGGGTTGATGTATTAGGTTTTATGCATTGTAAAGATCTCTGATATTAGAAGAGAGATTGTGAGACAATGAAGATGAAGTGCAGCGACTGTGCTGCAGGTTGTATCCCTTCACTTTGTTGGACGGTATAATAATAAGGACTAGCAACTTCAGTGTGGACGTAGCCCAAGTTGGGTGAACCACGATATATCTGTGTCTCTCTTGTAATGTGTTTGTGTGATTATATTTGCATTTCTGTTTATTGTTATTGCTCTGCAATCCTGTTTTTCTAACAATTGGTATCAGAGCCAAAGGTCTATTTGGCAGTTAAACCCGCAGGAAGCTAGGGTTTCTGGTTCGAGTGGGAGCAATGTCGGAAGAAGGAAAGTTTAAGGTCGAGAAGTTTAATGGCCAAAACTTCCAGTTATGGAAAATGCAAATGGAGGACTATCTGTACTAGAAGGATCTATTCCTACTGTTGGGAGGAAGAGCAAAGCAGCCGGCGGCTATGAAGGACGAAGAATGGGAGGTTCTTGACAGAAAGGCTCTGGGAAAAATACGGCTAAGCTTGGCTTCGTCGGTGGCTTTCAATATCTCAAAAGAAACGACAACGAAGGGTTTGATGAGCGCATTGGGTAAGCTGTATGAAAAACCCTCGGCCTCCAACAAGGTATTTCTAATGAAGCGTTTATTTAATATGAAGATGTCTGAAGGTGGATCTGTTACTGATCATTTAAATGATTTTAATACGGTTACAAATCAACTAAGTTTTGTAAGTGTGAAATTCGATGATGAGGTTAGGGCTCTTCTAATCTTGTGTTCATTGCCAGAAAGTTGGAATAGCTTGGTCATGGCTGTAAGTAATTCTGTCTCTGGTTCAAACACCTTGAAATTTGATGATGTTATTGGTGTTATTCTTAGCGAAGAAATGCGAAGAAAAAGCATAGGTGAGACATTAGGTAATGCATTGACCATGGAGAGCAGGGGAAGACAAACAGAGAGAGGAAAGAGCCCAGGTAATCATGGCAAGTCTAAAACGAGAAGATCCAAGTCCAGACTGGGAAAAATAGAGTGCTGGAACTGTGGAAAGAAAGGACATCTGAAGAAAGACTGCAGATCTCTAAAGAAAAAAGGAGATGGACAGAAGGAAACTACCCAGGAAGCAAATGTAGCAGGTGATGTGTTACAAGATGCTTTGATTCTTGCATTAGATAATACTAGTGATTATTGGGTAGTAGATTCAGGGGCTTCATGTCATGCTACACCCCATAGGAAATATTTTCATGATTATGTTCCAGGCGATTTTGGACATGTTCTATTAGGTGATGATGAGCCATGTAAAATTGTTGGAATGGGTAAGGTATGGATAAAATTTAAGAATGGAACTGATTGGCTGCTGAAAGATGTAAGGCATATTCCTGCTATGAAAAGAAATCTAATCTCAACATGGCAGTTGGGAGATGGCGGTTGTCTATCTACATTTGGAGAAAAGTGGTGGAAGATCACTAAAGGATCAATGGTGATAGCAAAAGGAGACAGGGTAGGTACGTTGTATTTATGTCCTTATAATACTGACCATTCTATCTCTTTAGCTTCCACAGGAACAGATACAGCATTGTGGCATCATAGGCTTGGCCACATGAGTGAGAAGGGGATGCAGATTCTCCACTCAAGGAAGTTGTTGCCAGATTTGAAGCAAGTAAGTTTGGAATTCTGCAAGAACTGTGTTTATGAAAAACAGAAGAGAATCAAATTTCTCAGGGTTGGGAAACAGAAGAAGAATGAAAAGTTAGAGCTAGTGCATACAGATGTATGGGGACCGGCTCAGGTACAATCTCTTGGTGGCTCTCATTATTATGTTACATTTATTGATGATGCAACTAGGAAAACTTGGGTTTATTGCATTAGACATAAATCTGATGTGTTTGATACTTTTAAGAAGTGGAAAGCGTTGGTTGAAAATGAGACAGGAAAAAGGTTGAATTGTCTCAGATCTGATAATGGAGGTGAGTACTACGGAAAGGAGTTTGATATTTACTGTTCATACCATGGGATTCATAGAGAGAAGACAGTCCCAGGAACACCACAAGAAAATGGTGTGTCAGAAAGGATGAACAGAATGATCATGGAGCGTGCAAGGTGTATGATATTGCATGCAGGGTTGTCCTTACAGTTTTGGGCGGATGCTGTAAATAGTATTGTTTATTTAATAAACAGAGGACCTTCAAGTGCTTTGGATGGTGGTATTCCAGAGGAGTCTTGGACAGATAAAAAAGTAAACTACTCATTTATGAGAACGTTTGGTTTTGAAGCATTTGTCCATATTGATAAAGAAAATAGAACAAAGCTTGAAGCTAAATCCAAGAAATGTACCTTTATTGGATATGGGGTTGATGAATTTGGTTATCGTTTATGGGATTATGAAAATAACAAAATCATCAGGAGTAGAGATGTAATATTCAATGAAAAGGTCATGTATAAAGATCGGTTGCAAGGAAAGAAACAGGAAAAAGAAAACATAGAGTACACAGTGCTTGATGAAATTAAAGAAAATGAAGTTCCGAAGGTGCCAGAAAATCAAGAACAGCAGCAAGTACCTGAAACTCCTGCAACTGCAAGAAGATTTACCAGGTTAAGTAGACTCCATGAACGATACTCTCCTTCAATGTATTATTTATTGATGACTAATTCTGGTGAACCAGGATGTTATGAAGAAGCAATACAGGTGGAAACTAGAAAGAAGTGGGAGCAAGGCATGAATGAGGAGATGGACTCATTGGTAGGAAACCAGACTTGGGATTTGGTTCAGTTTCCTGCTGGTAAAAGAGCATTGCAGAACAAATGGATTTACAGGTTGAAGGAAGAAGAAGGAGGTAAGAAGCGGTACAAGGCCAGACTTGTTGTAAAGGGGTTTGCACAGAAGAAAGGTATAGATTTTGATGAAATATTTTCTCCTATTGTTAAGATGACTTAGATTTTGATGAAATATTTTCTCCATGGGGATTTGGAGGAAGAGATATATATGCAACGGCCACAAGGGTATGTGGTCAAAGGGAAGGAGAATTTGGTATGCAGGTTGAAGAAGAGCTTGTATGGCTTAAATCAAGCTCCAAGGCAGTGGTATTTAAAATTTGATAGGTTTATGATAGAACAGGGTTATAGTAGATGTCATTCTGACCACTATGTTTATTTCAAGAAGCTAGACAATGAAAGATATATTATCTTGTTATTGTATGTGGATGACATGCTTGTTGCAGGGTCTAACATGAAGGATATAAATGTACTCAAAAGGAAGCTAGCTAATTCATTTGAAATGAAGGATTTGGGTGCGGCAAAGCAAATCCTTGGTATGAGAATAACAAGAGACAGAAAAAATCACAAATTGACATTGTCTCAGGGTGAGTACATACAAAAGGTGTTGGAGAGGTTCAGAATGCAGAATGCAAAACCAGTTAGTACACCTTTGGCCAACCATTTCAGTCTAAGTAAGGAAATGTGTCCCAAGGCACAGAAAGAGACATATTACATGTCCAAGATTCCCTATCAATTAGCAGTTGGCAGCTTGATGTATGCCATGGTGTGCACAAGACCAGATATTGCACATGCAATGGAAGCTGTGAGCAGATACATGAACAATCCAGGTAAAGAACATTGGAAAGCAGTACAGTGGATTCTCAGGTATTTGAGAGGTACAACCACTCAGGCATTATGCTTTGGAGGTTCAAACAATGTTCTACAGGGATATGTTGATGCAGATATGGCAGGTGATAAGGATAGCAGGAGGAGCACCACAGGGTATGTGTTTACAGTAGGTGGAACAGCAGTAAGTTGAATTTCGAAACTGCAAAAGGTTGTTTCACTTTCAACAATGGAAGTAGAGTATGTTGTTGTTACATAGGCTAGTAAAGAGATGATTTGGTTGCAGAGATTAATGGAGAAAGTGGGTAAGAAGTAGAAGGATAGCAGGTTGTATAGTGACATCCAAAGTGCCATTCATCTTGCAAAGAACTCAGCATTCCATTCCAGGACTAAACATATACAGCTCAAGTACTATTTCATACGCTTTGTTCTGGAAGATGAACTGTTGAAGCTGAAAAAGATACACACTAGCCAGAATCCTGCAGACATGTTCACAAAGGTAGTGACCAGAGAGAAATTGAGTTCCTACTCAGTTTCAGTTGTCCTTCTAGCATGAAGGTGAAGAGGAGAAATTTTCCAAGTCCAAGTCCAGCAGCGGAGGAGTTGCTGTGATCAGTCTCCAAGTGGGAGATTGTTGGTTGTGGAGCTTGATCTTCTAGTCTCATAGATGATGATTCAGTCGTGTTTGAACCCTAGGTTTGGTTATGATCCCAGCACAATCCTCAGGGGGTTCGGGGGCGAAGCCCCTGAGAAAACATTTTGGGGCTATTTTCGCCAATAGTTTTCGGGCCCATGGTTTTTGGGTAACCCGTGGTATTTTTCCATTGTAATTCCCTTATAAAAGAAAGACATTGTAACACGGCTAGGGTTGATGTATTAGGTTTTATGCATTGTAAAGATCTATGAGATCATAAGAGAGACTGTGAGACAGTGAAGAGGAAGTGCAGCGGCTGTGCTGCAGGTTGTGTCCCTTCACTTTGTTGGACGGTATAATAATAAGGACTGGAAACTTCAGTGTGGACGTAACCCAAGTTGGGTGAACCACGATATATCTGTGTCTCTCTTGTAATGTGTTTGTGTGATTATATTTGCATTTTTGTTTATTGTTATTGCTCTGCGATCCTGTTTTTCTAACAACTAGTTTGCCCGCAAGTTCAACATCAAATGATGGTAAGACTCCGTGTGGACGGAAAGATCTTCCATCAAAGGCGGTAAGTACCGTATTAGAGGGGGCTAGCTCAGGTTCACCTAAAGCCTTCCAGCAAGAAATAGACATTACGCACGTGGACGCGCCCTCATCTACAACAGCTCGTCGAATGGTCATGGGACCATGGACGACCTCTATCTGGAGAGCGACATGGTATGACAACCGGAACTTGATATCTTTCTTATCAAAACGTGTAAGCATGGTGGATGAATCAACACTCCCAATCGCTGTGAGGAGTGCACTGCGTTGCAATGGAAAAATTTGCAGTACCTCCAAAGTAGACATGGCACAAGGGGTTTGGACTAAATCCTCCACAACATTGTAGTTGGGGGCAACCCGCACGTTGGGGTTGTGCACAACCTGTTTGTAGACACCTTTCGGTATCTTCGGCATGTTGATGTATATGTAACTTCGGAATGTATTTCACCTATGTATTTCATCTATGTATATTGTACTCCTATAGAGATGTTATTTTCCTCTATACAGAAGTGTTGTCATTTGTATTGACAAATGTCGCAAGTGTTGTAACTTGTCGATGGGTTATTAGACCACCATGTGTGGGGTTGGCCCTGAATAAGTTAACCATGGGTTATTAGACTGAGTTAGACAAGTCAACCCTGTTGGTTTATTTGGCAGGACAGGGTCTGTATAAATAGAGATCGGGAGATCTCTATTTGATCATCTCATTACTCACTCTTCCATCACTCGAAAATTGGCGCACATGTGAGGAGGAGGATCAGCTACTAGGAGAAGACTATATCTTGTACTTTGGTCGTATCATTGCTCTTTCTATCTCTGAGGAAGTTGTGGGGTTTTTCACCTTTATGGTTTTCCCCAGTGAAACTCTGTGTGTATATTGCCTCATGTGATTGCTTGGTGTGATTGATATGCATTGTTATACTTGATATGATGTACATGTTATTCTCTCAGTTAAGATCCTAGAGTATATTGAGTTAATGCTCAAAAATTAACATGGTATCAGAGCTTCCCTGAGAAGAAGACATTGTGCAGTGGCAGAAACTAGGGTTTCTTGTTTATTGGGTTTCTCTCCACGGATTTTGGGAAAGCAGTAGGGTAGATTGACTCTACTCATCAAGGAGAATCTTTATGTCCAATCAGAATTCAATTATGGGCACTTTCAGTTTTGGCCCTAAAATTTAGGGTTTCCACAAAAATAAGAATTTCTGAATTCTGAGGACATAGCTGGAGGCTCCTTGGAAAAATCAAAGTTTAGAGCTTTGGATCGAGATTTTTGGTTGGGTGAAGCTCCGGGATACTCAAACCCTAATTCAGGGTCCTCCTAGTGAATTCGGGAAGACTAAAAGGCATTTAGGAAGGGTGAAGCTTTGCAGATTTCAAATTCTGAATATACCAGGCTGATCAGCTCATCTAGGTGCATCTTTCTATCCCTTCAGAAAGTTGAAATTCACTTTTTGAATTTTTAAGGTTTCTCTGACAAACCCTAATCCGGGACCAGATCCGTTTTCAGCAAATCAAGTGGTAAGACCTAAATATTTTCTATTTTCATTTGAAGTACTCTTTAAAGATGTCTCACCACACCAAGCTTGAGGATAAGGTTGAAGGGGCTGATAAATTCCGAGCATGGAAGTATAGGATTGGGTTAATCCTGGAAGAAAATGAGTTGGACACTTATATAAGTGAAGAGGTCCCTGTCCTAGAGGGAGAAGAGGCTAAGGCTCTTCATAAGAAGAACTTGGTCAAGGCAAAGAGGATCATTGCTGATTCTATCAAGGACCATCTCATCCCACATGTGTCATCTCTAAAGACACCCAAGGCAATGTTTGACTCTTTGACCAAGCTGTTTGAAGGGAAGAACATAAATCGGAAGATGACTCTGCGGAATCAATTGAAAGGGGTAAAGCTTCAGAATGGAGAGACCATTCAATCCTATTTCTCCAAGGTCTCTCAGATTAAGGAACAACTTGAAGCTGTGGATGAAATGGTGGAGAATGGTGAAATTGTCATGACCACTCTAAATGGCCTACCTAGGTCATGGGATTCCTTTATTCAAGGAATTTGTGCGAGAAGGAAGTTGATCTCCTTCAGTAGGCTGTGGGAGGAATGTTCACAAGAAGAGGCTAGGCTTGTAGCCCAAGAAGAAAAGATGGGAAGTGAAGATCAAGCTCTCACAGCTCACACCAAAAGAAGCAAGCCTAAGAAGGAGCACTCTCATTACAAGAAATCCTCTCACACCCATCAAAAGAATAGGAAAGATATAAGATGCTTCAAATGTAATGAGAAGGGACACTTTGCTATAGATTGTCCCAATAACAAAAGGGAAAACAACTTCAACAACAAGAAGAAAGGCAACAAGAAGATATATCATGATCATGCGGCTGAGGATGATGAATCTCCCAAGAAGAAGACTAGAGCAGAAAGTGATGACTCATCTATTGAAGATGAATATGTTCTAATCTCTACTCTCATAGGTACTATCTCTCATGGATGTAATGATTGGCTTATTGATAGTGGGGCTTCCAAACACATGACTGGGTTTAAAGAATCTTTTGCAAATCTATCTGAACATGAGTCACCTCATAAGGTGAAACTTGGGGATGACTATCAATATCCTATCAAAGGAAGTGGTGAAGCCTCCTACAACCTAGACTCTGGGAAGTCTTTGAAGATGAAAGATGTTCTATATGTACCTAGGTTCAATAAGAACTTACTCTCCATATCTACATTGGATGCAAAAGGCATGAGGGTTTCATTTGTAGATGGCCAAGTACTAATGTGGCCAAAAGGTAAAACTATTGATGATGCAGTAGTGATTGGAGAGCAAGAGGGAGGATTGTCCAAATTGAAGGGACAACCTGAACATGCTATGGTGACATGAAGACAAAGATTCATCCATAGTCATGGATCACATAGAGATATGTATAATTTGGTTTTGCAAAGGTTAACTTATGAGTTATGCAGGTCATTGAAGAGAACAAGAAAACATTGCTAGACATAACTAGCAAATATGATGACCAAGTATGTTTTTCTTATATCAAAGGATCTTATACTTTTGTATGATTGATAATGATTACTCATGAAGTTACAAGTTTGAGTAATCTAGGGATTATGCATATTATGTCTCTTACCTTGATTAATGATATGACTAACCAGAAGAGTTCTATAGTCAAATATGAATATGCATGAGTAAGAAAGTCTTTCTTGAAACCTTGAATGATACTGCTTATTATCTGTGTTTGAAATGATCATGACTTTACATGTTTAAGATTATTTTGTGTTAATAGTATACTAATGAATGTATGATTATGTATGAGATCTCGAGGATAACACAATGATGATATTCGTAAGCATGCATAGTGATCGAGGATGGATATAAGTTCAAGGATAGGTAATCCAGGAAGCAAAGATCAAGAGGGAGCACACTCCAGTAGTTCCTGCAAGGAAGCAAAGATTGAGAGGGAGTCCACACAACAAACAAACAAAGATAGGTATTTAAATTATCATTTCTTGTATATTTGATTGTTTAAACAATATTGTTCAATGATGTATACACTTATGTTCCTAGACTTAGGTTGTGTATTATGCATATTAGAATAATTGCATTAATGAACAATATACTACTAATATGCATCTGATGGGTAAGTGGCTTATGGCACTGTACAACGTTCCATTGCTACTTATCTAGAATGAAACCTCTTTGTTGACATGTTGGGAGTTGTGCACACTCTTAATCATGTTCCGCTTTAACATTCAGTTATAGTTAACAATAGAAATATTTATGTTTAGACATGTTATTCATAGTTGACATTTAATGGTTGTCATTTTATGTTTTTCTTAATACAATCGGTTATAGTTGACATATGAAATAAGCATGTTTAATATGCATTTCATAAATGATTACGAAATAAAATGGTAGAGATTGGAAGGCATCTAGAAAGTTACGGGATATGGATAAATGTTGTATTGAAGCATTGGCTAAGATAATTGCATGACTGTATGACATATTTATTTATGTGTAAGAATTTGTTCTGAAAACTATGAGATGTTTTCTAATCATGCAATTTAACTTGTTTTGTAGGAAAAATCATATACCATCACCTACAAAAGAAGGACTACAACATTTGTTCAACAACAAAGTTATCTATTGAAGATATTGAAGTTCCCAGGATTCGGGAAGAATGCCATGATCGAGGAGTACCAGTCGATCATGAAGAATGATGTTTGGGATGCAGTCCCAAGACCTGGAGGGAAGTCTCTTGTGACTTCCAAGTGGATCTATAAGATCAAGCATGCTGCAGATGGTAGCATAGAAAAATACAAAGCGATATTTGTAGCTCGTGTCTTCTCTCAGAAAGAGGGAATAGACTATGAAGAAAATTTTGCTCCTGTAGCCAGATACACTTCCATTAGATCAGTACTTGCTCTGGCTGCAGTGATGAAATGGAAGATACACCAGATGGATGTCAAGACAGCTTTCTTGAATGGTGTAGTCGAGGAGGAAGTGTATGTGGAGCAGCCACTTGGTTTTGAGACACATGACAAGGAGTCATATGTGTGCGGACTGAAGAAAGCCTTGTATGGCTTGAAGCAAGCTCCTAGGACTTGGTATGGTAGGATAGACAACTTTCTATCCAGTTTGGGATTTACTAAGAGTAAAGCAGATTCCAACCTTTACTACAAGGTTGAGGAAGGAAATCCTGTGATACTACTCTTGTATGTGGATGACCTGTTTGTAACAGGAGAGGATGGATTGATTGCCGATAACAAGAGGAATCTTGCTGCCGAGTTCGAGATGAAGGACTTGGGTATGATGCACTACATTCTAGGCATGGAGTTGTGGCAAAGTGCAGATGGAATCTTCCTTGGACAAGGGAAGTATGTTGTAGAGATCCCGAAGAGGTTCGGGATGATGGACTGCAAGGCCATGGCCACACCTATGGAATCGAACCTGAAGCTTCTATGTGAGGCTTCATCTGAATCGGTTGATGTCACAATGTATCGTCAGATGATTGGGTCCTTGATGTACCTGACGAATACAAGACCAGATATTTGCTTTGAAGTGAATACATTGAGCGAGTTCCTGACGGATCCCTGAGGTGTTCACCTGGTTGTTGTAAAGCATATTCCGAGGTACCTGAAGGGTACAATTGATTATGGGCTCAAGTATGATGCGAATCAAAAGTTTAACCTGCAGGGTTACGTTGATTCATATTGGGCAGGCAGTGCTGTAGATAGGAAGAGCACATCTGGGTGTTGCTTTAGTATGGGATCAGGTGTGATCTCTTGGTTTAGCAGGAAGCAGTCCTGTGTAGCACTGAGTACAGCCGAAGCAGAGTATGTTTCAGCTTGTTCGGCTATTTGTGAGGTAGTATGGCTCTGGAAGCTACTGTCTGAGTTATTTGATCTCCTGCTAGAGGCTGCTGGTATCTTTTGTGACCACCAGAGTTGTGCGAAGTTGTTTGAGAACCCGGTGTTCCATGATAGGTCCAAATACATTGAGATCAAATATCACTATATCAGGGATATGGTGCAGAGAGGAGCAGTGAAACTCCTGTATGTTGCGACGGATGAGCAGGTTGCAGATGTGCTGACGAAACCACTATCCAGAGTGAAGTTTGAGTACTTCAGGGAGAGGCTTGGTGTTCTTCAGATTGACGACACTTTGAGGAAGAAGTGATGGACACATTTGATGGAAGCCATTCCAAGCATGGTGAGAGGAGGATCCTTCCCATGACTGTGGATGTAAGCGTTGGATGATGAGCATCAGGATGATGCTCCAGTTACTGCTCTGTATATGCATCATGTTGGATGCTTAGTATGATCAGTTGGATCATGTATATGTGTATGCATCATGTTGGATGCTTGTTATGATCAGTTGAATCATGTATATGTATATCCATCATGTTGGATGCTTGTTATGATCAGTTGGATCATGTATATGTATATGCATCATGCTGGATGCTTGGACCATGTATCTGTATATGTATCAGGTGGATACGTTGTATGATTAGGTAGATCATGTATGTTGATATATATCAGGTGGATACATTGTATGATCAGGTGGATCATGTATCTGTGTATGTATCAGGTGGATACATTGTATGATCAGGTGGATCATGTATGATGATATGTATCAGGTAGATACTTTGTATGCATCAGGTGGATGCATTGTATGATCAGGATGATCATGGATGATGAGCTTCGGGATGTTGCTCCAGATGACATGCATCAGGACGATGCAGTGATGATGATCATGATAATCATGTACATCAGGACGATGTATTGTGAGGATCAGGTTGATACTCTGTGGCCGTAGATAGGTTGTGCAAGGGTAGCATGTAATAAGTCTTGGAGATCTGGACAAGTTGTGCTAGTCACGTAAAAGGCCTCATATGCTCTTTAGAGATCTTGCTTGGCAAGAAACTCTTTTAAGGTTTTGCTAGACCACATGTAATAAGTCTTGGAGATCTGGACAGGATGAAAAAGGCTTCAGATGCTCTTTAGAGATCTTTCTTGGCAAGACCTTCTTTTAAGGTTTTGTGGGGACCACATGTAATAAGTCCTGGAGATCTGGATAGGATGAAAAAGGCCTCAGATGCTCTTTAGAGATCTTGCTTGGCAAGACACTCTTTTAAGGTTTTGTGGTAGGGGTCACGTGTAATAAGTCCTAGAGATCTGGATAGGATGAAAAAGGCCTCAGATGCTCTTCAGAGATCTTGCTTGGCAAGACACTCTTTTAAGGTTTTGTGACAGTCACATGTAAAAGATCCTGGGAGATCCGATAGGTTGAGCTGTGTGCTCGTAAAATGCCTGGGATGATCTTTCGAGGTTTTGTTGACGCACGTAATTAGTCCTGAGGATTCCATAGTATGGCCAATGATGATGAAGACCTACAGGTGGTGGGCCTACAACCAGTATGAAAAAGGACTGGCTCTGTAGAACTTCCTATGACAAGTAGATCGGAGATTGATTGAGATAGCAGCAGTAGTGACGATGTCGATGATTTGAGGACGATGATTCGCTGATGATGATCCAGAGAAGAAGACTTGTACTAGTAGATATGTGTCGAGAAATACCTTCCTAGTTAAGAGGGAGTGTTGATGTATATGTAACTTCGGAATGTATTTCACCTATGTATTTCATCTATGTATATTGTACTCCTATAGAGATGTTATTTTCCTCTATACGGAAGTGTCGTCATTTGTATTGACAAGTGTCGCAAGTGTCGTAACTTGCTGATGGGTTATTAGACCACCATGTGTGGGGTTGGCCCTTAATAAGTTAACCATGGGTTATTAGACTGAGTTAGACAAGTCGGCCCAGTTGGTTTATTTGGCAGGATAGGGTCTGTATAAATAGAGATAGGGAGATCTCTATTTGATCATCTCATTACTCACTCTTCCATCACTCGGAAAGTGGCACACATGTGAGGAGGAGGATCAGCTGCTAGGAGAAGACTATCTCTTATACTTTGGTTGTATCATTGCTTTTTCTATCTCTGAGGAAGTTGTGGGGTTTTTCACCTTTATGGTTTTCCCCAGTGAAACTTTGTGTGTCTATTGTCTCATGTGATTGCTTGGTGTGATTGATATGCATTGTTATACTTGATATGTTGTACATGTTATTCTCTCAGTAAAGATCCTAGAGTATATTGAATTAATACTCAAAAATTAACATGGCAGCGTCTCCATTGGTATGTGAAGAGGAGTAGAGGATTCTAGAACATCCTTCTGTTGTGGATCCGGTGTATAATTTCGAGCTCGAGTTTGCAACAGAGCATCTGAATTAACCATATTAATGAATGACTGATTAGCTGAGGTGGCACGAGTGGTGCCCCCAGCACTAGAGCTACCAAAAGTTGAACTCTGTCCATGAGGAAAAAGATA
The DNA here is from genome assembly GCA_027924585.1 of Larix kaempferi. Classification (NCBI taxonomy): domain Eukaryota; kingdom Viridiplantae; phylum Streptophyta; class Pinopsida; order Pinales; family Pinaceae; genus Larix; species Larix kaempferi. Next base: position 129,183 of record BSBM01002508.1, on the reverse strand, counting down.
TTTTAAGACAACTAGTTTCTTCTCATGGATCAGCTTCTGGGCTTCTTCCATTAGAGAGCATTGATGGGTAAGGTGGTCCTCTTGACATAGATTGCAAGGGAACTTGACCTTCCTTTTTTCCTTTTTACCCTCCTCGGCATTTTGTGTGTTTCTGGGCTTTTGTTGTTTTCCCTCCCCTTTCTTGCCCTTTCTTTTGTTGTTGGGATGCCGAGAGCCCTTTTGGTCTGTCTGCACCTGCTGTACAGATTCTGTAGTTGTAGGGGAGGATGCAACAGAAGTTGTTTCTGCAGTAGACTGTTTGACTGACAAGGCATGAACCTGCTTTGTTAAGGCATCAAACGCTGCAGATTCGACTGAACCCACAATGCCATCAGCATATGGTCCAGTTTTAGGTTTACCTAATTCTATATTAGACCTCGACGCATCAGGAATAATTTCGTATAAAATCCCAGACTGAGCATAGACCAAGTCCAACTCCTGGGTTCTCAAAATGGCTTCCTCTTCGGAGGACACCCCTGAAGTGGCAACTTCCTTAGAAATATAAGGAAGAAGAGATTTAAGGTACCATTCTAATAAGAATGCTGGGGGGATGTCGTCCTTGATGAGCCTCTTTCGCCTTCGCCACTCCTGAATATGATCAGATAGATGAGTGGCTTTGTTCTGTCGAAAGGTCGACAGAAGGTCTGTGTCGGCATCGTACCGGACGTGAAGTTGAAAGTGGTTCAGGAAAACAATATCAAGATCCCGAAAGGTGCCATAGGTAGCTGCAGGAAATTCGATATACCACTTGGCTACGACACTTGTCAAGGTTATTTCAAAGAGCCTTAACCTTATGGAATCATCATTTAGTGAACTTGAGGAGCACCAGAGATGAAATGTCGTAACATGGTCACCGGGGTCCTCACCAGTCTTACCTCCAAACTTTGGTATGTCTGAGGGAAACTTAGTGGGAATGGGTGGCCATGTAGAGTCATGACACACGGGGTCGTTTGTAAGCTTTGAAAGATATGGCAAGTTCAAAGTTGCCAGAAAAGGTAAACGGGGTTGAGCCGATGGCATCTGATAGACCGGAACCTGGTATTGGGAACCACCCACTACCTGATTCGTGTACTATTGGTTGGGGTTGCCCCCAGCCATCGGTTGTGAAACGAAAGGATTGAAATTGTTCCACCCAAAAGAAAGCGGATTAAATCCCTGTGTGTTTGTCCATTGTGGTTGGGTGTTAGCCCCGCCATACTGCTGGTTAAACATATTACCCTCTCCTCCAGAAAATAAAGAGAAAGGCATACTCCCTGCGGGTATATTCAATGGATTCACATTGTAACCTACATAGGGGTTGAAACCAGGTGTGGTTGTAACGTACGGCGCAGTCATGGTACCCATGACCGGCATAGATGTAGAGGGAATCGATCCTACAGCGGAAGTGGAAGCAATAGCTTGAGTTACACCTTGTAACTGTTGTGTAGCAGAAGACTGAGTGAAATTCACTGCGGGTATCCCTGACAAAGGGACATTATTTGGTCCAAAAGTAGGGGTGGAAACTGAGGCAGATGTTGAAGCTAATGAGCTCGACATGCCTAGAGTACCAGCATTAAAACTAAAGGACGGAGTTGAAGCATAAGCAGTCTGCGACGAACTCGGTGTGGCAGTGTTTGTGAAAGAGGGATTAACAATCCTTGTAGCCATAGAAGTTGTGGGAGTTTGAGGAACTCCCTGCTCGTCTCCTAGGTTAGTCATAGTATAACCTGGTGTAAACAAGTAAGCACTATACTCAGGTTGTTGAAAACCTACAAGTACCAAAAGTGGATCGTTGGGTCTAGTAAGAGAAGGGTTGAAAGGAGTACTGAACTCTCTAGAAGTTAGGTCCTCAACCTCGATAGTATCAAAGACTTGTCGATCCGGGGTTCTGGGTTGTGGTTCTCCAAGAACCTCTGTTTCGCCCGTAAGTTCAAAAGAACCACGAGAGTTTTTCCTTCGGTGTTGCGGTGATGGTGGAGGCTCCACAATGGGTGGGGGAAGGTTTTGCAACCTTCGAGACCGACGAAGATGTTGGTCCTCTACAACTAAAAAAATAAACTAAGTAAAAACCTAGTGGCCACTACAACTAAGGTGCAAACATCATACCACTAAAAAATTTCCTAAGTAATCAAACCAGGCAAACAAAGGCAAATACTCTCGGAAGCAAGTCTGGGATGATTAGGGCCCAGAACAGACTAACAGAGTATTGACGGTCAGTTACGTGGCGTCCTCCGGAGGTCCTCTGGGTGCAAGCGTTTGAATCACCAAACCACCTTCTCGGGATTACTGCCAAAGGGTTACCTTCCACGTCTGTCTGAGGTGAAGTGGGAATAACCGCCCACTCTACCTATGTAGAGCCCTAAAGGTCTAATACAAAGGCTACCATCAATATGAAATAACCTGGGGGGGACAGCCGTCAGCCTAGTCGAAACACATGGGCAGGGTAGCAAAGCCTAAAGTCCGAAAGGATCCCCGTACACGAATCAACTCTGGTTTATGGTTGAGAGGAAAGTGAGGGGATATCCTCAATAGTTCCAATCGCCCACGGCCTTGTGCTTAACTCTGGTTTGAGTAGAGCATCCCAGGACTATTTGATAGAGATGGATTTACCTAATAGATAGTCGTACTATGATTGTTGAGTAATGAAGCTAGTTTCGGATAGTTTAAGGTGATTTAAGTATGAAACTCTAGCCTAAGCCAGTTGATGATGTGTATACCTAAAAAAAAAAATGTTTCTAGTTAATTTTATCAATATTTCTTTTAAGGGCTACTTCTTACTCAAGTGTTGTAGTGCAGTGTGTGGAATGGTTTGTATGAAAGTAAAGTGCACGTAAAGTAATGCTTTCAAATTCACAAAAACTTTTTCTCTTTTCCGTTTATATTCTTTAAAAAATCGAAAACTAGGCAATCCTAAAATCGAACTTTTTTTTGTATTTTCTTTTAATATTTCAAAGCAAACTATGCTACCTTAAAATAATGATAGACCTTACTACTAAGCTACTTAAACAATTTTTGTCTTTTCTAATAATTGTAAAAGAAAGAGAACTTGTACAAGAGCAAGTAAGACCTAAATGTAAAGTGTGAGTAAGACAAACACCTAAATGGCTCAAAACAAATGAATCAAAAGATTCGAGGAAGACTCAAACTACCAAGTTGTTCCAAAAAAGAAAAAACTTTAGGCTTGGAAACAAAGTGTAAAAAAAACAGGAAAAAGAGATGCTCGTAACAGAAAGGCATACCTAAAAAGGTTGCTCCTAAGCACCAAAACCCTAAGAAAACACTAAGCCAACCAAAAGAGTAAGCAAGCGAACCAAGAATGACCTTACCAACACACGGACTCAAAAGAAAGATAACTAGAAAGATCTGACTCACTTGGACTGAACTGACAAGACAATAAAAAAGTATCTAAACGAAGCAACCTTTCAAAAGCAACCCTAAGGACTCAAACTTTGAGGTCAAACCCTAATGGGAAGGATAAGACACAGTGAAAGTGTGCTAATGTTGCCACAAACAACAAACGTTAAGAATGCAAGTCTGTATGACTGCAACAAGCAACTAGGGTAAAAGTATGCAGCTATGTCCAAAAGAGAATAGTGCACGAACTTCAAAAAGGGCTAAAAAGCAGTAAAGACACTTAAACAAGTACTCAAGAAAGCAAAATCAAACTAAAAGACTCAAGGGAGGCAAACAAGACTCAAAAGAGACATGGAAGTCTCAGGGGTCAGTTAAGGAGGCAAAGCAACAGGCTAAAAGTGAATCCAAACAAATTGGAAATCAAACCCTAACAAAGAACTGAAAGTTACAGGAAAATACACTACTGTGCAGTGCATAAACCAGCGTACACTAGGAAAGAAACGTTATTGTGCAGCAGACAAAACAACGTTCATAAGCTAACATACGCTACTGTAAGTAGGGTAAACCAGCGTACAAGGCTCAGAAGCAAACAAAAAGGCTTTGCAGCAGTGGACTCAGATGAGTCAGGATATAAAGAACAAGTAACAAAGACCTATAAGACCTCTCAGAGAATCAAAAACTGAAAATGGACTGGAAGAAACCCTAAACTAGGTCTCCTAGAGCAGAAAAACTACTGGTTGCTCCCCAGCGGAGTCGCCAGTCTGTTGTGCAGGATTATTACCTTATAGTGAGGAGAGACACTACCAAATTGGGCGGGGTTGACAGGTAAATACATTCATTATATTGCAATTAGTTCCTACAAATGAAAGAGATTAAGATATCGAAAGATGTACCTTTAATCGATGGCTGGTCCTAGCTTTCGCTTGGTCTTCCACTTGATCCTTCGCTACGATGAACCTGCAACACAAAGGAAACCTTCCTTAGCGTATCTTGACTATATAAATATGATGAATATTGAAAGCAATCAAACATCAACAACAATCAGATACTAAACCAAATGAACATACAATCCAATAGACATTCGATTTGGGACAGGAAGGGTATTTCCACCTTTTTATTGCCAAAGAAACATGAATTAGTACAAATATACCTGACGTGTCATGATGCTTCTGCAACCGAGTCCTAGGATCTTGCTCTTCACAATGACTTGGGAATTCCTCCAGCGTAACAGCACTTCAAGCCTTTCTTCTAGGTTCCTCTCTCATGGATCCTCCTTGTATTTATGGGACAAGGTAGGCAGTTAGATTCGAGAGGTGGTTGAATTGGGAGGTTGGGGAAGTTGCAGAACCAACTTCAACTAATCCCAATTCGTAATCTTAATATATTTTTTGACTTCATCTTAAGATGTACGCGGGTTTCTTTCAGGAAGAGTGGTGTACAATATGCTACTTTGTGTTTTACAACAAGCGTTTGCAACATTTTTATTGTGTACGCTGGTTGTCCTTGAGGAAAGTAGAGTATCTTTTCAAGGTGTACACTGGTTTGCTATACAGAGAGTAGCGTACATGTGATGAAGTCAATAGAAACAGTAAGTTTCTCAGCTGAAGAGAGTAGTTCCAGTCAATAAGTCATCCAAGTCAACCTAGCTCTTCAATCCTTAGTGTCCTTTTGTGTGATCAATAGAGCAATGTGATCACGGACAGAGAAGTGCAGATTTGACCTATAACACCCTTCTCTACATGCAGTACCACAAGCTCTCTCAATTTCTTTCTAGTGCTCCAACATAGGTTGGCTAGGGAATCTACTGAAGGAACTAAAGTTCCCACTAATAGAATAGTAAATACAAGTAATGTAGAAATGCCATGTAAGGAAAGTAATGTAAAGTAGAATGTAGAATATATGTAAGATGTAAGATGTTTTACAAGAATTAATGTCGGGTATTTTATACCCTAAGTGGGAAGGGAGGTGACTTTTCAAGTCACCTCTTGAGTAATTAATTAATTACCCTAATTAACCTACTTAGTATTAAATGCTAATATTTATAACATTTATATTTGTTACATCTAACTGCTAGGACTCCAGGGATTCTTAGTTGTAGGCTAGGTTTTCCTCTCACAATAGCACAATAACCATTAGCACCTAATCCCATCGAAATTAACACAACCTTCCATGGAAAATACAGTTACTAGCATCATAACCATCATTTTCATCTTCTTTTTTCTCAATTCCTACTAACAAAAATGGTTACCCGAATGATACTCTTAAACTGAATTTCCTTTCTTACACTTTCATGTTCTCAACTTTCCATGTGGCTCCTCGTGAGGAGTCCACTTTTCACCATTTAATCCCAACCCAATTTAATAAATAATGATGAACTAAATCAACTACCATAAACATGGTTTAGGGACTTTAGGATAAATTCACTATCTAAGGTTCTATATTCAAGTGTAAGCCCTATGTTAAATTCACTAAGGCCCTCTTCCCTTAGCCGCATTTCACTTCCTCTAGTTGTGGAATCATAGGCCCCCCATCTCTTCTTCTTCCTTCTTTATTTGGAACCATTAGGGATTTTTAAATTATATACAAATGTACACAATTACAATATCCTTGGTCATCCTATACCATTTTTGTCTTGCTTCTAACCATTTGATTATTACATACATATTTACAATCTAGGGTAAAAAATGGGGTATTAAATTCCCTCCCCCCTTCATTTATGCATCTTCCTTGGTGCATCATTATCAATATATATACAATTACAAAACTTAATAATGTCTTGAAACATGTATAATATTCCTCCACATAGCATCCTCTAGCTCCATAGTTGCTTCTTCAACTACATCTGCCACACCATTATTGTTTCTTGCAATCTAGCATAGATGTTGGCTATTCCATATACAATGCACCAACATTGACTATTCATTGCCCTAGTTTCCTTCCAAGGCTTGTCATATTAACATGTGCCTATCAATCATCACAAAGAAATGTGCATGTTATAGCCATTCTCATGCAACAATTGTTATGCCCATAGGAATTTTCTGTATGATAACAAATGCATGTATATTCATATCACCAAATATGTATGAAATTTTTGTCCAATACTTATCTATACGAATATTTCTTTGCTTTCACATAGCTTCTATGAGCAAGAATTTAACTCGCTACTCTTTCTGATAAACCCTCATTGAATCCAATAGACTTACCATGTGAATCTCCCACAATAGGTTCATTTAGATTGCGTCTTCATTGCCACACTCACTCTTCTAGGCTCAGTCATCCACTTCTATGTTAAACAGTCCCTTAGGCGATCCAACTTTTCAAGGCTTTCACATGCAAGAAGAGCATCAACTCACAAAGTCTTACTGTTAGGCATCCCATTGGCCCCACGGGCTCTTCACTTGGTGAAAATATTCCATAGCGTGTGCATTCACGAGATATTAAATAATACCCTTAATTTCACTAGATGTTGATAAATACATAACAAAATCCTTTTGTTAATCCCCCATCCCAATACATCTTTCCAATTAAAAAAAAAACCCTATTTTTTCTAGATACCCCATTTTATAGCCCCCCAATAGCTATAAACCCCCATACCCTACATCCCCCAATAATACCTACAATATATTGACCTTGTTTTTTCATAATTAAAACCCCCCTTTTTTAATGAACGCGATAGGATTTTGGTCAGCGCGGTGAAGCCCTCATGTCCACTAGCAACCTCTAATCAACTAGCAACCTATGACAATCATAGGGTTCTAGTGTCATTGCAATGGCCTTTTCCCCAAGGTTTCCAACTCATAATAACCATCCATTTTCCTTGGTATATTCGCCATTTACCTATTTTATAAACATCATTATACAATATTATCAGTCATATTTAAATCTTTCAACCAATGGAAATAATTATTACAATAATTACATTCTAGGTAATACAACAAGTTCCACATAGTACTTAACTTTCAATTGTGCAAGCAATCGTTCCGATCTTCCGTATGGCTAACTTTCACTATCATATCCAAGACATTGTTTTGTGCAACTATGTTCTCTTGATAAAGCTTTATTGTAGTTCATTAAAACATGACTACTTTTTCATACAACTCTTTCACTGCATCCACAACAGTTCATGAAATGATCTCATAATTATGAATTACTAGAAATTCCATCATTTTAGCTATTAGCATGTTAATTGTAATGAAATATAGCACAAGCATGCATTCACACAATGCATTCTATCATATGTGCCCACATATATGTGTGCACAACCACATGATTTACATAATATGTTATGCAACTCCACCCAATGCACCCTTGCATTGATTCAGATGTACCATATGCTCATGTCATGCATTCAACTGTGATTATTTGGAAGGTCTAGCTAATGCATCAAAAAATCATCCAACCACCTCCCTAATACTTCCATCACCATATGGACACCTTCTTCTTATGCCCAACACAACATTAAAAATATACCATTTTTCTACTAAACATCCCTCGGGCAAACTAGAAGACATTTCCTTTATTTGTTCAATAGTCCCTCATGAAACCCTTTCCCCTCTAATAATGTCTCAATGTTGGCATGAAGGTTACAATCCAAGACACCAACACAAGTAGGGGATGATTCGACACTTGTGTAGCGCTATAGCCTTTCCATTTTCAACATCAGTATGGATTCACCCATGAATTTCTCACATGGCATTCACTTCCAATATATCAGGATCATATGTCCTGACTAGCCTTGGTTATTTACTCATAACCAGAACACATGAATGCATTCTAGATTCTAAACAATCATAAATGTATAAGGTTTTTTGCCCTTATCACACCATACCACACCCTACCAGGTAGGGTCATTTAACTAGATGCATCCAAATAGCACAAGCATACAAATTCATGATATTCCAATATGGATGAAGGGATTCTTATCCACTCCCCTTTCCTAGCACTTATGTGATCAACATAAATAAATCCATACCAACATTGTTTCCATCATATTATCTAATGTTACTTGATCAGTTGGTGTTATGAAGGTTTATACAATTCCTTTCACCAACTCTTGATCAACATTTTATGGTCCTTAGTCTTTCTCCACAAGGTTGCATGTCCTATGCAATAGTATCATCAACATATTCAACCACGCCTCCACCATCTTTGGTTATATATATATATATAGACACACACATACACAAACACACACACCACTCTTAGTCAATATGCAATGTTATATATGTTCAAGCATTTCTATATGCTCTCTATCACATACCTGCATGCACCATGTATTTTCTCTTAGCATGCCTACTAGTGCATATGCATTCCAAATATCTAATCTCTTGCATTCCCCGACATTCCCCGACATTCCCCTGCCTATGTATAACAATTTTTTAATCTTAAGAAATATACAATGAACAACAAAATAAGAATCAATGAATTATCCCTTTCAATTCCTTTGCATACCCTAGAACTGCACCACGTAACAAATCTTTTTCATATGCTTACTACCAAACACACATTAAATCATTAGCTATGGTTTTCTCACCCAAGTAACAATTCACTACATGTATACGTGTTTGTATTTGTTACTTTTAAAATAATACAACTCTACATTATCAATAAATGAAGGTTGAGGGTGAGAAAAGCTCCCTCATTATCCTGGATGCCTTGCTGGCCATGTTCATCATTTGTTGCCACCATACATTTTTCATCATCCTATAGCTTTAATTACCATTGTTGTAGCTTCAATTGTTGACTTGAGCTGTTCTCAAGTCCCATTTGACTATGGCAACAATCTTTGCCTTTGCACTGTTGCTGCATTTTCTTGAGTAATTGTCAAGTGAAGCTCAATTCAGTTATTCCTGATTTCCAAGTATTGCAAGTCTCATTTACTGATTTCTTTTCTAGGTCAATATTGCGTTGACATTATATTTACCTATATCTTCTAGCACTTCATAGGGTTGCAATATCTCACAACATATGACATCGAATACCATTGCTGATCTTCAACTTTCCTTAAGCTTGTTCCAATTTTGGAATCTTCCATTTTATATGGAGAAATCTCTTCCAACTTGATTTATTGTTTGTAACATAATCCGACAGAGCAGAATGCTTCATTCTTTCATTAAAAACTTCCCACTCTTTATGCTTAAGTTGTTGGTTCATATTTTTGCATCTCTTCTTAGCATACATATGACTGGCCCGAAGAGATGGTTCACCCGTCACCTATATGAGTTGCATGTTTTATATCTTGGTAGATTTCTTCTACCACAGAAGGCTCCCATTACTGCCTTCTTTGCAATCATAAGTTGCGTTCCTTCATGATTAAACTTGATTATCCCTACTTATCAACAATACTACCATATTACCAAGTACTCAACCACCCTTGGTTTAATCATGTACCCTTATAGTTAACAAGCAACTCTAGTATGCTTTTGCCCATCCAAAATGTGCCTCTACACCATTGTACAAGCACTGTTATGAAGTAGTTGCAATCATACATACCTAGTTTCACATTCTCTATGCTCATACATCATCCTAAAACTTTTCCCAAAGTTTAGGATACTTTGGAAGTCACCCACATTGATAATTGCCTTGTCCAATCAAACCCAAAGGCTTCGTTCTACTCATTTTTTGAAACAACTAGATGCACATTTACAAAGCATAATTTGATAAAACTATTTTTCTTTGAATCAATTTTCTAATGACTCTAATCATAGTCAGTTCTAATCTTATAAAGGAAAGTTACAACCCTCCAATGTTAGGAATTGTTCCCAATTCTGCACTTTTCCTGTAGTTGCACTCAATCTCAGAGACCAACTTCTACCTCATGTATAAGAAAACATGGGAGGAAGCAATATTTTTTTTTGTATTGGGCACTGATAGCACACATGATTTCAAGTACTCAGCAACTTCCAGATCACTGGCCTTATGCTGCATTCATTTTCTTCATAAATCTAGATTTACCAATTTTGTCCTTTTTGCACTTCTTGCAGACATTGAATTTTTAGTGAAAATGACTATATCACAAATGGAGTGAATTTGGAAAAACTTCACTTAAACAAAGTTGTTCAAATTGTTAAGAAAGTAAAATGTCGAGTAGATAAATATTTTCAATTTGGACATTTGAGGTCACTTTTACCTCCAAGTTTTCTGAAATTGCCAAAAAGTCTCATGGAATCGTGAATTTTGGCCTATTTCTACATTTCTGCTCCAAACCCCTTGGAATTTGAACAATTAATCCATCGTTATCTTCATGCTTAGCTACAATCTACACTATCCAACTTTCACCCTCAACAAGGTCCTGTCAAAGAGTTGGGTGCAATTCTTCAAAAGTCACTATTCTTCCATTTTTGAAAATCTAGAGCAGAACAAACCCAACCTCTCTCTAGAATTTTTGTATTCCTCTTCACTATGGAATTACCCACAAAATTTCATCCAATTCTGGTTTCATATGCTCCTATTATGGCCAAAACAAGATTTGGGCTCCAATTTTTTTTAAACCTTTCCATTTGTTGATGTGGCAATGGGGTCCTATGTGTCATCACCTACATCCTCCATGCCATCTTCCTTGGCCTCTAGGTCGCCCTACCCTATCACCATGGTCACTTTGATTATCCACTTGGCATAATTCATAAGGGTGATGTGATTGGGGGGTCCCATCTCTGTTGTTCAATCCCTAGTGCACATGTTTCCCCACACATAATCCAATGGCCTGGACCAATTTTGGAGGCTAAACTAGGCAACTATTAACATGACCGGTGCACTCCAAAATTTCAAAAGACACCTTTACACATGGAACACTTTCATAATTTTGAAGCTTGAAATGTGGTTGCCAAAACCACGAACTATGGCTCCAAAACCACTTATCGTCGTCACCAAAAAAACACTCTTTTATTTTCCGTGCAGTGGATTCCACCAAACACATGTAATTTATCTATCTATTTCAGGGTCAAACTTGATTGACCTTTAACACCTACCTTTGCCTCGAAAATGGAATCCACTAGGACACATAACAATCACACCATGAATGTATATTGCCTAATGTTTTATGCTTGAAATTTGGAGTGCCATGTGTTTAGCATTTTTTATTGCAAACAAGGAATCATGAATGTATCTGGAACATTGGGCTCGTCTTGACGGGGGTGGCTCTGCACTACCTTTTTTTATGATCTGGGAGGTTTGGAAGGCTAGAAACTTGTGCATATTCGATGGTAAAATACCTACTAGGGATGGTATCTGCTACAAAACTACTGCTGCACATCAGGAATACATGGCTGCACATGTTATCAGGTGTGGGAGAGACACTCCTGCGATCTCCTGTAGAATTGCTCCCCCTGTACTTGTCTTTCCTTGTGCTTTCTTTGATGGGGCTGCGTTGGGAAGTTATGGGTGTGGGGGTGCTGGAGCTATTTTACATCTGAATATGGATGTTTCCATACATATCTGGCTGAACTTGGGAAATGGATCCAATACCCGGAGCGAGCTATGTGCTCTTTGGATGGTACTCTTCTGGGCACGAATGAAATCGATCACCACACTTAATATCTTTGGTGACTCTTTATCTATTATCTCGTGGGCTTGTGGCAAAACAACACTCAATGTTCTGCTACTTCGTTACTGGATGGATGCGATCTGGTGTCTTATCCGCGAATTTGATCATCTCCATTTTCAGCATGTCTTTCGGGAGGCTAATATGGATGCTGATTCTCTCTCTAAACGTGCTCTTCTTTCTTCGGCGGGGGTCATCATGTGGCAGGAATGGCGGGCTGGATCTCTTTTTTCACATGGGTCCTATCATCTTCATTGGCCTTGATTATTATGATGTTTTTTATGTCTGTCTGTCATTTTTGTTAATATGCTCTATATTATGCGGATATTTTTCTTACATTCCGGTTAGCTATATGTGCAGATACTTCTTAGAGCCTGGATCCAATTGCTGGTTGGACATCTTTGGCTCTCATATATTTTTTGCGGCCGATATGATCGCTGATATGGTTATTTTTTTTGGCTTTACTTTTATGTTATACTCTTTTTTGACTCTATGGGACTCTGACAGCTGTTGCTGTAGGTTTTATTATTTATGGTACATGTTTTATGGTCCTTTGATATATGGTGTGATTTCGGGATTCGTTTCTCCTTTCGGAGGGATCCTTGACATTTTCTGTGGACATATGGTACTATCTCTGGTTTATATTGTTTTACGAGTGACTCTTCTGGCTATGTCTGGCATATCCACTACTGGATTTGCTATGCAGACATGTATGATCCTGACAGCTGGTGTTATTTACTATTTCGCATATTAATAGTAAGTTATATTTTTCTGTGAAAAAAAAGAATGTATATGGCTTCACACTTTAATATGAATGTATACGAATTTCATGTTTCAGTTCTTTTTTGTTTCTAAATAAAATAAAAAATATAGATGAATTTCATGTTTCAGTTCTTTATTGTTTCAAGATAACTGAAATGTATTTTGAATTTTAGGGTAACAAGTGTTTGGTGTCGTGGACAGTTCCATTGGCTCAAATCTTTTTTTAGGGCTCTTGCCACAAAAAATTCCAATGTGAATATTTCACCACTAAAAAATTTCACTAGATCGAACCTCCAACGAAGAAATTTGAAGGAGAATCTGTGTAGTAATAAAGAATGATGTTCCAAACAGTTGATTATAGAGGTTTGCCAGATGGTTGGGTTACTGGTAATGTCAACTCTACGTGGTCTTTTTTATTGGGAAGCAACACGATCGAATCGAATCCTAATTTAGGCTTTTACGATCAAGAACCAAAGAGATGTCTTCCCGGTAACGTTACGCAACGCAATTCCGAGATTCTTCCAATGAGTAGATTTGAATGAGAAACGATGTTAGCCACCCTCTTCCATTCTCACTATTGACCGGAACAAACAATTATGGACTGTATCAAGCATTCTCCTGGGCAGATTTCATGTCCGTTTTCCTCTCTGTCTGTAATTACAAATCCAAATCGAAAGATGAGAAGATTTCGCCCCCAATTTTTGCACGTCAAAGCTGGAAAAACAGGGCAACTTAGGGCTGGCGTCGAAGAGGCTCATGTTCCAACAAGCAAAGTCGTTACAATCCCTTACTCCGATCTCCTGGTATGCTTATTTTAAATTTTATTTCATGGATTGCCATGGATTAGGCTTTTTGCTGCTCTAAATTGTTCTATCATAGAATATAACGTTATTTTATCATCGAATATAACGTTCTTCAATAGTCTCACTGGGTTGGATAATGTTTTGCTTAAAAATTCTGAATCTCAATATTGGGTCGTCATCAGTGTCCAGACTACATTGCACTTCGAATTTTTGTTTTCCATCCTTAGTGTTTTGCTAGTTTTCTTTAATCATTGATAAGCAGTGAAACCAAAATCATGGATCGCATTGGATTTGGAAAATAGAAGAGAGTTTGAACGGAAATTGTAGTAGGCGATAGTAGATACCACTCGAATTGCACATTTTGAAAATATGTGAAACCATGGAACCAATGAATTTATGAATCTAGGTGATAAATGAATTGTAGAGAGGAATTGTCTGTTGAATCATGTAAAGCGTGCCCTCATTTTTTTTTTGACTTGCGACTTATCTTATTTGATTTGGAAGTGGTTATGGATGAGGTTTCTTGAAGGGTGTTTTGCTCATGATGAGGACAAGTGGCACCTTGCATGAGCTTGGTTCATGAGAAGGAGAACATGTGGCATTACATTTATTTAACATCACTTCTTTAGTATTTTTGTATGGGCATTTTAGTCTTGGAGAGCCCACTTATGCAATATTGTCATATTTTCTTATGTTATTGTATTGTTTTCTTTGGAATAAATCATGGATCTAGGAAAATGAATACTTCTTTATTGTTGAGGAGATAGACCATTTTGACAAGATTTGCCTCCTATGCCATCTTTAGGAGGTAAAGACAGATGAGCACTTCATATTCTGTTGCCCCATCTACTACGAGATCAGAGGTAGGTTCCATTGCCTTTCCAAGATGACTCAGACCCTCACTAGCTTCTTCAGATACCTCGACAGGAGATGGTTAGCCTTATAAATGCAGGAGGCCCTCATGCTCCAGGCCCATATTCTTTAGCCTTCTACTTGACTAAATTCTACCTAGCGGATCACTTCCTTCTTCATGGTGCTACCCTTAGAAATGGGTACTAAGAGACAAACCAATATCAACACAGCCTTAGACTCCATATTATTGTGGACCCATGGGACCTTTCCTCGTCCCCCGAGATCTCAGCGGCATGACCTAACCTGATCCCTCCCCAGAAGGTAGATGACCTAGGCCTCAACGACAGGCTACCTCCTCCAGATAGCAGCACAATGGGCAGTCTAGACTTTCCACAAGTTCTTCCTTTAAACATCATACTATTCGGAGTTTCCTTCATTCAACCTCATATTTTAGGAGAGATGGGTCTATTCCATGAAAGACTACCTCATTATTTTTGGATTTTCTTGCTCATGAATCTTTTCCTCTTGTACATCTCCACCCCCATGTGGTTTCTTAGGCTTCGGGTCCAGGGTTTTTCATGCTTCAGCATAGACTTCACACTCTATTTTACTTTACTTTACTTACTGTGTTTTGCCTTTTATAGGAGACCTTTTAGTACTCTTGCTTTGTAATGACATCATTGTACTCAGCAGTCCCATTGACATATTTTTGTGGTCATTAGTCGGACATTAATAAAATTATCTTATCTTATCTTATATAAGGGTTTGCTTTCTCCATTTGATGTATGGTGGATTTGGGGAGAAATCCCTTAGGAGCTTAGTTGAATATCTATTAGATGCTCTTGGAGGATGGATGAAACGCTTTATGGATGTAGATTTCTTGTAGATCTTAATGCTTTCTCTTATTGTCGGAATTATCTTGACATGTATTTATGTAGTATTGAATTGGGTAACTCTATTGTTATAATGTACCTAAGGAGGATAATATGGGCTACCTAGGGAGGTATCCAAGGGGATACTATATGTAATGTGGCCATAATTATGGCATAGGATCACCTGGTAGTTGGTGGGTAATAAATAGTCCCCATTACATAGTTAGAAGAAATAATATAATAATAAGGGGTACATTGCATAAACCTCTAGAAATACTCATGAGAAAGTATAAATACATGAGTATCATTGTATTGGGACATGTTGGATGTTGGATGTATTATTTTGTAGCAAGCATGGCTTGTGGAGTGATTCCTTCACCAAGGAGTATTTAATGGTGTTACCCTACCTTAAGGGTTTCTCTATATTCTTATATTTATTCTTGTGTAGATGAATTTTGGTTATTTGATACTAGAGCCTGTCTGACCTAAACTTGAACTCCCCGAAACTTGTGGATCAACACTTGGAGCAACAAGTGTTGTTGTTGGAAAATGTAGTTCAACCAGAAGCTTCTTGCATAGGTTAGGTGTGAACATGCGAGAAGAAGTTTGAGAAAAATTCTTAGTGACCACTTAGTAAAAGTGGGAAATAATACCATCTTGTAATTTCACTTAATGAATAAAAGTGAAAGTCTAAATTCCTTTGATCTCTTAGCCTTAGAAATCTTAATGAAATATTCTAGAGATTCTAGAATATTAGTGAGTTAGATTTGATATAATCTTAGTCGTACATCTCATTGTTGAGATAAAGTGGTTGCTAGGATTAAGGATATTAGTTAAGATTGGTTGCTAGAATCAACGAAGTTGGTTGCCAGAATGGAGGAGATTAGTTATCTCTCTCAAAGCATAAATAGGATAAGATGGGAGGAGAAGTTGTAGAACACACCAAGGAAGTTGTGTGAGGAACACACACAAGTGAAGCTAAGGAGGAGAGAACGTAGGTAGCAGGAAGAGGATCAACCGCCAAGGTTGAAGACTGCAAGGATAGCACTGTGCAATGTTGTACAGGGTACAATAGTTTCTCAGATTTCTATGTAGGCATATTGTTTCTTTTCTAGTAGGCTATAAACCTTAGGTTGAGGTGTCTTTGTAAGTTTTGATTTATAAACGATAAGTTGATTTGAAGGACATAATTCTTGTGTACCGTGTTTATGATTCTGCTGTTCATTTTCAGCTATGTGTGATTGTTGCATGTTCATAAATATTTATTTATGTTGTAAATAAGTTCATATTTGATTATTTAATTAAAGAGAAACATAGGACAACAATTACCTAGGGCCTGGAAATTTACATGGCATAGGAGCTTGCTTTTTTGATTGATATTCTCAAGGATTTATAGTGGTAAATCAACTGCAGAAAAGAAGGAACAACAATTAGAGGGTTTCATTATTTCTTTTAAGGACTACTTTTTAGATTTGGGAGTTTGTGCATTAGATCAGAGATGGCATCAACTAGCCTCAGGTTTGAGGATAGATTGGATGGTGTTGTTAGTGTTTTGACTTATAGTGGCATAATAAACATATAAGCAATACAAGGATCAATGAAAGAACAACTATGCACAGAAACAATAGACACAATAGTTTACCTTGGGAAAACCCAAACTCGAGAAAAACCCAACAACCCTTTCTTACCCTGAGATTTTGTACAAAGAAGATAAAAAGTACAAAATGAGTCAATGCCCTAGAAATCAGCTCCACTAGTCTTCTAGCACCCAGAAAATGCGAACTTCCTTCCTTGAGCGAACTTGCTTGGTGAGAATGATGAAATGAGGGAAGTAAGACTTCTATTTATACATTACTTTTCACAAAATTCCCTTACTGGGCCGACTTGTCCTTTTTAATATAAAATTACATTTATGATTTGTTTTACATGTGTAGGTCGGCTGGGCTAGTGAGGGTGCCTCACATAGCTATAAAAACAACACTCCCTCTTAGCTAGAGAGGTATCATCACGCTGGAACTCATCAAGCATCATCTGGTTGGCACAACTGTACTTGATGCATCTTGGCATCATCTAAACTCGATTGGACTTGTACATCTGGGCATCATCTGGACATCACAACTGGACTTCATACATCTGGGCATCATCCGAACTCGTACATCTTGACATCATCATGGCTGGACTCGTACATCTTTTGATTGTCACAACTGGACTAGTACATCTCTTCATCATAAGAAAGGGTCAACATCGTCAATACAGGACGATATCCCATACAGGGATCAAATATACTCTATACAAGAGTCCTCTCCACACTGGAGAAAGTTCCTTATAGGAACAACAGTCCTAACTGGACTAGGCTCATCATGGTCAACTGGACTGAACTCTTTGTCGGTCTACGAGGACCGCCTGTTCTAACTGGACTAAACTCATTATCGGTCTACAAGGACCGCCTGTCCTAACTAGATTGAGTATGCATGTTTGTGCTACTTCCAATATATGAAATGCCATCTAAATTCCATAATTCATGATTCCATTATAAACATGCCTTATCATGCCATCTAAATTCCATAATTCATGCCTTATCTCCCCTCTCTAACCCTAAAAATGCCCTAGGCCCCACCCAAAGAGCAAAAAAAAAAAAAAACGGGAAGCTTCTTGCTATCCGCGGAAGCGCTCAGGAAGCGAGGTCGGAAGTGAGGTCGGAAGCGAGGTTGGAAGTGAGGTCGGAGCGAGGAGGTCGGAGCGAGGAGCTCTCGGAAGTGCAAAAGCTTCGTACAGTGGCAGGAATCATTTTTTTCCTGCCCGAAGCGAGCTTCCAAAAATGCTTTGGCAGCGCTTTCGCTCGAAGCACGAATTTGGTGCTCGAACCGTGGGGGGGGGGACGCTTCGACAACCCTGGTCCTGAACATAGTTCATTATCGGTCTACAAGGATCACCTGTCCTACCAGAGCTACGCTCATTATGGTCTACACAGGACCACCTGTCCAAATCTGGATTGAACTCATTATCGGTCTACGAGGACTGCCTGTCCTAACTGGACTGAGTTCATTATCGGTCTACGAGGACCGCCTGTCCGGGACTATGAGCACTCCCTCTCACTGAGGGAAGCATTCTCCAATACTCCCAAGTCTTTCACGGAAGTACACAAACTTCACTCTGGAAAGAGGCTTGGTGAGAATGTCTGCAACCTGTTTATCTGTCGGAACATACTGGAGCTGAACTGCTCCTCTCTGTACCATATCTCTGATATAGTGGTACTTGATCTCCACATGCTTTGATCTGTCATGAGATACAGGGTTCACTGAAAGCTTTACACAACTTTGATTGTCACAGTGGATAATGGTAGGCTCAAATGTCTGCCCGGACAATCCTGCAAAGAGCTTCCAAAGCCATATTGCTTCTCGTGCCGCCACACTTGCTGCAATATACTCTGCTTTTGTAGTGCTCAATGCTACTGAGGGCTGCTTCCTGCTGCACCAGGAAATCATTGCAGACCCTAAACTGAAGCACCACCCTGAGGTGCTCTTTCTGTCCACGACACTTCCTTCCCAATCTGAATCTGTATATCCATACAATCTCATGTCACTCCTAGAAGCATATCTCAGTCCATTTTTTATAGTGCCATGTAAATATCTTAGCACATGCTTCACAACAACCCAATGTACCTGTCTTGGTTCACACATAAACTGACTGAGAGCACTCATTGCAAAGTAGTTATCTGGTCTAGTGTTAACTAGATACATTAGTGAATCGATCAACTGTCTGTACATGGCAGGATCTATCAACTCTGACTTGGAGGCTGAGTCACTCATCTTCTTAAGGTTTATCTCCATAGGTGTATTCATGGACTTGTTATCACACAACTTGTAGTTGTCTCTAAAGGTATCCTATCCAGGACGATAGAGGTATAGACAACTAAAGAGGTGACCCAAGAGATGCCACGGTTCCCAATGCAAGCTGGGTGTCACGCTAACCGAGGCACTCTTCACTTTAGATCAAGCCTAAGCAAGACCTAGGGGGAGACCTTAGCTTAGCCAATAAAGGCTAGCGAACTCAATCTAGACCTCCTAGGGAAATGTGATGATGAAAAGATAGAAGATCAAGATGAGGTTAGATCTAGATCTATAATGGATAAGTGGGCCCAATGAGTTAGGGCTTGGTTGAAGAGGCTTAAGGCAAGATAAATATTCAACCAAGGAGAGATGAAGGCCACTTATGAGGTTAAAGTGATAGATCTAGATAGATCTAGTGCTAAAATAATAGATCCAAGTGGGGTCCACCCTTAAAATATGAAAATTGGTCCAAATGGGGCCCACAAGGTAAAAATCAAAGAAGAGAGGCACTAGGGGGTTTGCAAATGAGTGGATCTAATGAATCAATGAGGAATTGGCAATACCCACGTTGGGATCTAGCAAAATGCCCACCTACCCAAGGAGTGCGACTTCCTCAAGAGAGGACTAGTGCCTTAGATGGAGGGGCAAATGGAGTTGGATGTCCACCAAATTATAGATTGGGAATGTTGTGACTAATGTAGAGATGGGTTTTAATTATTAAGCCCCAATAATTGCTAGATCTCCATAGATCTGAAAAATAAAAAAAATGAGGGTTTTGAGATCTAGAAATAATGGATAAGCCAAGGAGGAAAAATACTAACCTTTGAAGCGTACCTGGATAAGGAGATGAATGCCGATTATGACGAGGATTACTTCCCCACAGATCAAATGAAGAATTTTGTAGTTTTCTTTCCAATACGTTTTGCTCAAGCCCACACGTGTGCCCCTCTATTCCTGCAAAACCAAGGAGAAAAAGCTCAATCAGTCAAGCAGAATGAGGGTATATACAAGCTAGAAGTAAAAGACAAAGAATGATTGGTACAAAGACAAAATCACTTCCTGTTTGATCCCAAATTTGACAGAAGTTTGTAGGGCAAGCCTCCCCACCAATGCGCACTCCTCCAAATCGGCCTCTTCACCTGTAAAAACGATTAGTGGAAAAAGATACAAGATAGCCACAAGATATCCTCTAGTGCAATGGAAAAAGCATTTACAATCATCATAACCAAGCATCCACTTCAAGATCCAAGCTGTTATCACCTCTATGTTAGCTGGAGCTACCATACTACAGACTGTGCGGCCGAGGACCGCACAGTACTTTTTTTTCCAGATCAGAGATCAGCCACCTTCAGACGAGGCACTTTTGTTTAGATTGCCCCTAGCAGATATATCAGAGGGGACAGACAGTTGTACAGTGTTACAGACATTGTCACTTACCATCTACCACAGGGTCACCTCTTCCTTGCCAGGCTTTGACATAAGCGCATTGAGACAGTTGCCTAGTCTTGTTTTGATCGAGACTATCACAGTATATTGCTGGTTTACTATGTTGCCCCGGATTCAACAGAGATCCAGTTCAGAGATAGCTTCAGTAGCAGCAGGTATTGGTGCAGCAGGTATTGCATTTGATGATTATTGCTCATGTTGTAGATTAGACTTCTTTATACTTGTTAGTACACTAACTTTGCATGAGATGATATATTTGGTGATCTAGCTATTGTATGATGTGATTGGGCCCTTGATGATGTCAGTCCACCCTTCTTGTTAGACTTATGTATATGCACGCTGGGTCATACCCCCTACATGTGGTATAGACTTGGTCACTTAGTCCCTCTTGGTAGCTGACTTTAGCTCCACTTTCACCTTCTCCATCCATCCAACTCATCCATGATGCTTGCTCCCGACTTGGATTCTGATTTGTGATCCTGAGGATCCCTTCCCCACTGATCTCTGAGTTTGCCATGACTCCCTGTTTATTGTGCCTCGGCTCTTTAGTGTGTGAGATGCACTCTCAAACCTGGGATTTGCTCCTGTCGGTTGCCCCCGATGTTGCAATGCAGTTAGGATTGTGTAGCCTCACCAGGTGTTCCCCATTGGTCATCAAAGCATGTATTGCTCACCCCCATTACCTTTGCAGTATGAGCACCATGTTTATATCTTTTGAGATATGTATGTAGCCCAAAAGGGCCTTGATGTAAATTGAAGAAATGAAGAAATGTAAAGCAAGCCATAAAAGGGCTTTTTGTAAATGTAAATCTAGCCAAAAAAGGGCTAAGTATGAAACTCATTGTAAAATCCATGCAATGTGTCTATAAACACACATGAACACAAGTCAGCCATACATGTTAGCATTTGTAGTGGTTATTCCTCACTTAGTCCTGCGGGGCAAGGAGGTGAGAGGGATCAAGGGACAAGCTCAAGATTGTCCCCTAGAGTCTCAAGTTACGGTTTGCCGGACACCCAGTTTGGCGGCTCTAGAAAAGAACCTCACAGAGTCTTAGGGCACGGATGTGAGTTGTGAGATACTTGTTAGATGGCCAGTGGCGGTTTCCCTACACTATACCCATTTGTGAGGCACCGCCCTCCCCCGTGTTTTGTCGTGGCATACTTATCTTAGTGGACCCCCGCTTTCCTGAGTTGTCCAAAGGGTCACATGATCTTTATCCTTGTCTTCCCGTGTCCTTCGCCTTGTTGTCCGCATCACCTAAAGTTAGCAAAGTGGTCAATTCTATAAGATGTGCATAACATTTTAGTCTTTTGGAGGTGGTGGGCCCACCTCACCGGGGCCTTGTATTATCTCGGGATTTAGTGTATTTTTTTTTATCACCATGTTATCATCGTATTGCTTAGTAATGTACTAACTTGTATAATTGAGCCTTGTCACTCCATGTTTGCATACAGGTATTCAGCTAGCACTATTGTTGACCAGTTTTGACTTGGTCAAACTAAGTTGACCAGGCCAAAAATGGGCCCCCAAAAAAAAAAAAATTGTTGCGACCGGAATTTTGATTTTGGTCAATTATTATCTACAGGGGTCCCATATGAGCATGCAGGTGTCAGAATTGCAAAAGATTGAAGCATTTGAGAAATTTTTAATTATTATTGGTCAATTTTTACCTGTTTTAATTAAAAATTATGGATTTTGGGCAAATAATGCCTAAGTGATGGATTGGGGTCGTTCGAGTGGTCATTCCTACTATTTTTGGGGTCCACGTTCACATTGCAGCAAACGGTTCGGCAATCCAGGCACTAAAAGTGGGTCAAAAGCCCAAATTTCACCTTCAGCCATATAAACCAGCAAAAATTACATGGAAAATCAAAATTCGACTAAGGCAACTTTTGGAAATGGCAAAAATCAATGGATGGCAAATGAAAAGGTGATTCATAAGGTAAATTGGTATTGTTTGACATGGCATTTGGGCATTGTGGGGCCCTCCATTGGACAACTCACTCTAGAGGTCGAATTGGCCCATTGGGGGCGTTTTTCTCCACCTTGGGGATTCGATTTGGATGTATCTTTGATGTGGGACCTTATTGTATTGAGTTGGGGGGATAAAACATCCCATAGACACCCCCCAACTTTGGCTTATGTGTTGTATGGACCCCACATGGGTCCTCTCTCTCCACAAGTGCGCTATCATGGGAAATTCGCACCCCCTTGAGGAGACATCTCCACCATTTGATTTTGTGGATTGGGGAGATGATCTCAACTCTCCATTTTGGGGGGAAATAGGTTTTGAGAGCTGTCTTTCTCTATAAGAGGAGGCACTCATTCATTTTGTACTTCTTCTTGGCATTCTAGAGACTTGACATTGAGATTATAGAGAGACATTTTTACTGAGTTACTTGTGATTTTGGAGTGGGATTCTTCTTGTGTTGATTGAGATCATATTTCTGATGCATTGCTGAGTTGCTTGTGGTATCCCTATCTCTCCTTGAGCATTTCGATTTGTAGGTGAAGCTGGCCACTGGAGGAAAACACAGCACCTGAGTTAGCAGTTCCTTGCTAGCGTTTCTCTTCGGGAGTTTAACAGGGAAGTGAATTTGCATTTGTTGTTATTTACTTTTCTCATCATTTGTCACTCATTTGCTAGTTTATTTTTGTCATTTGCTATAGATACTGATTTTTATCTCTCTGTGGCAAGTACAAAAACGCACTGGCTCACTGGCTGCTCCAAAACGCTAAGGGGGAAAATGCACTCTAGCTCAGCACTTGATCTTCGGGGTTTGTCTTTAGCACGGGGATATCTTCATCTTCATTATCCAAGTACGGGATCTCCTTGTTTCTCATAATCTCTCTTTTACTGTTGATGTTAAGCTGCAATCACTAAAAAAACCCTAAAAAACAATAGCTAAAATTCCAACTGTAGAAACTTCATTTTTATTGCAAACCCGTCTTTTATTTGTGCTTAAACGTATAAATCTTAAGTTTTATTAATTTCCGACTCCATTAACCCACACTTTAGGCACTGGTCTACCAAGCAAAAATGACCCACCTAGGGCGTTTTTCTCTCTTGTTGGTTTGGGTTACTTTGGGGTTCTGGGTGCTCTTGATTTTGTTTTGTCTCGCCATTCTATTACTAGAAATCAAGTTGCCATTTGCTAGAAGTCATTTTAATCACGTTTTGCTTGCTGCCCTAGGTCCATTTCTGCACTACTTAACTCTCTTCCGTGGGCAGATAGTCTATTTTCAACTTCTAGCTTAACATTTGTCCCTCGCTTGTTCCCAGCCACAAACACTAATCCTATCTCATTTGATACATCTTATTCGATCACTGGTCGCGTTTCGCGATTATACTTATTCTATACCCGCGTCCAATTTGTGGTCGAGATTAAGCTTAGGACCCAGTTGCGTTCATCTCTTATCACTTACCTGCTTACATTCTAAGATAAGAGTGTGTCTTTGTCTCTCAACCGTAATTGGTTGAGCGGGGTCTCCCCCTTGACTTGGCTTTGCGCCTCGTCTAAAGTGACTGTAGCCTTGTCCGGTGTGACTTCTGTCCCTTGGACAGAGGACCTGGCTGCTGTTGGTTACACCTTCCTAGTTGCTCATCCTCTACCATCCCTGTTGGGACATCCCTCTTTAGCAACTAGAGTTTGTGTGATAACACAAGCATTGCTCCAAAAGATAGAATTTTATTCCAATAGCCAAGAGCCAAAAATATCTAGATGCCTTTACAATAGGGGTGTCTCTTCCTTAAATAGGATGAGGGAGACCAAAACCCTAAACCACTTTTGAAATGAGTGGTTGGGATCAAAAGATACAACAATATAATCAACGGCTAAGATGACCTGGTACAAATATCACATGGATCACTCACTAAAAGATGACGTCATGACTAAAAACACCCTAGGGGGGATGACGCACTACACAAGGATGACGCACTACACAAGGGAGACTAACACATGTGTTTGCCACATAGGATGACTAGGACAAGTGACTAGGGGCACATGGTGGGGCTAGGAGGTATTATTCCCCTCCACTAAGATCACCCCATGGCACAATAATATAACATGAGACTCGATGACATGTCCAAATACACAAATGATCAAATCCTGTCCCCCCAATCTGAGAGAAAAATGCATCAAATGACATCCTGCTGACTGTGTGGACCCCATTAACTGCTGCAAACTGATCTGGAAGGAGTGGGATACACCATAGATGACCTCAAAGCAAACCTCATGCCAAAACCTTACCTCAATTGCCCAAATCAAATTCCTTTATGACCTTTTTATTCCATTTTTTATCCTCTTGAAAAAACATGAAACTGCCCATAACTGATTGTCTGGTGCTTGTGCTGTGAAATTGACTGTGCCATTATGTCCGTAAGGTGGGTAATATGGTAATAACAAGTGGTTGGACCACCCCCTTCCTTTGTAGCTCCCTAGGCAACGACTAGCCTCCAATGCTCTGGCTGGACAGGCCACATCAGCATGGTCAAACTGGTCCACAAGTGAACAACTGCACAAAACATGCCTGGGAGAGCTTGAAACTGAAAGATAAGTATCTCAATGGATCCAGAAGACCCAAATCCACTAGAGATGAGTACTCATACGCCTCATGATAACCTGTAGGATCATCTGTAGGGTCCACCATACTTGAACAAGTAAAAATATGATGATCTAGAAATAATAATAATCATGAAAAACTGCATCAATGATCATCTGAAGCCTGTGCCCATCATAT
The DNA here is from genome assembly GCA_027924585.1 of Larix kaempferi. Classification (NCBI taxonomy): domain Eukaryota; kingdom Viridiplantae; phylum Streptophyta; class Pinopsida; order Pinales; family Pinaceae; genus Larix; species Larix kaempferi. The sequence continues at coordinate 103,966 of BSBM01002508.1, read as the reverse complement.
GGAATCATCAAAAGATATATAGACGACCTTTTTCCGGTTTTCGTTGGAACTTTGGTAGAAGTTTGTTAAGGCGGTCCACATCTGAAGTGCATGGTCTTTTCCTGTGACATGTGGGATCACATGATCCTTCACGGCATCAAGTATGATCCTTCTAGCTTTCACATCTTTCTTGTCAAAAGCAGCCTTGTCTGTAGCATCGGTACGGACTGTTATCACATATATAGTAGCCGGGCTACCATACATTATTTTTCTGATGCCAGTACACTATTCAGCCAGTTCCCTTACATTTGAGATGCTGAGATGAGCATCTATATTGGATCACTATCAAATTGTGGACAGCAGTATATATTCCCCATGCCATGACTGAGTCTCAGGACACTCAGAGAGATGACCGATGTAGCCATTATACCATTGGTACAGAGCAGTCAGTAGTGCCCAGAGTTACAATAGCAGTTTCAGAGGACAGATGATGGTACAGGTTGGTGAGCATTCAGGTATATGACTCAGTAGGTATATCATTGTGTTATGGTTATATTGCTTTTATACTTATTCTCATAACATGTCTTAGCACCTAGTGTCATGATCTGGCGATCATATAGATATATGGACCTGGTTGAAGCTTATTATATATATTATATTGTCCCTTCTCAGACTTAGAAGTTCACTATTCATACTCATTGGTTTTACCCTCCTTAGGGAGAATAGAGGTGATCATTCCACCATACCTTGGCTTGCTAGTGTTGGCTCCATTAGTCATTGTCTTCATCCATCCATTACCCACCTTTTATTTATTCACCCTGACTTACTACTTGACTAGTGGCATGGAGGACTTTCCCCCACTGTAGCCTTTGTATTGGATGAGCTTCCCTGTTTATTGTGTCTCGGCTCTGAGTTGGTGACAAAACTTACTTGTGGTGAGTTGGAGTTCCTTGGAATTCCCCCTAGTCACTAGAGTTGTGTTGGCTAAACTTGAAACTTTTAGTGCTGCCATGAATACAAAATCTGGAAAATGAAATGCTATATCTTGTATGAAAAGTCCATTCATGCAATGTGTTTCTAAACACACATGAATGAAAGGCATTCCAAATGAAAATGGCCATGAAAATAAAATGTTATATCTTTTGGAAATTTAAATACCTAGGTAAACAAGTTGTCCATGACACACCTAGAAGTGCTCAGGTAAACAAGTGCCTTAAAAACACACCTGCAGCAGAAAACCTAAAATAAATGAAAATCTATGCAATGTGTTTATAAACACACATAGACCAAGGCTATGGAAATTCAGGCCCAAAAAGCAATGGAACTTAAATGCTATATCAAAACAATTGCTGGCCTTATTTGTATTATGGATTGTGCGCATCTGTTAAAGGTGAATAAACCCTCTTTGAACAACTCATCAATTTGTGAGACACCGCCATTCCCTGTGTTGTTGCTCATTCAGTATATACTATGGTGTGTATTCCCTTTCCCTTTGCCAAAGTGTTACAAAGTTAAGTCAGTCAAGTCATCCCTTAGCCTAGCCAGTTATTTTAGCCTTCACCCTTCACTAGCAAATTGATCACAGCTATGAAGTGAGTATGATCCTGAAAGTCTAGTCTGAGTAATAATAATAATTAATGACATTATATATTTGGATTTAGATCGCCAGTAATGATTACTTTGTGTTATAATTGTTATATGAATAAGTTGTAGAGCATGCATTAACCTTTGACACTTTGCAGCAGCTTCCGATGATGGTCTGAGTTATATTTGGTCATGTTGACTTGGTCAAACCTAGTTTGACCAAGGTCAACCATAGGACATGAGATGGTTGGACCTTGTGATGATATGGACAGATGATATATGGTCTATGTACATGTATATGATGATTCTATGCAGCAGCTACAGGGTTATGATGATGATTCATGGTTTACAGCAATATTTGATCATTTACAGATTATTATTATTTGCCCAGTTTCGGTATATTGGATATATATATTGATCATGCAGAGACTCATATGGTGTATGAGTACACATCTTGGATGGATTTGGACCTTCTGAGTCCAATGAGACAATTTGTTTTCAGTTCCGGGCACTTACAGTGATGATTGAGCCTCAGTAGGCTATCCCAGTGCAGTTTTGGTCTGTCAGAGGCCCTGTTAGAGCAGATGTGATTTTTATCCGGTTGACCTAGGGTGCTGTGCTTGGAGGGGGTGGTCCAGGCACTTGTTTTTACCATATTACCCCCCTCCCGGACACACTGGTGCCCTCACCTTGACAGCGCAGGCACTCCAGGAGGCAGTTTGGGGCAGTTTCACGCTTCCCGAGGCATTTCAGGATTGGTAGAAATGGCTATTGAGGAAATCGATTTGGGCTACTGAGGCAATGTTATGGCATGGGATGATTAGTGATGATGGATTGATGTCTTCCACACCTCCTCCAACAGTTTCAGCTTCATCGGGACCCGCATCCATCACTTATGGCACTTTCTGATGATTTCTGAGGTCTTTTGAGGCCTACGATTTGACCATAGAGGCATGATTTGGTATATTGATGATTATTTTATTATTATTGTGCTATGGGGATTGACCAAGGGTGGCTAAAATTACCCCTTGGACCCACCATAAGCTCCTTATTATATTTTGTCATCATGATTTGGTGGGATTCCCCTCTTCTAGGGCGATTTTGTCCACTTATGTTATATTTTATTAGTGATCCATGTATTTTATTGTTGAGCTCATCTCAACCATTGATTAGACATTTGTATCTTTTAATCTTAGCCACTCATTCAAAAAGTGGTTAGGATTTTGATGCCTCTCCTTCCTATTTAAAGGAGAGAGCTTCTCATTTGTAAGGGGTCTTTGGCTCTTGGATTATTGGTATAGAAAAACTTTCTTGTGGTCTCCTTTGCATCTGGTGTTCTTAGATGGTGATTGGAAAGTCTATTGCAACCTAGCATTTGGAATTTGTGGTAAGATCTATCTATTTTGGAAACCATTGTCTTGTCTACATGAGGGCGACTTCAACAAGGGCGATTTTGCAAGGCTTCTTCAAATCGACTTTCTTGGCATTTGCTTGTATCAGGGGGTTATCATTAGTATCATTGTGATCTATGCTATCTTTCTGTTACTTCTCTTGTGGCATTAGTCTTATCTCTTGATTACATCAAATCTGATATTGTTGACGTTTATTGTGCAGGAGAGAGGGCGCATTGGCTTCTTGGACTAAATCGATTGCATAGAAAACTACCTCAAAGCTTCTCAAATTGATCGGGTTTGCATAGATCATCATCATCAAGGCATCTACAAGGTTACCCAGGTAAGATCCACAGGTTTGTTTCTCTTATCTTGATCCAATCCATTGACTTAGCTCATAAATTGATAAAACCCTTATTTCTTCAAACCCTCATTTTTACATTTTTTCAGATCTACTAAGATCTAGTGGCTTCTTGGGTAAGATATTGAAAACCCACCTCTATAGTATCCACGGCATCCCGGATCTATAGTTTGGTGAGGATTGGCCTCCATTTGACCCTCTTCCCAAGACATTCAGCCTCTCCAAGCAAGGGCGCACTTCCTAGTTTGGTGGGTTGACCTAGATCTAGTATGTGGGTAGTTGAGATCCCGCTTGATTCATGATCTACACATCCAATAACCTACCCCCAGATTGTCACTTTTATGATTTCTACCTTGTGGGCCCTATTCCACATTTTAAGGGATTTAATCCCCATTTTGGACCACTTGGTATCTTCAAACTCAGATCTAGTAAGATCTAGCCATTGGATTGCCTTGAAATTGTAGATCCATACTCTCACTTGTTTAAACCACTTGGATCTAAAGTTTGGATGCCATCGGACTTGTCTTGACACCACTTATCCCACTTTTTAGCCTCCTTGGGTAAAGTCGCACCACCTTGGAGAAGTGAGTTGGCCCACTTCTAGGACATGGGTACATGAAATTTTAGTGGATTTGGAACGGGCATAATTCGAAACCTAGGTCTAGTGTGTCACTTCATCAATTCTTGCCTTGGGGATAGCATTCCTTGTTTTAAGGGATTGTGGTCCACTTAGGTCAAACCTAGATTTAGACCTATTCATCCATCAAGACTTTAATTGCCCACTTGTCTCATGAAATAGGAGTCCTTAATCACAAGTTAACTTCATTATCTCAATTCTCAAGGCACTGGTCTCTCTCCAAGTCAATTCGACTTTCCTAGATTGTTGGATTAACTTGTGGTTTGACCCTTGATTGGTTAGCTAAACCCTTTGATGCCATCTTGTATCATGATCAAGCTTGTCACTTGTACTAGTTAGCCCCGATTCAACCCCTAAACTACCCTGCATTGGACACGGTTCCCAAGGCAGTGGATTTTCTCACATTGAACTAGTACTTTAATCCTGGATCCTATTTCACAAATCATAAGTCACTCTCACATCAATAATGAACCAAAGCTATACTCATTGAACCCCTCACTTGTCTTGTGACTTCATCCTAAGGTCTAGGATAAAACATACACCTTACTTAGAATTAACTTGATTTGGTGTCATGGTTTTGATCTCTCTTGTCGGGAGTAGATCGGGTCTCCCCCTTTGTTCTCTGGGCTAGATAACATAAAGTGAAGGTTGCCTCGACTGGCGTGACAACCATCTATTGGAGGTCGAGGTGATCGTGGTTGCACCTTTTGAGTTGCCCTTCCCTATTGCCATCCATGAGTGGATACATCCATAGGGGTAACTACAGTTTAGGTGACAACAGGGACTATGACTGGTTTATACTGTGTACTGTTAAATATATCCCATAGTTCGTTTTCTTCCAGAATCAATACAATTCTAGCCTTCCATGGGCTAAAATTTATAGCCCCATCCAGCCTATCTTCATTTCTAAGTATAGTGGCCATAACCACAAACAGTGCAAGAACCTGTAAACTCAACAACCAACCTGTTCTCCCTTCTTTCCAAGTCTGAAATTTCACTCTAAAATTCATTTCTGCCCTTTATATCAACTCTGATACCATGAAAGTTTTTGGATTCCCAACCCAGTTTAAAGTTTTGGTTTTTATATGAAGTTTAATGCCCAAACCCCACAACTGCAAAATCACTTTGCATGCATGAAAAATCACTTTTCTTGAAACACATAGAAAATTTTCAAACTTTAAACAACTCAGAAAATTATAGGACAACCACACATAAATTTTTGACAGTGATTTTTGACCAACTTGGTCTAGGATAAAACCCCAAAGGGAAAACCTGTTCAGAGAGAGATTTTTATTTCTTAAGAGACAAATTACAAAAATCAAAACAACAGTACTGTTATCACACCATAGTAGCAGGGCTACTATTCTTGTACAGCAGATATCTGCACATTCCAGAGCTTCCTTTATTCCAGAGCATGGCTATATATTTTGGATCACTCATGATCAGAGCAGTACATTATTCAGATTTTATGACCTTGTGTCAAGGCTGAGCCTTGAGAGTTCAGATTTGATGACTGATGTGACCACTTATCCCATTACAGTTTTAGTTCAGTGCCTAGAGATGTACTTCAGCAATGTTTCAGATGATGCATGATGATTGCTATTATGATGATGATTGTATGACCTATGGATATGTTCTCACTGAATGTGGATTATTAGCTTGTTGATTTAGTCATGATTATAGCATGTGCTTGGTATATTATTCTTGATGTGGCAAACTATTTAAAATGAACTGTAAATCATAAAATGGACAATTGCTTGCACTTTTAGGTCATTTAACAAAACTTACTGGTATTTCACCTTACATAGACATGGTCTTTCCCGACACCAGTTGTCTGCTAGTGTAGGCTCCATATCCACTTGTCTCCATCCATACATGACCTTCCTGTTTGACTTTAAACCCTGACTTGTTTCATTTGACTTTCTGATACTGAGGACTTCCCTATTTTTCTACCTCTGTGTTTGGACCGCATCCCTGTTTATTCAGTGTCTCGGCTCTGAGTTGGTGACAGAACTTGCCTTTGGTGAGTTGGATTGTAGGCCTAAATCATTCTGGTTGGTTGTCCCAATGTTTGGCATTGGCTCGAACTCCCCCTAGTCACTTGAGATGTTGTTGGCTAAAACTGAAAGCTCATGTTCTACCTGTGGAAAATAAATAAATTCGCCCATGGAAACAAAAAAGGGCAAGAGCAATGAAAAGCTAAAAATACTCCTCGAAGAGTATAAGAAAGGTCCAAAAAGCAATAGTTCTTAAAAGCTATATCTAAACAATTGCTGACCTTGTAAAAATATGAAAAACATGCCCTGGATGCAAGCTGCAACTAGTTGTGCTTCTCAGCACATCTGAAATCCGAAGGGTTATGTAGGCCAAAAAGGCCATGGAAATAAATTGAATGATCCTAATGAACTTGGATCAACTTGATGTAGACATGATGCCTAAGTTGAATAAGCACTCTCTAAACAACTTATCCCTCTGTGAGGCACAGCCATTCCCCGTGTTCTTTTGTCCAACACAGAGTTTGTAGCTTCCCCCTCTCCCAGTCCAAAGTATTTTTGAGTTGAGTTAGACAAGTCACACCCTTGGCCCAACCTTGCTGCCTAGCCTTCATCCTTCACTAGCAGTTTGACCATGTCCAATGGGTGGGTTTGTCATTTGAACTATGGTGCAAGTGATTTATTATAACAACGGAATATGTTAATATAATTAATGCCACTGAATGGAATTTGTACTTTGAGCTTAGCTATGGAATGATTAAAAAAGCATTGTCTTAGTCTACTGATGTGATTTATCCTTGATTATATATATTCTTGGGATCCGTGATGATGTGGACCATGTATGGATGATTATTGATGATGATTTATGGTCCCATATGTTTGATGATGATATCATATGATGGACATATGATACAGATGATGTTTGATCCAGTTCAGCAGGTTATTATCATTACAGATCAGCAGATTATACATTGTCCATATATGGTGGACCCTACAGCTGGCCCATTAGGGCAACCCAGGGTGTATGAGTACTCATTCCTAGTGGATTTGGGTCTTCTGGATCCATTGAGACACTTATCTTTCAGATCCGGGCACTTCTGACAGTGATTGATGCAGTTTTACACTTGTTGACCAGATTTGGGGCTGATTTCCCAGCCTGAGCAGCAGGGGCCCCGAGAGGCCGGTTCACCTAGGGCGCTGATGATGTAGGGGGTGGTCCAGCCACTTGTTATTACCATTTATCCCCCCTCCCGGAGAGCCTGGTGGGCTCAGTTTGACAGCGCTAGCACCCTAGGAGGCAGTTTTGGCACTTTCACAGTTCCCGAGGCAGTTAAAAAATGGGATAAAGTGGTCACTGAGGAAATCGATTTGGGCAATTGAGGCAAGGTTTTGGCATTTGGTTTTCACAGAGGTCTTCCAGGGTGATCTCACTATCTTCCAGTCAGTTTTCACCATGTGGGTATCTCCAGATTGATCACAGGAGGACATTTACTGCTTGACTGTCATGGATTCTGAGGACAGTTTTGGTCATTATTATTACATTGGACATATTTTATTATTTTATTGTGCCTTGGGGTGAGCTAGCAAGGATTTATACCTCCTAGCCCCACCATGTGCTTATTTTATCATGTCCTAGTCATCATGAGGTGGATTGTTGTACTTTTTACCCCTCTAGTGGGATGACGTCACCCTCATTGTACCATTTGTGAGGGCGCTATTGTTATGTTGAGTGATCCATGTGATATTATGTTATGGATTCATCCTAGCCATTGATTGTATGATGAGATCTTATAATCTCAACCACTCATTTGATGTAGTATTGTAGAGTGGTATAGGGTTTTGGTCTTTATTATCCTATATAAGGAGGAGACCCCCCATTGTAAAGCTCACCTTTGGAGCTCTGGAATATTGGAATAGAAGATTTTTTGTGGAGCACATCTCTCTTGGCTTGTGGATTCTCTTGCATATTGAATATAAAGTATCTCTTCTATGTATCATTGTGGATCTATGTGTTTTTGCTAACCTTTTGACAGGAAAGTCGAATTGGAGAGAGGAGGGCGACTTTTGGAGGGTTATTGTTGGAGGGATCCACATATTCTCTCTTGGGTTGATCTTGTGACAGGGAGTATCATTATTGTATCTTTGTGACATAGTTGATGCTTTCTATTACATCTTTCTACCATTTTCATAATCATCTTGCTTGACTTGTTTCTTTGATCTTGTCTTGTAGGAGGAGGACGATTTGGCTATCTTGGAGAAGGGAGATTTGGTTGGAGCACTTGGATCTCACTCTTGAATATAAACATAGGAGAATGCTATCAACTTGCAAGGTGGCCATAAGCAAATTGAGGTGAGATCTACAAGGTATGTGCCTCTTTCATCCATTCTATCTCCATTGGTCATAAAACCCTAATTAAATCAAAACCCCAATTTTTGTATTTCTTAGATCTACTTAGATCTAGCCCTCATTTTGAAAAGATATTGAAAACCCACCTCTGTAGCATCCACCCCTAGTTGGATCTATAGTTTGGTGGTGATTGGCTAAGAATTGACCCATTTTCTAAGACAAAAAGCTCTCCTTGACCTAAAGCGCACTTCCTTGAGGGAGGCTTGTTGGGCTAGATCTAGTACATGGGTATGTGAGATCCCGCTTGATTTGACAACTAGACACTTAATTACACATACCCATATCCTTACTTTGGTGAAAACTACCTTGTGGACATCTCTCCATGTTTTGAGGGGTTGAAACCCCCTTTTGACCTCATTGGTGACTTAAAACTTAGATCTACTAAGATCTACCCATTTGATTCACTTGAAACTTTGAACATGCATAGATCGGGGTACTAGCATCCCGGATCTACTTTTTGGTGGCCATTGGACTTGGTTTGGTCCACAAAACCCCTCTTTTGCCTCTCCTTGAGAAAGTCGCACCCCTTGGGAGTTTTGAGTTGGACCACTTCTAGGAAGTGGGTGTTGGATATTTTGGTGGATTTGGAATGCCCATGCCTTGAAACCTAGGTCTAGACTATTCTTTTGTCCCGATCCACCTTGGGGATTGCATTCCTTGTTTTAAGGAATTGTGGTCCACTTTTGGTTATCACCTAAAAACCTAGATCTAGCAAGATCCAACCATTGGATCTCATCCAAACCACTTGACTTGGCTTCTAGGTGTCCCGATCTACACTTTGACATCCTTCTTGACTCCATTAGCCCATCCAACAAGGCACTAGTCCTTCTCCAAGCAAGGCGCACTTCTTGGGATTAGTGTCAAACCCTAGATCTAACACATGGGTAACCCTAGAACCAACTCTAACTTGTAGATCCAACCTAGATCTAGCCTATAGTACCATCTTCACACTTAGCTTCACCTTGTGGGCCCATCTAAAACCATTTCACACTTCCCAAGGCAATAAGACCCACTTGTGTAAACACATGGTACTATACTTAATAATCATACCCCATCAAGTGGCCTAAACCATACATAGGTTGAAACACTAACTATCCTTGATACCACCTTCAACCATGCCCTAAACATTAGGTCCATTTAAACTTGCATTGGTTTCCGTAACTTATCATTCATTCACCCTTTAAAACCTTTGCTTGGGTCCAATCAACTGTGATTGGGGTATAGGGTCTCCCCCTTGGTCTAATTATACCTTGACCTAAAGCGAAGAGTGCCTCGGTTGACGTGACTCCCATATTGCATTGGGAACCGTGGCATCTCTTAGGTCACCTCTTTAGTTGCCTAACTCCTCTACCGTCCCGGATGGGATACCTCTAGGGGCAACTACAAGTTGTGTGATAACAAGTACTTATCTCCCTATTTCATCTAAAAAAATGTGCCAGTCTCACTAACAGCCTGCTGTACAAACTGCATTAATTTTAGTGCTGTATGGTCTCACACGTGCGACTGTACAACCTCATTAAATGTTGTATAACCCTCGAAATTTGCGCCAGCTGCTACAGGAATTTTATGCCTCGAAAATCGTGCATGTCTGGGCTGAATTTAATGCTGTACGATCAACTGTATGGACCTGTCAGAATTCTTCCTTGAATTTTGTGCTTGTACGGCCCCACTAAATGCTGTATGACCTGCTTTAGGATGAGTGCTAGCTACAGGAAAATTCTGCCTTGTAACTCATGCCCTCCTCTTTGTGTTACCAGATCCGCAGGCCCTCTAGCATGGATCCGCGGATCCCCGAATCAGATACGGATTCGGATCCGGATCCGCGTAGGATCCGTTCAATTTAACAGTGGCAAAAAACAATGGATAGGGTTTTTAATATTGAAATATTGGGATGTGTCTCTCAATGAATTTCATGGTATCTCGAACGAACGTTGTTTTAGTTTCTCTCCAACAATTGGATGTCGGATTATCGGGGCATCTTCATCGGGTCAAGACCGGGGCATCTTCATGTTGGATGTCGGATCGGGTTAAGCCCGTTGTTGGTTCCACGCTCTTGCTCATTGGATCGAACACTCATTTAAATGACCTGTTCATTCGAATCATGGTTAGAGGGTCGTGCCGTTTGTTAGTGGGACGAAATCAACGGTCAGAGGGTCGTGTTTGATTGGCCGTCGACAAACCATAGAGTAGTTGTGGGTTCTATTGGGCCTTGATCCAATGGGGCAGTCCGCTTGCAACGATAAGTTTGATAGAGTTTGGTCGAAAAATTATAAAGTATAACGTAAATCCTCCAAAAATAATCAATTTAAGATTTGATATATTATACATTAACATTTAAAGTTATATTTCTTGAAGTGAAGTTAAAGTAATATTCAAGTTATATATTTAAGTTGAAGTTATTAAAGTTTTTATAAACATTGTATTATAATTTTTAAATGTATATCAAAGTTATAAATTATAATTTATTTATATTTAAATAATGTTTCCATTATTAAAATCTTTAATACATGAATTAATTTCTTGCCATGTTCCTTTCTTTAATCATCATATTTATATAGTTTTTAATTTTTATATAAGTTCTAATTTAAATATTTTTTTAAATTATTATATTATTTGTACTTGCCGTTTCCCTGCCGTATCCGTATCCGTATCTTGGTAACTTAGCCTCCTCTTGTACAATCTATCTAGAAATTCATGCCCTTCATTGAAAATCGTGCTCTTCTCAGCTCGATTTTTGTGCAAGGGTTTTCTTCTCTCTTCTTGTCCTCTTGACTCCTCTTCTCTTCTCTCTTGTTCTCCAAATCTCATGGATCACAATGAATTAGGTTTGAATGCCTTTTCCCTAGTTTTATTTGAGGTAACCACCTCCTTTCAAATCAATGGCTAAGATTAAAACTTGACTAGATGAGATCTAGGGCTCTCATTAAATGCTCACCTTTTTCTCATTAAATGAATTTAAGTCACTTCATTTAAATATTTAATGTCTTGCCCACCTTTTAATTTTCTCATAAAGTCAATTAAATATTATAACCTCAAACCTCCTTTATAAAGTGACTTTATAAAAATAAAGTGCATCTCACTTTTATAAAGTGACTAGGGACCACATTTTTAAGTTGTCCACTCCGAGGCATCACATGAGTGAACAACACTTGCCTTGGTACATTTTCAACATTCTCAATATTCTAACTGTTAGTACCATTCCTTCCAACTCTAGTTAGGTAACTCTTTAGACATTGATGATGTGTTATTTGTTCCAGGTCTCAGGACAAATTTGCTTTCATTTTCAGTCACGGAAGATAAGGGCTATGTAGTAGAGTTCAAGAACCGGCAAGTCCTTGTTAGATTGAAGGAGTCTGGCCCATGATCAACTTAGATGATTGGGGTTAGAGAAGGCAATTTGTATAGGTTACAGGGTGAATTTGTTCAATCCCTAATTCATAGCACATATAACTTGTGCGACTTATGGCACAAGAGGGTGGGGCACTTGTATCATCGAGCGCTACCTATTTTGAGGGGGATCGTCACAGGTCTTCAAGAGTTCAACATTAAGTAACAAGGTGTATGTAGAGGGTGTGCGCTTGGCAAGCATGCCAAGGCTACTTTCCTAAGCAGTGATACAAATCTAAGGGGATCCTAGATCTAGTGCATTTGGATGTATGTGGACTGATGTCAGTAGCATCAATCACAAAAAGCATGTACTATGTTTTCTTCATTGATGACTTATCTCACAAAACATGGATCTACTTCTGGAAGATCAAGGATGAAGTCTTTAGCAGGTTTCAGGAGTTCAAAGCTCTTGTGGAGAGCCAAACAGGGAAGAAGATCAAGGTTTTGAGCTCAGACAATGGGGGTGAGTATGCCTCCAATGATTTTGATGATTTCTGCAAGGATGCAGGAATCAAGAGTGAGTTCATTGTTCCATACAACCCACAACATAATTGATTTGCAAAGCGGAAGAACCGATCCATTATAAGGGTTGCTAAGGCCATGATAAACGACCAGGATTTGTCGATGTTTCTATGGGAAGAAGCATGCAACACAACAACCTACATCTAGAACAAGTGTCCTAATAGGATTTTGGGGGACAAGATACTAGAGGAGGCATTCATTGGTGTGAAGCCGGAGGTGAGTCATTTCTGCATCTTTGGCTGTCCAGTTTACATCCATATACCAATGGAGAAGAGGACCAAGTAGGAGCCCTCCAACAGGAAGGATTTGTTTGTTGGCTATAGTGAGACTTCACAGGTCTACAAGGTCTTTGTTCCAGAGTTGTGGAAGACAATGGTAAGTAGGGATGTAAAGTTTGAGGAAGACTTTGCATCTAGGAAGTCTCATGATCCAGTACTAGTGATAGAGGATGAGGAGTAGGAAGCTTTGAAGGTTGAGCCAAGGTCACCAACGACTTCCAGTTCGGGGTAGCAGTCTTCAGATCTAGAAGAAGAGCCACGAGCTCCTACCAATTACATCAGGAGATCTCGATGGAACACACAGACATTAAGGGATGCTTAGGAGTATGTTGAGGCTCCTAGGAGCACATTTCGGGAGAGAAGGCTTCTGAAGAAGTTTCCTAACTACATGGCATTGATGAGCAGCATCATAGATTTAGAGGCTTCTAGTTTTTAGGAGGCATCATACCAACAGGTATGGTGGGATGCCATGGTAGAGTACACCTCCATCGTGCGGAATGATGTATGGGACATTTTGCCGAGATTGGAGGGGAAACAATAGTGACTTCTAGATGGCTCTATAAGATCAAGCATGCAATATATGGCAAAATAGAGAAGTTCAAGGTGAGGTTTGTCATGAGAGGGTTCTCAAAGTTCAAGCAAAAGTTGTATCAAGCTCAACAGTCAACTCGTCCTCCTCAAGCTTCAACACTTTCTGCAAACTGTTTTGTTGCTATTGCTTGCCTTTCCCCTTCTTCTTCTGAGGAAATTGAGAAGCATAATGGCCATGCTTGTTGTAGTTGAAGCACTTGATATGGCAGACATTAAGAAGCACAATGTCCATGCTTGTTGTAGTCGAAGCACTTGGTATGGTTCAAATCCTTATTCTGCGGGTTAGAAGACCTTGAGTCTTCTTTCTTCTTATGATCCTTACTAGATGCTTTCTTTCCTCCCTTCCTCACCTTTCTAATGAGGCCAGGTATGAAACATCCTCATAACTGGTTAAGAGTTGTTGTACTCTCATCTCCTCTCCAATGAAAGCATCCCACAACTACTTGAAGTTAGGTAACTTCACAACGGCTTGAAGTTAGGTAACTTCTCTCTACCACATATAACTTTGACAAAATTTTGCTGCAGTGGACTATAGCCACTCAGAGAAATACGAATTACTCATTATCATCAAATGTGTTCACAACTGCAACAATATGATCTCTTAGCTCTACTATCTTCATGAGATAGCTTGATATTGTATCTGTTTTGCTCATGTGGGTAGTGGTGAGCTTGTTCTTCAAGAACACCTGTTGGGATATGTTCACACTCTGGTACAGGGTTCCCAAGGCATCATGCATCTCTTTGGCAGTGTTTTCCTCAACAATATTAGGTATTAGGTGGTCCTTCAATGAATTAAATAGAATTCGCTTTGCATTCACTAGCTTTTTGTTGTGTTCAATAGATCTTTGGGATTTATAAGTAGTACATCCACCTTCTCCATAATGTACCTGTTATCACACCATAGTAGTTGGCTACTATTTTTGCTGAGCAGATATCTGCACTTTCTAGAGCTTTGCTTTTACAGAGATCGACTATGATGAGCATGATTATTTGAGATCACTTATGGATCATAGCAGTATATGTATCAGATATTTATTAGACCTTGTGCCAAGGCTGAGCCTTGAGAGCTTAGATTTGATGACCGATGTGACCCTTTGTTCCATGCAGTTCCAGTTCAGTGCCCAGTTGTATTGTTGCAGCAGTGTTTCAGTTATTTATGGATGATGATGATTATTATGATATGATGTGACCTATAGACTTGTGACTTATTTGCATTGGATTATTATCTTGTTGTTTTAGTCACCTTCATAGCATTGACTTGGTACATGATTCATGATGTGGCAGTACTATTTAAATAATAAAACGAAATATCTTGGATGATGTTATAAATATAAAATTGGATGTATTACTTGCACACTTAGGTTTTCTAACAAAGACCCATTGGTTTCATTACCCTCATGTGAGCATAAACATGGTCTTTCTTGACATCTTTGTCTGCTAGCTTAGGCACCACATTCACTTGACTCCATCCATCCATGACCTTCCTGATTCGGCTTTCACCCTTGACTTGCCTTCTTGACCTTTTGATATGGAGGACTTCCCCTTTTCTACCTTTGTGTTGGACTGCATCCATGTTTGTTTTGTGTCTCGGCTCTGAGTTGGTGACAGAACTTGCCTTTGGTGAGTTGGATTGTATGCCTAAATCATTCTGGTTGGTTGTCCCGATGTTTGGCACTGTGTAGAACTCCCCCTAGTCACTTGAGTTGTTGTTGGCTAAAACTGAAAGCACATGTACTACTTGTATTGGAAATGTATTATGAAAGCCCGTGGACTTAAAATTTTAGAATGTGTTTCTTAACACACGTGAATAAAGGCTGTAGCAATGAACTGCTAAAATACCCCGCGAAGGGTATAGAAAAGGTCCAAAAAAGCAATGGTTAATCAAATGTTATATCTATTATTGCTGACCTTGTAAATGTAAATATGCTCTGGATGCAAGCTGCGATTAGTTGTGCTTTTTAGCGCATGTGAAATCCCAGAGGGCTCATATAGGCCAAAAAGGCCATGGAAATGAAATGAATGATCCTAATGAACTTGGATCAACTTGATGTAGACACGATGCCTAAGTTGAATAAGCACTCTCTAAACAACTTATCCATTTGTGAGGCACAACCCTTCCCTTTGTTATTTTGTCCAGCACAGAGTGTAGCTTCCCCCTTTCCCCGTCCAAAATGTCACTTAGTTGAGTTTGGTCAAGTCATCCATTTTGCCTAGCCTTCTTCTTAGCCTTCACCCTTTGCTAGCAGTTAGGCCATGTCTGTTAGATGAGTATGTCTTTAAAGCTTCTGTGCAAGTAAATTATAAATAACATTGATATATATACATGTATTAATTGCCACTGAATGATGTTTGTATTTTAAGTTAAGCTGTGAATGTGATTAAAGGAACATGTCTTAGTCTGTTGCTATAATCTAGTCTTTGGTTGTATTTTGACCTAGTCAAACATAGTTTGACCATGGTCATTCTTGGGATCCATGATGAGATGGACCACTTGTGCTTATAAATGATGATTTGTGGTCCCACATACACCTACTGATGATTCCAACCATGGTCATTCTTGGGATCCGTGATGAGATGGACCACTTGTGCTTATAGATGATGATTTGTGGTCCCACATACACCTACTGATGATTCCATATGATGGACATATGCTTCAGATGATGATTGATGCAGTTGGTCAGTTTTATTATTATTTCCAGATCATCATATTTTACACTGTCCGGGTATGGTGGGCCCTACAGTTGACCCCACAGGTCAACCCATGGTGTATGAGTACTCATTTCTAGTAGATTAGGGTCTTATGGATCCATTGAGACACTTATCTTTCAGTTTCGGGCACTTCTGATGATGATAGTAGCAGTTATCCACCTGTTGACCAGTTTGGGCATGCTGATTCAGCTTGTCCAGCTGAGGCCTTGGAGGCCAGTCGTTGCCTAGGGTGCTACAGAGGAAGGGGGTGGTCCAGCCACTTGATTTTACCATTATACCCCCCTTCCGGACAGCCTGGTACCTTCAGTTTGACAGCGCAGGCACTCTAGATGGCAGTTCGGGGCACTTTCAGGGTTTTCAGGAGGATTAAAAAATGGAATAAAAGGGTCACTGAGGAATTCGATTTGGGCAATTGAGGCAAGGTTTTGGCACTTGGTCTTCTTAGAGGTCATCTATGGTGACCCCCCCCTTCTCCCAGATCAGTTGGCATCAGTCACTGGGGTCCATAATGGCCACAAGAGGCCTTTTACTGCTTGTCTCTCTCAGTTTTGGAGACATGATTTTGATCATTTGTGTTATTTGGACATGTCATGGTCCTATTATTCTATATTATTGTGCCATGGGGACGAGCTAGTGAAGGATTGATACCTCCTAGCCCCACCATGTGTCTTTTGAGTCTTGTCCATGTCATAGATGGTGGGCCCATGTTACTTAGCCCCCTTTGAGGCATGACGTCACCCTCACTTAGTCACTTTTAGCTATGACGTCATCACTTAGTGAGTGATCCATGTGATATTATGTATTGGTTCATCTTAGCCATTGATTAGATTGTTAGATTTTTTGATCTCAATCACTAGTTTCAAAAAGTGGTTTTGTGGTTTAGGGTTTTGGTCTTTATTATCCTATAAAAGGAGGAGACCCCCCTCATTGTAAAGCACCTTTGGGCTCTGGAAAACTTCGAATGAAAATATTATTTTGGAGATCTACTTCTTGGCTTTGATTGGGTTACTCTTGTATATGATTTTGCATCTCTTATTTTAGACATCCTTGCTTGTAACTGGTGAAATCGACTTCTACAGAGGGAGGCCGAATTGATTGAAGCTAGCTGTGCGAATTGCTTGATGGGAAGATTGTAGGTGTTGCTCACATCCCCCATGGGCAAGACGTCTTCATCTTGAGGGAGTTTTTCAATTGTGCTTTGTCCATTGATTGCTTCTTTGACATGACATGCTTAGATCTCATTGATTTGTGCATCAAATCTAACATTTTGTAGTTTGATTTACAGGTTGCATGGGACATCTCTCCTCCTAGGGCTTGGACGATTTGGGTTGAAGACACTTGGATCAAGCTTGGAATTGTAACTTAGGGCAAGAATCATCCATATTCTAAGAGGCCGCAAGTTTTTGAGGTAAAATATACAAGGCATGTATTGATTTTGCTTGTTCTCCATGCTATTGGTCACACAAAGTATTAAAATCAAAACTCTCATTTTTACCTTTTCCTAGATCTACTTGGATCTAGCTTGGCTTTGGGGATAATATTTAAAACCCACCTCTATAGCATCCACGGCAATTCGGATCTATAGTTTGGTGGTGATTGGCTTCCATTTGACCCACTTCCCAAGGCACCTATCCCTCCTTGAGGCAAATCACATTCCTTGAGGGAGGCTAGTTGGGCTAGTTCCTTGACATGGGTAGGTGAGATCCCATTTGATTTGGATAGATCCATCTTGATAACCTACCCCTAGTGCTTCACCTTGTGGGCCCCATTCCTCAATTTGAGGGTTGAGCCCCACTTGGGTCACTTGGTGATGCATTTTCAATCTTAGATCTATGGAGATCTAGCTCATATTGGGGCATGCCATTTCAAACCCACCTTGATAATTGCCTTAACTACCCCGATCTACATTTTGGTGAAATTTGGACTCCATTTGCCCCCTCAATTTAAGGCACTAGTCTCCCTTGGGTCAATCGCACTCCTTGGGCTAGTTGTCTTTTGGCTAGATCCCTTATGTGGGTGTTGCCTCATTCATCTTAGATCCATAGATCTACATCATTGCATACCACTTAGTGCCATCTCGCCCCTAACTTGACCTTGTGGGCCCCATTTGGTCTATTTTCCACTTTTTAAGGAGTGGGCCCCACTTGTGTATTTTCATGGTACTAGATCTATCCATTTGAGCTCCATAAGTGACCTTAATCATTCATTGGTTGAAACACTTGTCACCTCTTAAGCCTCTTCAACCACACTTAAACTCTTGGGTCCACTTAATCTAACTCACTCATTGGTTTCCGTAACTCAACTTACACATTTCCCTAGGAACCTTTGGGTTATCTAATCTTCATTGATTGGCTAGGGTCTCCCCCTTGATCTTGATTAGTCCTGATCTAAAGTGAAGAGTGCCTCGGTTATCGTGACACCCAGCTTGCATTGGGAACTGTGGCATCTCTTGGGTCACCTCTTTAGTTGTCCATCTCCTCTACCATCCCGGATGGGATACCTTTAGGGACAACTACAAGTTGTGTGATAACAGTACCATAAGTTCGCTATTCTAGGATCTCAATTTCCATGGCACAAAGTTGGAGGCTCCCTCCAACAAGTGACTCTCTCGCATAATGAGAGTTGCCATTGTTGCAACTTCTTTGAACAAACCACAATCTACAATCATTGGATCAATTAGGGTTTATACCCCACAACCCTTCTCAGGTCCATGTGCCAATTACTGGCACAATTCTGCTTCGATCACTGGAGCTTGGACATACCACCCATTGAAATCCTTTGACAACACTCTATACTTCAAACAACTTGTGTTTCCATAAACAGAATCTGGAAGATTTCAGAAACTTTGCTCTGATACCATGTTAGATTTTCAGACCATAGTAAGGAGAACTTTTCTGAACTATCTTCTGAAATACCTCTGCCTTTCACAATTCAATGGGGTCATTGTGAATGTTGACATCCAAGCAATGATTAAATTGAGAATAAAGCTGAAGATTAAAATCAGATTGAGATCATTACCAAAACAATATATTCTCTCTGTTGTTTAGAGAAATTAGTGGCAACAATCATTCCCATACTACCAGAAAATCCAGAAGTTGTCCTTCATTCTGCCATGATATCTAAATAATCTGTTCTTCTTGAATTGGCATCTCCATAGGAAAGGATAATAGATTTTCATGCTGATTTATATCTTTATGACTAATTTGTTGCACCTTCTCTTCAAAGTGACAATCACTATTGAGAAGGGTCAACAAATCAGGCTCTAAACTCTGCTTTTCCTCCTTTTTATTAGTATCATAAATAGGATCATTTGGGTGTATCTCATCAATGTTAGTGAGTGTACCTCAGAAAGTCTTCTACAGTAGCAAATCTGGGCACTTGTTGATCTGGGCATCTGTTCAGCAACACTGTATTGTGTCCTGTAGAAGCTAGAGAGAATGCATCATAGTTCTCATGGAGGAGGCAGATCACTCTTGATTTATAGAGGAAGAGGGCATGCATGTGCCTGCCAGCTAGCCTTAGATAAGGCATGCGCCACCATCAGCTAATCTTAGAGGCGAGCGCTACTAGTTAAAGATTCAGTTTGGTTTTATTTTTAGAAGTTACAGTAAAAGTAAAATGCAGTTTGGTTTTATTTTCTAGTAAATTTTACTGAGTTTGACTTAGGATAAACTAAATTCTATTTCTGAGTTTGACTTAGGATAAAGCAAATTTTATTTCCGAGTTAGAGTCACATGCAAACCTATTTTGTAAACCCTAGTACACCCTTCTTAGGTCCATAAGAGAGAGAGCAGAGTTGCAGATTCTTTCATTGAGTCTTGTGTCTAGCAGCTAGCAGTTTAGAGTTATTTTATTGTAGCAGATTTTTTTCATGTTCAGAATTAATAAAAACAGCAACAGGTTTTGACAGTTGTCTATTGTATTATGTTTATTGTTTCTACTGCATTTGTTTGTATATTCTGACATTTATTACAGAGCTGTTTTGATAGGTTCTTAGTTTTTCTGTTTTTTAGTTCCCTGTTGGAATTGGATTACAGTGCAGAATTTGTTTACCGTGACTTAGAAAATTTCTTCTATCAAAAGCATCAATTTCAGAAGTATCCTCAATCCTTCATGTAATTTCTCAACTGGGTTAACATAATTTCCAAAATCTGGGCATTGATTTGTTTCACAAATAAATGCTAAAATAAAGTCAGATTGAGAAACCATTACCAAATCAACAGATTTCTCCTGCTATTCGAAAATAATAGCAGCTGCTATCACCTCCTTGATGCAATAAAAATCATGCTCTTCCTGAACTGTAGGCCATACTTCACACTGTGTAGGTATTTCAGCTTCAATACCAAAACAATCACTGGGGAAGTCAGTGTTTCAGGATTAAATTTGCTCTTTATTAGATATGTGATCAACTGAAAGAGGCACAGCTTCATTAACTTTTTGAACCTCAAGAACTCCTCATTCTTGAACATCTTCAATTGATTCACTTTCAACAATGGGAGAAGAAGGCATACCATAATAATCCATATCATCAAATCTACAATTAAAGGAATGCATGTCATCATTGATTTCCGGAGACTGATGAAGTCCTTCATGGTGCCCTTCTTGAATTGACAACATTAAAGGAAGGGGCAGTAAACTCTCTTGCTGATTCAAACCGTAATTCTTACCTCCTCTTCGATTCTGAAATCATTCCTACAAAGAATTAACAACTCATACTTTATAATCAGCTCATCTTTCTTAGTGTCATAATTCTCATCTTCATCTTCAACCATTGAGAAAATTCTCACAGTGATCTTGGTCTTCTTTATGACTTTCAAATAAATGATCAACCACTGGAAATATACCACATGTATCCTCTGTATGAGGCACCCTACATGCTATACAATAGACATCATCACTCGAAGCTGAAAGTATCTGCCAAATCCTTTTCAACCTTTCACATATCCCATAAAGCTTCCCCATGTGAAGAGCATGAATTGCAAAGGTGGAATATTTTTACCAAGATTAACTTGAAAATTCCTTGTACATGCAAACTGTGTTGATCCCTCAGTGAGTCAGTAGTGGAGTTGCCAGGTGAATATCAAAACCTTCAACCAAAGCAATATACATTGATATTCTGTAGCCATGGTGCTACAAATCCTGGGGAGTCTGGCTGCTGTCCTCAACAATGGTGCCAAAAATGTTATCACTCGAGAGTCGAAGCTGCCCTCAAGGAATTTAGTGCCAAGGGGATTGAGCTAATACTTAGAAAATGTGCCAATGTCACCTTGCACAGTCCCTTTCGCTTTGGACTAGTGCTTGCTAGCTTCAGGGGCATCCCTAGTGATCTGAATTAAAAAAATCTTTAATTGTAGCCTGCAAAAGACTTAAATCTGGGAAATATACCAGCTGAAATCTCCAAAATAGTTCATATTTCTGCCACTAAACACTTCAGAACATGTACAGTTCAGATTTCCAGTTAACAATGTCAAATCAGTGTTTGCCCTTAGTCAATTTGCAATAAATCACTACCAATCTGCGTCAAAAAGTTGCAGATCTGCAAAAAAAACACAAAATCTGCCAAAAAAATTGTTCTTTTAAAATATTTTTTAGATTGGTATCTTTAATCCAAGGGGCATGGAGTCAGAAGAGAAGAAAATTGATGAGGCAAGTGTTACTCGAAGCTTATCAATTCAGAAAGCTCCAAATCAAACCATTAAATTCATCCATAACAAAGAGTTGGTTGCTAAAAGAGTTTCCCCTTTATTTTAGAGATGTAATTACAAAGTATTAGAATTTAGAATATCAGATTGGCTATCCAAGATTCCAAACGACTTAAGGGGACATAAAGTCACTGCACTTTAGCCTCACAACAGTCATACACAAAGTCATGTGAATACTATGGGAGTAACTCCAACTCTCAATCATGAACTCACTCAAAGATCTGTCATGAAAGGATTCAAAAAGTGAAGAATGGAAGTGGGAGGAGGACTAAATACTGATCACCATTTCTTTGAAAATTCCATCTCTTACAGGAAAAACACAAAATCTCCAAAAAAAATTGTTCTTTTTAAATATTTTTTAGATGGGTAGCTTTAATCCAATGGGCATGGAGTCAGAATATTGATGAGGCAAGTGTTACTTGAAGCTCATTAATTCTGAAAGCTCCACATCAAACCATTAACTTCATCCATAACAAAGAGTTGGTTGCTAAAAGAGATACCCCTTTATTTTAGAGATGTAATTACAAAGTATGAGAATATCAGATTGGCTATCCAAACGACTTGAGGGGATGTAAAGTCACTGCACTTTAGCCTCGCAACAATTAGACACAAAGTCATGTGAATACTATGGGAGTCACTCCAACACTCAATTGTGAACTCATTCAACGATATGACATGAAAAGATTCAAAAAGTGAAGATTGGAAGTGGGAGGACTAATCACTATTTCTTTGAAAATTCCATCTCTTATAGATTGAGAATGGATCAATACAAAACACCTATCCAAGAATATCTCAAAACCTAGAACAGAAATCCTAAAATTCTGCCAAATCAATCCAATAGAAAGTGCCTTGCTTTAGGTGGCCTGATCTTCACCCAAGCCTTGGAAAGTCAACAAAAGTGGAGTGCCCAACACATGCATGAAATTTGTCTAAAAAAAACAAACAGAAGCTCCAACCTACTCTAACAAGTCAAGCTCATGGAATAACTTGCACTAACATGTCGCAAATAAATCCTCAAGGATATGATAAGAGCCCCTCATCCAATGAAATAGCAAATGTTCCAATAATTAACATGTATGCATGCTCACTGATGCTCACTCATGCTCACTGGTCAAAAAATATTTGAATATAAAAAATATGTGTGCTTTTGTCTTGACAATGCAAAAGCAACCTCAAAATAGTTCCAAAGCTTGCAATTGCATGATTCCACCTTCTTAGATGCATGCCAATTATATCACCCATGGTTGATCCACTTGCTCTACTAGGTCATTGTAACTTTCACTCACAATTAAACATAACTGACTACTACATGTACAACTCATTTAACTTGCTGCTGCTATTAATAGACATCAAGCAGAGTACACTGCTTCTGGCTCAAAACAGACAAGATAAGATCCAGAAAAAGCACATTGGATAAGATTAAAAAAAAAGCACTGGGATAAGATTGCCTCTGCCAAAAATATCTTCTTATGGATGGTTCACTTGCTCTACCAAGGCTTGGTAACCTGCACTCACAAGTAAACATAAACCGTTGTTCCAGATACCGTTCATTCAATCTACAAATCTTACTTTTAGAGAAGATGCCCTAATTTGACCTAATTTTGCACTTCCTTGAAATTACTTGAAACTAGGTTTTATTCTCCATCACTGCATGAACCCATCCATGTATAGCTCTGTCAAAAAATAGAAACCCCAAAGATATGCTTTCTCTGATCAGCACCAAAAGTCACACATATGCTCTCCTCCTAAAAGGGTATCCAGAAACCTAATTGGATTACCAAAAAAAAGCTTTAAAAAATAGAAACTTAAAAAAAAACAAATTAAAAAATTTAAGAATACCCTTTTAGTGAACAACCAAAGGGTACTCAAAATTTCAACCAGTTGCTAAAACATGGCTACTATGGAATTTCCAAGACGTAATTCTGAAAACAATAGAAACTTCTGTAAAATAATAGATCTCGGATCAGAATGTACCCATCTGAAGCAATCACTCTCCCATGCATGCATGGGAACCATGCATGTCACTCTGAAAATCTCTGGACATAAAATTCAGCCTTATTTCAAAGACTGGAACCAAAAGATGTTCTCACCAACAAGCTGAAGCTTAACATTGAATATGCCTAGGGCAAATTCAATGTTAACAAGGAATAGAATGATGTCTTCACCGACTTAAATTTGAGGAAGGGGGCTTCTTTTTAAGGGAATTTTTTTGGGTACCTTGGCTTTTTTATGATTCTAGATAACCGTGCCATTTTTTAGGGGAATCATAGAGCCGTATAATGATGTCTTCCTTCACCAAATTAAATTCTGGGGAAGGGGGATTTCTTTTCCTGAAATCCTCTTGCTCCTATTTCTTGTTCCGTTGTCATTTCTTTTTCCTTTTCCTCTTTCTTGTTTTTTGTAACAGATCTTTTGACATCTATCAATATACCAATGGACCTTTAAAGCTAATACTGTTGTAAATCATCTTCATACCTTAAGGGAAGACATATTTTAAGATGTGCACTTTAGCACCATCAGACTTTAGTAACTTTAGTTTTCTATTGAATCCCTTGTTACATACTCGTCATGTTTAACATTGTATATAGAAAATTACATTATGTTTTGCTCTTTCTTTGATGATAAGTCAGGAATGATTGACAACTATATAATTGGTTGGGTTTATATTCATTTTCCCTATCAGTTAAAAACAAAGTTCATGGTTGAAGATTCTTACTAGTATTGAGATGGATCATTCATTTTTCTTTGTGGATAGTTGAGTCAATCTATGATATTCTTCATTGTAATTTAATTCTTGTACCAGGACAAAGGGACTGATCTTTCTGAAAAGCTCGAGGCTGGATTTGGACCAAATGGTTTGGGCATCATTGCTGTGTCTCATGTATGAATCGGAACCACCTTGGTTGCTTTGCAAAATTTGAGTTGAACTTTAGGGTAGATTAGCTTTTGCTAATAAGAGGATTATGCTAGTAAATCTATAAATTTGTATATATTTATGTTTACATTTCAAGACATAGTTGTGTATCTATGTGTAAGAATGTGTTCAAGTTGAAATGCCACTCAAAAAAATTAGTTTGATTTTCTAAGCTTTTGATTGCTTGATGATTTTATTCAATATAATTCCAATCAAATGGTTTCAGTTAGATAAGATAAGATGATTTTATTAATCTTCAATGAATGGCCATAAATAGGTGAAAGGGACTGCTAGGTACATCATAATCAATACACAAGTGGGAGTGCGCATTCAACTCCTATATAAACAGATCTAATCTATAAGATGTTAGACTTAGAATCTAAAGTCTATCATCTAATAGTGAGATATGGAGCTGGGAACTACAAAGAAGAAAGTATCTCTCTATCAAGAGCTCGAGAACTTGGAAGAATGTCTTAGTTCAAGATGCCAAGGGAAACACAATGAAATTTCTATTTAATAATGTGCCATTTGAAGGGAAAATAAGGATAAAGGTTAGTTAAAAGTGTAGAAAGTTTTTGATTCAGTGTTAACTTTTGTTTTGACCACTTTCATTAAATGATTACATTGTAGAAACTGTGGAAATTCCAAACCCTAGGTGATTTCCAACACAAACAACAAATGCACAAACAACAAATGTTAGTTTTGATTTACAAGAGGAAAGAACTATGGATGCAAGACAAACCAAAGAGCATGACAATGATCACAAATGCAGTTGAAAACTCTGTTGATGTATTTGTAACTTTGGAATGTATTTCACTTGTATATTTTATATTGTCATTATACTTCCGACGGAGAGGTTTCATTCCTCCGATCGGGAAGGTTATTATTGTACTTAAGTGGGTTATTAGACTCCCCTAGTGGGGTCGGCCCAAAGTTAGGGTTTAATGGGTTATTAGACTCTCCTAGGAGAAGTCGGCCCAGTTAGGGAAAAATGCAAGTGAAGTAAAGTATAAATAGATAGTGTGACTCTCTCATTTGATCATTCACTCATTCACTCACTCATTCGCATAAGTGAGAGAGAGAGAAGTTCGCACAAGTGGAGGAGGAGGAGCTGCTGGAGTCTATCTTATTGTTTTGGGGTTTTGTGCTATTGCTCATTCTATCTCTGAGGAAGTTGTGGGGTTTTCTCCTTTATGGTTTCCTCGGTGAAATGTGTTGTGTCTATTGTCTCTTGTGATTGATTTGCTGTGTTTGTTATTCTCTCAGAGAAGATCCTAGATCATATTGAATTAAATGTTGAAATACTAACATGGTATCAGAGCTAACTTGAGAAGAAGACACCGTGCAGCTGTGGAAGCTAGGGCTTCTTAATTTTTGGGTCCCTTTCCACAGATCATCAAAGGAAGGAGGCTAGGCTGACTCTCCTAAGGAAGGCGCATCTTTCTGTCGAGACATAATTTGATTCCGAGCATTTTCAGTTTTTGGCCCGTCACTGCTGTGGGAAATTAGGGCTTTTGATAGAAGTGGAATTTTGGAGTTCTCTCAGCATAGGATTGATCTCCTCAGCAAAATTGAAATTTAGAGACCAAGATCGAAGTTTTTGGTTGGGTAGAACCCCGGGATCTATCAAACCCTAGTTTTGGTTTTGGACCAGAAAAACCAGAAAACCCAGAAAACCAGAAAACCAGAATTTGACAGAAATTGCAGATCCAAAATTCGCAGGTCACTTTTGAGGGGTAAATTTTTGGAGTTTTCAAAATCTGAGCACACCAGCTTGCTCGCCTCAATCAATTGCATCTCCCTGTCTAGTCAGAAGTTTGAAATTCTAAGTTTGAATTTTTAGGGTTTCTTTGTCAAACCCTAGCCAGCTCCATATCCAGTTTCAGAAAGTTAAAGTGGTAAGATCTAAATCTTTTATTTCCATTTGAGTTTCTCATTAAGATGTCTCAACTCTCACCACACCAAGCTTGAGGATAAGCTTGAAGGGGCTAATAACTTCCGAGCATGGAAGTATAGGAATGGGTTAATCGTAGAAGAGAATGAATTGGACACCTACATAAGTGAAGAGGTTCTAGTCCCAGAGGGAGATGAGGCTAAGGCCTTACATAAGAAGAACTTGGTCAAGGCCAAGAGGATTATTGCAGATTCTATCAAAGACCATCTCATATCTCATGTGTCTTCTCTAAAGACACCCAAGGAGATGTTTGATTCCTTGACCAAGCTATTTGAAGGGAAGAACATAAATCGGAAGATGACTTTGCGGAACCAATTAAAGAATTTCAAGGTACAAAATGCATAGACCATGCAATCCTACTTCACAAGGGTCTCTCAGATAAAAGAACAACTTGAAGCTGTGGGAGAAGATATAGAGAATGGTGAAATTGTGATGAACAACTTGAATGGTCTCCCTAGGTCATGGGATTCCTTCATTCAAGGAATTTGTGCTAGGAGGAAGCTCATCTCATTCAGTAGGTTGTGGGAGGAATGCTCACACGAAGAAGCTCGACTTGTGGCTCGAGAAGAGAAGATGGGTAATGAAGACCAAGCTCTCATAGCACACTCCAAAAGGCATGATGAAAAGAGGGTGCACCACCACAGTAAGAAGAAAAAGCACCTCCACCAGAATCAGAGGGGTAACTTTAAACCCCGAAGAGATATGTCCACCATTCGATGCTATACATGTGATGATAAGGGACACTACTCCAGAGATTGTCCCAGAAATAATAAAGGTGGCTCTCACAAGAAGAAGACCAACAAAAGAAGGCGTCATGCTCACACTGCAGAAGATGATGAACCTCCCAGGAAGAGAGCCAGAGAAGAAAGTGAAGATTCTTCAAGCGATGAAGAGTATGTTTTGATATTTGCCCTCACAAGAACTATTACACATGGAAGCAATGATTGGCTTATAGATAGTGGGGCTTCCAAACATATGACAGGATTCAAGGAATCCTTTATGAACCTATCTGAACATGAGTCACCCCACAAAGTGAAACTTGGGGATGACTACCAATATCCTATAAAAGGAAGTGGTGAAGCCTCTTATAAGCTAGACTTTGGGGAGTCTATGAAGATGAAGGATGTCTTGTTTGTACCAGGACTAAAGAAGAACCTTCTCTCCATATATGCATTGGATGCAAAAGGTATGAGGGTTGCATTTGTAGATGGCCAAGTTCTAATGTGGCCAAAGGGAAAGACCATAGATGATGCAGTAGTAATTGGAGAGCAAGAGGGAGGCTTATACAAACTGAAGGGCCAACCAGAACAAGCCTTGGTCCATGAATCCATGGAGCCAAGTGATCTATGGCATAGAAGGCTTGCACATGTGCACTATAGAGCACTATCACTTGCAAGCAAAGCAGTTGAAGGTCTTCTGGAAATCCAGTCAAAGCAAAGAAAGTGAAGAAGGCATTTCCAAGTAGCGAGAGCAAAGCGAAGATCGAGAGGGAGCACACTCCAGTAGTTCCTGTAAGGAAGCAAAGATTGAGAGGGAGTCCACCCAACAAACAAACAAAGAGTTCACAATGTCCAAGTTCAGCCCGTGGAGGCCATTCATCTTCTTCTCATGTTCCACGATCACTTCCACCAGCACCTATTCCACCTAGACCACGAGAAAAGAAATTACAAGTTTCTCGTGGCAAGCGGAAAGCTTAGTAGATTCATAGTACTTTGTATTTCATTTTCATGTTTATTTTGGCGGTTGGCCTATTTTGTAAACATTATGGCCTAGTTTGATGGCAAATATTATATGTTGAAATTTGAAGGTTGATGTTGTTGATGATTGATGATTGATGATTTGATGATGATCATTTAATGACAATGTTATAAGTTATAGCTCCTAGAATCTAGATGATTAATGGTATACCAATGTGTACTAAATGGTTATATGAATATCTAGATTCTATGTTTTCATGTTTTCTATAGCTAATTTGGCATAATACATGGTTTTTTTAATTTATATGCATCAAAATATATTAAAATATATATTATATAAAAAACGCTGCCGAAACTGAAGCTTTTGAAAATTTTGCTTTTCGCTCCCGCTCCCAACAGCGTAGAGGTGTTCCAATGGCTCCAATGCCCACATCCAAGGTTCTTCATGCCATGTCATCATTATTTGTGACTTTTTTTGTCATCCAAGCTGCCATGTCATCAATCTTCTTTTGTCCATATCATCAACCTTCATTATGCCTTTGTCATTAATGGTTTGTCATCAATGACAACCTTGCTTAACAAACTCCCCCTTTGTCATTGATGGCAACACCTCATCAATTACTCTCCCCCTTTGACATTAATGACAAAGGGTCAAACACTTATCCATCAAAGACTTCACAATGCCCAAAAAGTTATTGTTGTGAAATCAAGCTGAGATGTTTGCTCCCTCTTTTCATAACATCTCTCCCCCTGTCAAATAGCACTCTTATTCTGGCTGCCTTTGTCTCAGATTGCCCAATGAAATCTTCATTGTGGACTCAATCAATAGTTTTCAAAACAGGCTGAAATAATTCTAAGGCTTGATGAATGCTTGGCTAATACGCAGTTCTTAGTCTTGGAAAAAAAAATATAGCCAAAAACTAAGTAATTTTTGCTTTGTGAAGAAATAGTCCTTGAACCATCTTCAGATCAGCCTTAAATCTGCCTCAAACGAATACTTTTCTGTTGTACCTTTATCGCTCTCCTTTGTTTGTTTTGCTGCAAACTTCACTTTAGGATAGGTTTCTCAATTCTGTCCAAGACCAACTCCATGATCTGTGTTTTAAAGAATGCACCCTTTATGTCTTCAATTGTCTTCAAGGGTTTGATCTATACAAATGCTTTCAAAACTCTTGGCCAAGATCAGATTTTGACCCAACTTCCTTTGGCAGCTTCATCATGTGCTACTTGCATTTTTAAACCAAAAAAAAAAATCTTTGAAACTTTGGCTGCCCTAAAGGTTTTGGATGCCTTTACTGGGATAAGGATTAAAGTCTGCTAATGTAACGCATGTTCAACAGTACTGCAGATTGATCTTTGATGTGTCTGTAGGTTTCCTTAATTTTGAAGCTTCAATTTTCACAAACTCCACTCTCCTTTTACTGCGGAACCACATTAGAGCAAGTATACTGGCAGCTAGCCATTTCCAGACTGTTCATGAATGTTGTCTCAAATGTCTGTCCTAGATGTCAAGCCATGATTGCTGGTCCAGTCGAGATCTTTTCAGGTGTAGTCCTCAACTTCATCATTCAGTCTCTACTTGTCTCATTCTTCACCATCAATCATGTTTCTCAGTCTAACTTCTTGTTAAATCAGGCTGAAAGGTATTTTCAAATTGTTGTTATGCAATTTTGTCAAGAGCATGTCCACTACAACAGCCGAAACTCTGACTTCTTATTGAGCTGGCTGCTCCCCCTATCAACTAGCCAATGTAGCAATCATAGTAGTCTGTTTGAACACTTCAAGCTCCCCCTAAGAACCACTGCTGCTGATCTAGCTAGTCAAGCATGGATCCACTGTATGTATGTGCATCTTCAATATTTGTTGACTTCACTGTATTTTTATGATCTTCATCATCTTATCAATGCAATACTGTCCTATACCACTGAATTTTTACCACTGTGTACAGACTGTACATGTGCTCACATATTGGATTATGTGTGTGTCAATATCATGTTAATCATCATTGTGTTCATCAAATCATAGTATGTGAGAATGTCATCATCAAAGTCTGAACATGCATCATTGTATCACTCTTGCACACACTCCCAAATACTTACAAGCTGTGGATTCAACTCTGGGTGCTTCAGAACTTCTTCTTCATACCCAAATTCAAAAAGGAGAAATAAAACCACAACTTCCAGCTGCTGCTACAAACTTCAGTGTTGTAGATGTACAAGGTAATCTTCTTTTAGGAACCTCATAGAATTGCAGACCTGTGGCTTCTTGTCCAAAAATAAAATAAAATAATACTTATGCTCCCCCTAACAGTATGCCTCTTTTTCATTTCTGCCTTGTGTTCTAACACATGATCCTTGGACCTGTTTGTATGCTTGGAGAACCCACCATTTACCTTTGAGTTCAACCTCCAATATCACGAACTCAAGGTCTGTTCAAGGTCTTTAGAAGACCTCAAATTTGGCTTGCCCTATGGCAGCCATCTTCATTTTTGCATTGATTATCCACTTTATTTAGATCTAGCAAGATATTTTTCTTCACCCACATCTTGGGATGTCCTTGGCTGTGAGAGCTTGTCTTCAGATCTTCAATTTTGCATGTATTATACTTGTTTGTTCTTCTTGCTGATGTATATGATGGGCTCTTCATTTGTTGTCTTCTTGGACTAGTACAAGTTTGGGCCTTATGATCAAATCCACTGCAATTGTAGCATCTCAAGGTGTGGCAGTTGGCAGCTATATGTCCAAGTTGATTGCATGTCCAACATCTCACTGCATTCTTTGGACCTCCAAAATTCTCTCTTCCATATACACAATCTATTGCCTTGTGACCACAGTTAGAACAAGAAAAACAGTAGCCATTAAATCTATATTCATACCTTGGATCTTGTTTCCATCTTGGAATTGTTTCTTTGCTTTGAGGATTTGGCCTAGCTCCTTGATGTGTCCTTGAACAACCAACATCTTTGTTGTCATGAGATGCATCCTTGGTCATTGATGGACTAGCTTCTGGAGTCTTTGGAGACCACTTGTCTTCTTCTAGATTGTCTTCTACCTTTTTATACCCAAGGCCAGTTTTGTCATGGGGAGACCTTTGGCAATCAAATAATTTATCCAAAATGACTGAGCTGCTGTTGAACTTCTCATGATAGTTTGATTTTTCAATTTTCTTCTTGAGTCCAACAACTTCCATCTCAAGCTCTTCATTTTTTTTCTCCTTTTCATCCAAGTGACTCCTCAATACTTCTTCTCTTCTTTTAGCTTCCTCCAATTGAATTTTCAGATC
Organism: Larix kaempferi; assembly: GCA_027924585.1. Classification (NCBI taxonomy): domain Eukaryota; kingdom Viridiplantae; phylum Streptophyta; class Pinopsida; order Pinales; family Pinaceae; genus Larix; species Larix kaempferi. Next base: position 72,577 of record BSBM01002508.1, on the reverse strand, counting down.
AAGGTTAACCCATCTTGTCTCTTCAAGTTCTCTAGGATCCACATCAGTATTTTCTTGTTCATTTCCTAGTTGATCCTTCAACCTTTTGACCTCAAGATTTTTATCTTCCAACTCACCTTGCAAATCATTATTCTTGAGTTTTAACTTCAAGAACAAGTCCTTTGTTTCCTTTTGGTATTTTTCAAATTCTCCCATGATCTTCTTTCTAAGCCTTGAATTGGATTTGGCATCCCTATCCAACAGAGTACTTGCAAAATCCTTTTTGATTTTCAACAAATCTTTTTCATTCTTTACAAGAGCAACTTCATCATCATTAATTTTAGAATTATTGCCAATAGAAGAGTTCTTACCTTCATTAGTGTTTGATGCTTGAACCTCCTTCATTCCTTGTTCTTCATTTTCAGATGTCTTGACTTCCTTCTCTTTGTCCATGTCTTGAATTTTCCTTTTGTGCTCACTTTCAAGTGTACTCCAAAGATCTTTGGCTGAAGTGTACCTTCCAAGATTCAACCTTTCCTTCTCTGATTGAGGCAAGCTCCTCATGATCAACCTTAGTGCATTTTGATTGCTTTCTTGTGGGTTCTTAGTTGTTGCTCCTTCAACTGATTTCCAAATGTCAACCCCTTGTCCCTGTAAGTAGTACTTCATTTTGAAGCTCTAGAATTCATAACTTGATTCATTGAATAATGGAAGAATTTCCTCCATGGCTTTCCTTCACTTGTGTCTATTGATTTCCTTCAAGCTTGTTAGGCTTCTGCAGAAGGCCTGCTCTGATACCAATTGTTAGACATAATGACTCACTGAGAGGGGGGGGGGTGAATCAGTGAGCCTGTACTTAATCAAATTTTACTTCGTCAATCACCAACTCTTATATAATCAATTCACATTCACATCAAAATCATATTTATCAATGAACTATCTACCAATCACATGCCATTTATCAAATAAAATATATCAACACAGGAGACACAAGATATAATTGTAATCTTTTTGTATTTGGTTCAACGGCTACAACCGTGAGGCAATTCAACACCAACTGAAACAAAAGAGCACCAACTCTCATACAGGACCCAACCTGGTTTTTCTTAGATCCTACTAAGAAAATGGATACAAGACCCTGCTTGTATTGTATGTACATATTACATCTTCATGTTTCATTACTCATTATCTTTGTCAGCATCATCACTAGCATATCAAATACATTTCACCAAATCATTACTGTCTTCGAACTTCTGTCAGCATCTAGTCTTACAACTAGAAGTATCATCACCATGTCTTCATATTACCATTATGTAACCCCAAAACAATCCTAGAATTCATATTGTCCATCATCTCAGATATTATAATTTTTCTGAGCATTCTAAGCCATCATCATCTTCATCAATTCTTCAGCATACTATAACCCTAGAAGAATTCTATGAACACTGTCCATCAAAATTCTGTCCATGCATTTCAGCAGTCATGCATTCTGCTGCCCTAAACAACCTAGAAAATCGAGCATCATCTCAACGTTTTTTCAGCATGGTCATTTTCTGTTCCTATGTGTCATCATCTCAACAATTTTTCTGCCCTAACATATCAACCAACTGCCCAACATCTTCATTCTGTCCATGCACTTTATATTGACCTTACTGTTGCCCAGAAATCACACATGTACATCATCAATCACTGTCACATCAGCACATCCAATCAGCCCACAGATATTTGATCATGCTGTTCATGGATCCACATGCATCATCATCAAAATGTCACATATCATTATATCACTGATCATGAGCATGTCTCCAATCATATCTTCAAACTGTCCTGTTATCACACCATAGTAGCAGGGCTACTATTCTTGCTTAGCAGATATCTGCACATTCCAGAGCTTACATTATTCAGAGCTTGGCTATGATGACTTTGTACTTTGTGATCACTCATGATTAGAGCAGTGTATTTCTTAGACTTATGTTAGATCTTGTGTCAAGGCCGAGCCTTGCGAGTTTAGATTTGATGACCGATGTGACCCTTTATCCCATACAGTTTCAGTTCAGTGCCTAGAGATGTATTGCAGCAGTATTTCAGATGGTATATGATGATTATTCTTATGATGATGTTGTATGACCTATGGGTGTATGATCATTGACTGTGGATTATTATCTTGTTGTTTTAGTCATGTTCACAGCATTGGCTTGGTATATAATTCATGATGTGGCAAACTGTATAAAATGGACTATTTTGATAATAATTTAAAATGGACTTTTTACTTGCACATTTAGGTTGTTTGACAAAACTCACTGGTTCACTACCTTGCATAGATATGGTCTTTCTTGACACCATTCGTCTGATAGCTTAGGCTCCACCTTCACCTGACTCCATCCATCCATGACTTTCTTTATTTGGCTTTAACCCTTGACTTGTCTTACTTTACTTTCTGGTATGGAGGACTTCCCCTTTTTCTACCTCTGTGTTTGGATTGCATCCCTGTATGTTTAGTGTCTCGGCTCTGAGTTGGTGACAAAACTTGCCTTTGGTAAGTTGGATTGTAGGCCTAAATCATTTTGGTCGGTTGTCCCGATGTTTGGCAATGGCTCGAACTCCCCCTAGTCACTTGAGATGTTGTTGGCTAAAACTGAAAGCTCATGTACTTCTTATGGAAACTTATATAGATTCGCCCATGGAAACTAAAAAGGGCAAGAGCGATGAACTGCTAAAAATACTCCTCGAAGAGTATAAGAAAGGTCCAAAAAGCAATGGTTCTTAAATGCTATATCTAAACAATTGCTGACCTTATATGTATATGTAAACATGCCCTGGATGCAAGCTACAATTAGTTGTGCTTATCAGCACACCTGAGATCCGAAGGGTTATGTAGGCCAAAAAGGCCATGAAATGAAATTGAATGATTCTAATGAACTTGGATCAACTTGATGTAGACATGATGCCTAAGTTGAATAAGCACTCTCTAAACAACTTACCCATTTGTGAGGCACAACCATTCCCCATGTTATTTTGTTCAGCACAGAGTTTGTAGTTTCCCCTTCTCCCAGTCCAAAGTATCTTTTAGTTAAAGTTTAGACTAGTCACCCCCTTTACCCAACCTCGTTCCTAGCCTTCATCCTTAGTGTTACCACCTAAAGTTGCACTTTAGTTGGACTTCAGTGAGCCGCCAGTGTTGCACAATCACTTGTGCTTTTCAGTGTTCAGAAGTTCCAAGCTTGGCCTGTTCAAGGCCCCCTTTTTTTAATGTTTTGTAGTACATGACCGTGCCCCACGGGGTTTGTAATAAGCGTACTAGCATGGTGGTTTTTTGAGTGACTCGGTTCCCTAGGACTTAACAATCAAAGAAGGTATTCCAAGGAGTTTTTTCCCTTGTCGATTATGCCTTGCCTTTAGCCGAGTATAATCGATGAGGTTTTCTCCTGCTCCTCCAAAGCTGGAATGCCCAAAGTGGGGGTTAGGCCTTAGGGGATTATTAGAGCCCATTTTGCAACATGTATGAACATGCTAGACGCTAGAATTTTATCGTTTTGTCATGTACTAGGTTCCCCTGAAGTTTCAGTCGATTCCGAGAAAAAATATTTTTCGCATTTTTTAAGCCATTTTTTAATGGTTTAATTAAATTTTTTTCAAAAGGTGATAAAAGTCTTATCCGGAGTCAGAATTCGACGCAGGGATGCTCGTTTTCAAGCTCAGAGCATCCTCTTTACCCCGGTACCCAGTTTTCCTATGTTTCGGGCAGTCAAAGCGCCCCGTGGAGCAGTTTTGCCTATCAGAGCTACAAAGTGGCACTTTAATGCCAGAAAAACATCAAAATGCACTTTGGCAAATAATTAAAATATTTAAAAAGGAGAATTTGGCACATGCCAAATGACATGGCATAAGTTCAATTAGATGGGCGATTATGTCAAAAGGTCAAAGCATATGATATATGGTAAAAAGAATTATGGTTGAGCAAAATCGTATTTATTTTTACCTCCATCCTCACGTGGGCCATTTCCTTCAACACGATGGCATTTGAGTTGGGCGATTAAGTGAATAAGTTAAAGCATGGTATCATAAATTTAAAGTGGGCGAATACATCAAAGGGTGAAAGCATATGTCATAAGTTAATGTAAAAGACAAACGTTGAGTCTCTACACTCAAACCTTCACGTGGGCCAACTCTCCACGACCATGTACGGTTTTTATGGTGGACGGTCTAAGTGGTGGGCTCTCCCATCTTACGAGGTGGCATGATCCACGTAGGATAGCTGCTATATTAATCAACCTTTCGAACAGCTCATACATCAAAGTTGAAACATCATGCTACGGTTTAGACTTCCTCACGCGTGGGCCAGCCATTCCTCACGGCATCCATTTGATTTGGTTGTGGATAAAGCATGAGGTGGCATTGAGTGTGGCTTGGTTGCTATTTTAAAGACCAATCAAATATGCCCATGCACCAAAGCGACCAGCCTGCTGTTTATTCCAACGAATTATGGAAACATCAATTCGACCTCTCATCCACACGTGAGGTGCTTTCTTCATCAAATCGGCATTTTCCATTTTAGAGTGTTTTTGTCCAAATGCAATGGTGTTTCATCATTGGTTCTGAGGGTGACTTGCTCTACAAACTAGGAGTTTTGTCTCCTTAGGGTTTTGCGCCCTAGCTCACCTGCCATTTGCTATATATTGAGGAGCTTGGCTCCATTGTAAAGATCAGAAAGTGTGGAACCTCTGCTTATATTTGTATTGCAATATTTTTCTGAATTTAATAAAGAAGGCTTTGGAGGCTAGTCTGGTGATTGTCTTTGGTTGGATCTTCATGCTTGTTACATTTGAGGTAAACTGTATCGTGTTGCATAAGTTAGTATTGTCGGGATTGTATGTCTTTTAAAAGGAAAGTTATCTTTCATAAGGAATAGTGAGTAATGCTTTATAGGTTGCTTACTTTTGTCAATGATATTAGAATGCTAGAAGTAGTATGATCTCTTGTTTGAATCTATTATTTCTCAAGTTTTCTGTTGTTCATTTACACATATACTCTTATCCCCTTGCTAGTTGTTTGCAGCTGTCTACAGGTAGCCTAAGCTGGAGAAGTCCACGAACATGTTAGATCGTGCCTTCTTTCAGTAAATACGAACCAAGTCTCGATCTTACCGGTGCATCAGAGAGCTTGACTCCATTGCCCATTCTTCACTTGCTCAAACCCCCATGGGTTCACTTTTCTAGATCCATTTTTTTTATTCTATCTCGGTTACTGTCCTATTTAAATCTAAATCTTGCTTCAAAGTTCATTTGATTAATAGATCTAAGCAAGTAGCAATCTAAAGAGTCTAATAGCTTCATTGTTATTTAGTTCTAGGTTGCTAGCTAAGTTAGAAATTTTTGCAATTTTTTGTAGCAACGTCAAAGACACTTTTTAAGTGTTTCTTGGCATTTTTAAGACTAATTCAGTTCGCTGGTTTTTTTTGTCTTTTAGCAGGTCCGAACCTTTTAAAGCTCAAACTCTGAGATTCGGAGGTGTTCGTAGCCATCCGGGGAGCTAGTTTTACCTCCCTTACATCATTCTAACATTTGTAAACTGTACTGGTGCCTAGTTAAAGGACCAGCAGTGTTTCTTGAGCTTCATGTGTAAATCATAAAAAATAAAAAGAGCACAGCAGGCAATTCCAGCGCCTGAACCCAATCCCCCCAGGGGGGATTCGCACCCTTCCCTTTTTTATTTTTATTTTTTTTATTTTTCGTTTTAGATTAGTTTTCATTCAAGCAGTAGTAATTAAATAAACACACTCAAGCACACAACGTCCTCCAAGGACCCGTTTATCATTTTATATGCTTTTGTGTTTATTTCAAATTATTATTCTGTGCTTAAAATTTAATCCTAAAATTAACCCCCCTTGCTTTATGCTTGGGGTTTAGTGTAGATTAATCATCCACTCATACCTATTTAATAAAACGAACAACGCCCCAAACTCGGAGTATGCTCTTGACCACTGCAGCTTAGTCGGAACAGTTGGCTCAATCAGAAACGGGTGCAAGGTAATTAGTGTTAATAGGATAATCCATCAGAATCCAATCCTAAGAACTCGGGAGGTTGCATGGACTGAATCCACAGAGTCAGCAGGTTCTTAAGCGGGTTCATCCTCACCTGGTTGGACACTTGGTAAGGTTGCTAGAGCACTCAGTTCGAAGTTTAGGTTTTCTTTTGGGCCAAACCAAGAATCAACCCACTCCTTAACTACTCATTTAATAATTATAAAATTTACCAACCGAGCCACTGCAATACTTTCACTGAGACTACACAAGCAACCCCACACAACAGTACTTACAAGCATTTTTACATTCTCGGCACTGGTCTTTAATTTTCTGTGTTTAAGTCAATCATAAATGTCGTGAATGCTTATTTATCTTATGTTGGGTTAGCTATTTGATTTAATTCATAAGCAGTGCTTTGTTGTTATAATTTTGTCATCTCGTCATCTTTAACTCCTAGAATAGACTTTTATCTTTGTTGTAGATTAAAAGCCTTAGATTATTTTTCATAGGGACCACCCCCCTTGGCTTCGCTAGGAGTAAGCCTAGACGGAGGAGTCGAGTAATCAGGTGACAGCACTTGACTCTCACTTGCCCCCAAGGACACACCGAGCGGCTTGAAGGTTTCCTGCCGCGTCCCCCCCAGGTGTGTATTAGGCGGCAACATTTTGGCGCCGTTGCCGGGGATAAACCTTTCTATTCCCGGGTCACGACTTTTTGTTTTCTCATTTTTTGTTTTTTGCTTTGTTTGATGATTGTTTAGAGTAGACCTTTATTCTTTCATCTGGCGACTCCACTAACCTTTTTCTCTTTATAAAATTTTAAAGTAAAACAAAAAATATTTTTGTGAGAGCTTTTAATGCATATTATTTTTCTCACATGGCGACTCCATTGAAGGGATAAAACCCTTGTATCTCATAGATTTGTTGAGACTTGTTGTGTGTAGATGAGCCCATGCGACACAGTAAACTTAAAAGCTCATCATTCTGACAACTCCTTTGATTCAGTACAAGTTGGCCTCCATGATTATTTCAGACTGACGCTTTTGACACCAATATGGATGATGAAGAGTCTGGTGATCAAATTGCTAGTGCATATCCTCCCCTCAATTTTGCATATATCCCAGGTTTTCCTAACTTTCACTATGGTGAGGAGGATATATCAAGCTATTTTCCGAGGTTTTATGGAAATGGTGATCCAGTCGTCCAACACATCATGTCTTTCCTTAAGGTTCTGGCTGACTTCAATGTTTTGTACGAAGATAATATGATGCAAATGTTTGCGGGTACTCTGGAAGGAGAGGCTTATTATTGGTTTACTGAGGACCTTCCTAACAAGTGTATTACCTCCCTTTCATGCTTCCTTAGAATTTTCTTAAAGCAGTGGCAGTATGATGATGACACTGTGGAAAGATTCATTGAAAAATCCTTGGCTTACTTCTTACCCGAGATAGAATATCACATGGAAAACCCTGAGCCTCTTTGTGTTGTCATGACAGAGAACATTGAATATGTGGAGGTTCCTATAGCCTCTCTCACTAAAGAAGAGATTATGCAGCTTATTGAAAATCATGGTGCCATTCTCCCTGGAGCACAATTTGACTTTGAGAGAATGATCCATGATGATCCCATTGAAGAGTTTCATGAAGCATCCTTGATTGAGGACATTGTTGAGGACCCTCCGCATTTCACTTTAACAGAAAATATGGAAGATTCAGAATGTTCCCTGGTCCACTTCAATAATGATGATCATATGTATGTTCCAAACTTACCTGAAGAGGAAGCCATTGCAAAGATTAATGAAGACATTCATGAGGGATCTTTAATTGAGGAGGTCTTTGAGGAGTTTTCTCACATTGCCATGGTAACAAACATTGAAGATTTGGGATTTCAAGATTACTTTAGTGAAGATGACGACATTTGTACTCCTAAGCCACCTCCAGAAAAAACTATCACAGAAGCCCTTATTGAAAATGAGGAAGTTTGCAATGTGTATAATGATGATGGTTTGGAAGGCTTACTTCCTTGTGATCCTTTTTCTGAAGAGGAGTATTATGAGCATGAAGAAGCCATTATGGAGGTTGATGAAGAAACTCTTAAGCATCCATTAATGGAAGATTTTATTGAAGAACCTCTTCATATTGCCATGATGAAAAGCATTGAATATTTGAAGCTTTCTCAGCATAATTTCAGAGAGGATGATGACACTTGTACTTCGCATCTACCTTCAGAAGAAACCAGTATAGAGGCTTATAGAAAAATTTATGACGAAGACAATATTATGTATGATGATACCCCTCTTGACTCTCCACATGGTAACGAAGTTAGAGAAAGCTTGTTCTCTTGTAAACATTTTGAAGACAAGCCTTGTAAAGAAGTTTATTATGACCATGAGGAAGATAGATCTAGCCAGGGACATGATACGAATAGTGAAGACTCCTCCATCTTTGCCAAAAATACCTATGATGATTATTGGACATACATTGAGAAACCCATTTTTGATGTATCTAGAGAAGGGAGTGTGTATTCAGAAATATTGGGAGATCTTGATATAAAAGAGGAGCATGCATGTGATCAGTCGAAACCAAACATGAGTACTATTATTGAAGACCCGAAGGTGCTATGCATTGAAGATTCAGATGGAACTCAGTCAATTGAACGTCAATCACAACCTTCAACTTCACATTCAGAATTCTTTTATGATTTGGAGCATCCTGGGGCTTATGTCACTACATAAGTTTTTCATCCTATAAGCCCCCTAAGGCAGTATGGTGGTGTGGTTGATCTACTTCATCCTACAGATTTATACATTAGTCCTATCCAATCTTGGATAGAAGCAGCCTGCGAGAGGACCTGCCAGTTGAGGAAGCAATTTGATGATATTCTGCATGGTCATGATCTCCCATCCAGCCCCCCCATCCTCAACATTTTCGTAGGTTTGCATCTTGTGAATAAGGTATCCTTGTTTTGGCTGGTAACCAAACACGAGGTAAATTTCTTTTTTGATGAAATGTTAAGGTGGTTGCATTGGATTTATCATTTTACTTAGCATTTTTATCATGTTATGTTTAGAGTAGGAAATAAGCTCCTCAAGGTGAGCATTTACTTTCTGCATTTCCTCTTTATTAGTTAGTTTTTTCCTTTTGAATAAAGTAACTTATGGTTCATTGGTTTCTTGCAAACACTTGTGCTACTAAAAGGTTTTCTTGTCAAGTTGAGATGTTTTTACAGGTCATAGAAACCAGAGATTCTGGTGTTCTCGTATGTTTTCCTTGCCTCAAGACTAGATCAAGCACACGTCCCGCAGTTGGAGCCAGATGTTACCACCTAAAGTTGCACTTTAGTTGGACTTCAGTGAGCCGCCAGTGTTGCACAATCACTTGTGCTTTTCAGTGTTCAGAAGTTCCAAGCTTGGCCTGTTCAAGGCCCCCTTTTTTTAATGTTTTGTAGTACATGACCGTGCCCCACGGGGTTTGTAATAAGCGTACTAGCATGGTGGTTTTTTGAGTGACTCGGTTCCCTAGGACTTAACAATCAAAGAAGGTATTCCAAGGAGTTTTTTCCCTTGTCGATTATGCCTTGCCTTTAGCCGAGTATAATCGATGAGGTTTTCTCCTGCTCCTCCAAAGCTGGAATGCCCAAAGTGGGGGTTAGGCCTTAGGGGATTATTAGAGCCCATTTTGCAACATGTATGAACATGCTAGACGCTAGAATTTTATCGTTTTGTCATGTACTAGGTTCCCCTGAAGTTTCAGTCGATTCCGAGAAAAAATATTTTTCGCATTTTTTAAGCCATTTTTTAATGGTTTAATTAAATTTTTTTCAAAAGGTGATAAAAGTCTTATCCGGAGTCAGAATTCGACGCAGGGATGCTCGTTTTCAAGCTCAGAGCATCCTCTTTACCCCGGTACCCAGTTTTCCTATGTTTCGGGCAGTCAAAGCGCCCCGTGGAGCAGTTTTGCCTATCAGAGCTACAAAGTGGCACTTTAATGCCAGAAAAACATCAAAATGCACTTTGGCAAATAATTAAAATATTTAAAAAGGAGAATTTGGCACATGCCAAATGACATGGCATAAGTTCAATTAGATGGGCGATTATGTCAAAAGGTCAAAGCATATGATATATGGTAAAAAGAATTATGGTTGAGCAAAATCGTATTTATTTTTACCTCCATCCTCACGTGGGCCATTTCCTTCAACACGATGGCATTTGAGTTGGGCGATTAAGTGAATAAGTTAAAGCATGGTATCATAAATTTAAAGTGGGCGAATACATCAAAGGGTGAAAGCATATGTCATAAGTTAATGTAAAAGACAAACGTTGAGTCTCTACACTCAAACCTTCACGTGGGCCAACTCTCCACGACCATGTACGGTTTTTATGGTGGACGGTCTAAGTGGTGGGCTCTCCCATCTTACGAGGTGGCATGATCCACGTAGGATAGCTGCTATATTAATCAACCTTTCGAACAGCTCATACATCAAAGTTGAAACATCATGCTACGGTTTAGACTTCCTCACGCGTGGGCCAGCCATTCCTCACGGCATCCATTTGATTTGGTTGTGGATAAAGCATGAGGTGGCATTGAGTGTGGCTTGGTTGCTATTTTAAAGACCAATCAAATATGCCCATGCACCAAAGCGACCAGCCTGCTGTTTATTCCAACGAATTATGGAAACATCAATTCGACCTCTCATCCACACGTGAGGTGCTTTCTTCATCAAATCGGCATTTTCCATTTTAGAGTGTTTTTGTCCAAATGCAATGGTGTTTCATCATTGGTTCTGAGGGTGACTTGCTCTACAAACTAGGAGTTTTGTCTCCTTAGGGTTTTGCGCCCTAGCTCACCTGCCATTTGCTATATATTGAGGAGCTTGGCTCCATTGTAAAGATCAGAAAGTGTGGAACCTCTGCTTATATTTGTATTGCAATATTTTTCTGAATTTAATAAAGAAGGCTTTGGAGGCTAGTCTGGTGATTGTCTTTGGTTGGATCTTCATGCTTGTTACATTTGAGGTAAACTGTATCGTGTTGCATAAGTTAGTATTGTCGGGATTGTATGTCTTTTAAAAGGAAAGTTATCTTTCATAAGGAATAGTGAGTAATGCTTTATAGGTTGCTTACTTTTGTCAATGATATTAGAATGCTAGAAGTAGTATGATCTCTTGTTTGAATCTATTATTTCTCAAGTTTTCTGTTGTTCATTTACACATATACTCTTATCCCCTTGCTAGTTGTTTGCAGCTGTCTACAGGTAGCCTAAGCTGGAGAAGTCCACGAACATGTTAGATCGTGCCTTCTTTCAGTAAATACGAACCAAGTCTCGATCTTACCGGTGCATCAGAGAGCTTGACTCCATTGCCCATTCTTCACTTGCTCAAACCCCCATGGGTTCACTTTTCTAGATCCATTTTTTTTATTCTATCTCGGTTACTGTCCTATTTAAATCTAAATCTTGCTTCAAAGTTCATTTGATTAATAGATCTAAGCAAGTAGCAATCTAAAGAGTCTAATAGCTTCATTGTTATTTAGTTCTAGGTTGCTAGCTAAGTTAGAAATTTTTGCAATTTTTTGTAGCAACGTCAAAGACACTTTTTAAGTGTTTCTTGGCATTTTTAAGACTAATTCAGTTCGCTGGTTTTTTTTTGTCTTTTAGCAGGTCCGAACCTTTTAAAGCTCAAACTCTGAGATTCGGAGGTGTTCGTAGCCATCCGGGGAGCTAGTTTTACCTCCCTTACATCATTCTAACATTTGTAAACTGTACTGGTGCCTAGTTAAAGGACCAGCAGTGTTTCTTGAGCTTCATGTGTAAATCATAAAAAATAAAAAGAGCACAGCAGGCAATTCCAGCGCCTGAACCCAATCCCCCCAGGGGGGATTCGCACCCTTCCCTTTTTTATTTTTATTTTTTTTATTTTTCGTTTTAGATTAGTTTTCATTCAAGCAGTAGTAATTAAATAAACACACTCAAGCACACAACGTCCTCCAAGGACCCGTTTATCATTTTATATGCTTTTGTGTTTATTTCAAATTATTATTCTGTGCTTAAAATTTAATCCTAAAATTAACCCCCCTTGCTTTATGCTTGGGGTTTAGTGTAGATTAATCATCCACTCATACCTATTTAATAAAACGAACAACGCCCCAAACTCGGAGTATGCTCTTGACCACTGCAGCTTAGTCGGAACAGTTGGCTCAATCAGAAACGGGTGCAAGGTAATTAGTGTTAATAGGATAATCCATCAGAATCCAATCCTAAGAACTCGGGAGGTTGCATGGACTGAATCCACAGAGTCAGCAGGTTCTTAAGCGGGTTCATCCTCACCTGGTTGGACACTTGGTAAGGTTGCTAGAGCACTCAGTTCGAAGTTTAGGTTTTCTTTTGGGCCAAACCAAGAATCAACCCACTCCTTAACTACTCATTTAATAATTATAAAATTTACCAACCGAGCCACTGCAATACTTTCACTGAGACTACACAAGCAACCCCACACAACAGTACTTACAAGCATTTTTACATTCTCGGCACTGGTCTTTAATTTTCTGTGTTTAAGTCAATCATAAATGTCGTGAATGCTTATTTATCTTATGTTGGGTTAGCTATTTGATTTAATTCATAAGCAGTGCTTTGTTGTTATAATTTTGTCATCTCGTCATCTTTAACTCCTAGAATAGACTTTTATCTTTGTTGTAGATTAAAAGCCTTAGATTATTTTTCATAGGGACCACCCCCCTTGGCTTCGCTAGGAGTAAGCCTAGACGGAGGAGTCGAGTAATCAGGTGACAGCACTTGACTCTCACTTGCCCCCAAGGACACACCGAGCGGCTTGAAGGTTTCCTGCCGCGTCCCCCCCAGGTGTGTATTAGGCGGCAACACTTAGCTAGCAGTTAGACCATGTCCAATGGGTGAGTTTGTCATTTAAGCTATTGTGCAAGTAAATATAAATAACAACGAAATGAATAAATATGATTAATGCCACTGAATGATGTTATACTTTAAGTTAAGTTGTGCATATGATTAGAGGAACGTGTCTTAGTCTATTGATATGATTTATCCTTGGTTGTATATGGAACTAGTCAAACCTAGTTTGACTATAGTCATTTCTTGGGATCCATGATGATGTGGGCCATGAAGGCTTATTGATGATGATGTATGGGCCCACATACTCCTATTGATGATACTATATGATGGACATATGATTCAGATGATGATTGATGCAGTTCAACAGGTTTTATTATTACTTCATATCATCAGATTATTCACTGTCCATATATGGTGGACCCTACAGTTAGCCCATCAGGGCAACCCATGGTGTATGAGTACACACTCTTAGTAGATTTGGGTCTTCTGGATCCAATGAGACACTTATCTTTCAGTTCCGGGCACTTCTGACAATGATAGATGCAGTTTTACACTTGTTGACCAGATTTGGGGCTGATTTCCCAGCCTGAGCAGCAGGGGCCACGAGAGGCCAATTCACCTAGGGCGCTATATGAGGAGGGGGTGGTCCAGCCACTTGTTGTTACCATTTATCCCCCCTTCTGCAGAGCTTGGTAGGCTCAGTTTGATAGCGCAGGTGCCCTAGGAGGCATTTTGAGCACTTTCACAGTTACCGAGGCAGTCCATAAATGGGATAAAAGGGTCACTGAGGAATTCGATTTGGGCAATTGAGGCAAGGTTTTGGCACTTGGTTTTCACAGAGGTCTTCCAGGGTGAACCCCTTATCTTCCAGCCAGTTTTCATCACTTTGGTGGGTCCACAGAGGCCACAGGAGGCCTTTTACTGCTTGTCTGTCACAGATTTTGAGGACAGATTTGATCATTTGTATTTATTTTGGACATATTATATTATTTTATTGTGCCATGGGGATGAGCTAGTAAGGATTGATGCCTCCTAGCCCCACCATGAGTTCCATGTGTCATGCCCTAGTCATACGAGGTGGGCTCTTGTACTTTTCCCCCTCTAGTGGATGACGTCACCCTCCATGAGTATCTTTTAGCTATGACGTCATCATTATTTGAGTGATCCATGTGTTATATTGTTATGATTCATACTTAGCCATTGATCATGTATTGAGATCTTTTAATCTCAACCACTTATTTCATAAAGTGGTTTTGAGATCTAGGGTTTTGGTCTTTATTATCCTATATAAGAAGGAGACCCCCTCATTGTAAAATCATCTAGAGAATTTGGCTCTTGGCTCTTGGAATAAAATTTCTATCTTTTGGAGTACATGCTTGGATCTTGGAGTGGATATTGGTTGCTTTGATTGTAAATGCTTTTGTCCATTGCACTGGAGGATCTCTTGGAGCTATCTTGCATATGTTGCCATACTTTTTTACAGGTTAAGAGGATGTTTTTGACAAGTGCGAATTGGTGGGGAGGCTTGCCCTTCAAGCTTGGAGGAGGACGTTTTTGGTTAAACAGGGAGTGGTTTTGTCTTTGTGCCAACTATTCTTTGCTTATCTCTCTCTTGCTTGTATCTACCTTCAACATGTTAAAATGATTGATGCTTTGCTCCTTGGTTTTGACAGGTTAGAGGGACACACATGTGGCTTGGAGAAAATCGATTTGGCAAGAGGGCTTCAAAATTCTTCATTTGATCTTTGGCAAAAGTAATCCTCATCTCAACTAGCATTCATCTCTTCATCCAGGTATGTTCCAAAGGTATGGTTTTCTTCTTCCTTGGCTTATCCATAACTTCTAGATCATAAAAACCCTAATTGATTAAAACTCTCATTTTGTTTTTCTTAGATCTACTTGGATCTAGCCTAGCTTTTGAAAATATATTGAAAACCCACCTCTATAGCATCCACGGCAATTCGGATCTATAGTTTGGTGGTGATTGGGTTCCATTTGACACACTTTTCAAGGCAAAATAGCCCTCTTGAGGCAAATCGCACCCCTTGGGAGAAGCTAGTTGGGTTAGATCTAACACATGGGTACGTAAGATCCCACTTGATTCATACTCTCCTTACTTGATAACCTACCCCTAGTGCTTCACCTTGTTGATTTTTGCCTTGTGGGCCCCATTCCTCATTTTGAGGGTTGTGCCCCACTTGGGTGAATTTGGTGATGCATTTTAAATCTCAGATCTATGGAGATCTAGCCTTTGGATGCCCTTGATTTTCAAGATCCACACTCATACTTGCCTAAACTAGTTGGATCTAAACTTTGGTGGCCTTTGGACTTGTTTTGACACACTATTTCATGCGTTTAGCCCTCCTTGGGCAAAGTCGCACTCCTTGGGTGTTTGAGTTTGCCCACTTCTAGGACATGGGTGGTTGTGATCTCGCTTGATTTGAAAAGAGCATACCTTGAAACCCCTACCTAGTATCTCACTTTGTGAAGTTCTGCCTTGGGGGTATCATTCCTCATTTTGGGCATTGTTGTCCACTTGGGTGTCACAAAGTGAAATATTAGATCTACTAAGATCCAACCATCACGTCTTGAATAGCCCACTTGATTTGCATCCTAGGTGTCCCGATCTACATTTCCACATCTCTTTTGACTCCTGTTATCACATATATAGTAGCCGGGCTACCATACATTATTTTTCTGATTCCAGTACACTATTCAACCAGTTCCCTTACATTGAGATGCTGAGATGAGCATCTATATTGGATCACTATCAGATTGTGGACAACAGTATATATTCCCCATGCCATGACTGAGTCTCAGGACACTCACAGAGATGACCGATGTAGCCATTATACCATTGGTACAGAGCAGTCAGTAGTGCCCAGAGTTACAGCAACAGTTTCAGAGGACAGATGATGGTACAGGTTGATGAGCAGTCAAGTATTATGACTCAGCAGGTATATCATTGTGTTATGGTTATATTGCTTTTATACTTATTCTCATAGCATGTCTTAGCACCTAGTGTCACGATCTGACGATCATATAGATATATAAACCTGGTTGAGCTTATTATATATATTATATTGTCCCTACTCAGACTTAGAAGTTCACTATTCATACTCATTGGTTTTACCCTCCTTAGGGAGAATAGAGGTGATCATTCCACCATACCTTGGCTTGCTAGTGTTGGCTCCATTAGTCATTGTCTTCATCCATCCATTACCCACCTTTTATTTATTCACCCTGACTTACTACTTGACTAGTGGCATGGAGGACTTTCCCCCACTGTAGCCTCTGTATTGGATGAACTTCCCTGTTTATTGTGTCTCAGCTCTGAGTTGGTGACAAAACTTACCTGTGGTGAGTTGGAGTTCCTTGGAATTCCCCCTAGTCACTAAAGTTGTGTTGGCTAAACCTGAAACTTTTAGTGCTGCCATGAATACAAAATCTGGAAAATGAAATGCTATATCTTGTATGAAAATCCCATTCATGCAATGTGTTTCTAAACACACGTGAATGAAAGGCATGCCAAATGAAAATGGCCATGAAAATAAAATGTTATATCTTTTGGAAATGTAAATACCTAGGTAAACAAGTTGTCCATGACACACCTAGAAGTGCTCAGGTAAACAAGTGCCTTAAAAACACACCTGCAGCAGAAAGCCTAAATTAAATGAAAATCTATGCAATGTGTTTATAAACACACATAGACCAAGGCTATGGAAAGTTCAGGCCCAAAAAGCAATGGAACTTAAATGCTATATCAAAACAATTGCTGGCCTTATTTGTATTATGGATTGTGCGCATCTGTTAAAGGTGAATAAACCCTCTTTGAACAACTCATCCATTTGTGAGACACCGCCATTCCCTGTGTTGTTGCTCATTCAGTATATACTATGGTGTGTATCCCCTTTCCCTTTGCCAAAGTGTCACAAAGTTAAGTCAGTCAAGTCATCCCTTAGCCTAGCTAGTTATTTTAGCCTTCACCCTTCACTAGCAAATTGATCACAGCTATGAAGTGAATATGATCTTGAAAGTCTAGTCTGAGTAATAATAATAATTAATGACATTATATATTTGGATTTAGATCGCCAGTAATGATTACTTTGTGTTATAATTGTTATATGAATAAGTTGTAGAGCATGCATTAACCTTTGACACTTTGCAGCAGCTTCCGATGATGGTCTGAGTTATATTTGGTCATGTTGACTTGGTCAAACCTAGTTTGACCAAGGTCAACCATAGGACATGAGATGGTTGGACCTTGTGATGATATGGACAGATGATATATGGTCTATGTACATGTATATGATGATTCTATGCAGCAGCTACAGGGTTATGATGATTCATGGTTTACAGCAGTATTTGATCATTTACAGATTATTATTATTTGCCCTATTCCGGTATATTGGATATATATATTGATCATGCAGAGACTCATATGGTGTATGAGTACACATCTTGGATGGATTTGGACCTTCTGAGTCCAATGAGACAGTTTGTTTTCAGTTCCGGGCACTTACAGTGATGATTGAGCCTCAGTAGGCTATCCCAGTGTAGTTTTGGTTTGTCGGAGGCCCTGTCAGAGCAGATGTGATTTTTATCCGGTTGACCTAGGGCGCTGTGCTTGGAGGGGGTGGTCCAGGCACTTGTTTTTACCATATTACCCCCCTCCCGGACACACTGGTGCCCTCACCTTGACAGCGCAGGCACTCTAGGAGGCTGTTTGGGGTAGTTTCACGCTTCCCGAGGCATTTCAGGATTGGTAGAAATGGCTTTTGAGGAAATCGATTTGGGTTACTGAGGCAATGTTATGGCATGGGATGATCAGTGATGATGGATTGATGTCTTCCACACCTCCTCCATCAGTTTCAGCTTCATCGGGACCCGCATCCATCCCTTATGGCACTTTCTGATGATTTCTGAGGTCTTTTCAGGCCTACGATTTGACCATAGAGGCACGATTTGGTATATTGATGACTATTTTATTATTATTGTGCTATGGGGATTGACCAAGGGTGGCTAAAATTACCCCTCGGACCCACCATAAGCTCCTTATTATATTTTGTCATCATGATTTGGTGGGATTCCCCTCTTCTAGGGCGATTTTGTCCACTTATGTTATATTTTATTAGTGATCCATGTATTTTATTGTTGAGCTCATCTCAACCATTGATTAGACATTTGTATCTTTTAATCTTAGCCACTCATTCAAAAAGTGGTTAGGATTTTGATGCCTCACCTTCCTATTTAAAGGAGAGAGCTTCTCATTTGTAAAGGGACGGGTGGCTCTGGATTATTGGAATAGAAAATTATTATTGCATCTATCTCCAATGTTGTGGTGAATGTTTTTGGTGTTCGTTCGTTGGTTCTTCCTTTGCACTGAGTTATTGGAGATCTTGTTTTGCCATATCTTTTGTACCACATTTTTGTATCTACAGGTGGAGGCCGATTTGCTTTGAGGAAGAAGTATTGGTAGGGGAAGACTCTCCCTACTTCTTCTTTGGATCTCTTCGTTGGTAACAGGGAGTATTACTGTCCCAGGACCTTCTATTCTATGTTATCATTGCATTTTACTTGTATTTCCTCCATACTTGACCTCTCTGATTGAAATCGATTTTCCTTGGATTGACAGGTAGAGGAGGGCGCACTTGTGGGCTAGGGCATCAATTTGGCAAGCAAAATCAACAATTTCTCATTTGATCTCTGCGGGAATCTTCCTCAACATCAAGGCATCTCATTCACATCACTCAGGTATGATCTCAAGGTAATTTCTATCTCCATGATCTATCCACTTGTCTAAAATATTTCAAACCCTAATTAATCAAAACCCCCATTTTTACATTTTTTCAGATCTACTAAGATCTAGTGGCTTCTTAGGTAAGATATTGAAAACCCACCTCTATAGTATCCACGGCATCCCGGATCTATAGTTTGGTGAGGATTGGCCTCCATTTGACCCTCTTCCTAAGGCATTTAACGTCTCCAAGCAAGGGCACACTTCCTAGTTTGGTGGGTTGACCTAGATCTAGTATGTGGGTAGTTGAGATCCCGCTTGATTCATGATCTACACATCCAATAACCTACCCCTAGATTGTCACTTTTCTGATTTCTACCTTGTGGGCCCTATTCCACATTTTAAGGGATGTAATCCCCATTTTGGACCACTTGGTATCTTTAAACTCAGATCTAGTAGATCTAGCCATCGGATTGCCTTGAAATTATAGATCCACACTCTCACTTGCTTAAACCACTTGGATCTAAAGTTTGGATGCCATTGGACTTGTCTTGAGTCATTTATCACCATTTTTACCCTCCTTGGGCAAAGTCGCACCACCTTGGAGATTGGAGTTGGTCCACTTCTAGGACGTGGGTACTTGAGATTTCAGTGGATTTGGAACGGGCATAATTCAAAACCTAGGTCTAGTGTGTCACTTCATCAAATCTTGCCTTGGGGATAACATTCCTTGTTTTAAGGGATTGTAGTCCACTTAGGTCAAACCTAGATCTAGACCTATTCATCCATCAAGACTTTAATTGCCCACTTGTCTCATGCAATAGGAGTCCTTAACCACAAGTTAACCTTACTTTGACTCCATTATCCCAATTCCCAAGGCACTGGTCTCTCTCCAAGTCAATTCGACTTTCCTAGATTGTTGGATTAACTTGTGGTTTGACCCTTGTGTGGTGAACTAAACCATTTGATGCCATCATACTTCATGATCAAGCTTGTCACTTGTACTAGTTAGCCCCAATTCAACCCTAAACTACCCTGCATTGGACACGGTTCCCAAGGCAGTGGATTTTCTCACATTGAACTAGTACTTCAATCCTGAATCCTATTTAACAAATCATAAGTCACTTTCACATCAATAATGAACCAAAGCTATACTTATTGAACCCCTCACTTGTCTTGTGACTTCATCCTAAGGTCTAGGATAAACCATACACCTTACTTCACTTAGAATTAACTTGATTTGGTGTCTTGGTTTTGATCTCTCCTGTCAGGAGTAGATCGGGTCTCCCCCTTTGTTGTCTGGGCTAGATAACATAAAGTGAAGGTTGCCTCGACTGGCGTGACAACCATCTATTGGAGGTCGAGGTGATCGTGGTTGCACCTTTTGAGTTGCCCTTCCCTATTGCCATCCATGAGTGGATACATCCATAGGGGTAACTACAGTTTAGGTGACAACAACTCCATTAGCCCATTCATCAAGGCACTAGTCCATCTAGGGCAATTCACACTCCTTGGGAGTTTTGTCATCTCCTAGATCCCATATGTGGGTATCTCTAATTTCACTTTAGATCCATAGATCTACTCATTACATACCCCTTAGTACCATTTGCACCCGTAACTTTACCTTGTGGGTCCCATTTGAGCCATTCCCATATCCCAAGGAAGTGTGCTCCACCTGTGTATTTCGTGTTACTAGATCTTGTCATCTTATCTCATCATGTGGCCTAAATCATTCATTGGTTGAAACATAAGTCATTCCCTGAGCCTCTTTCAACCACATTTAAACTTCTAGGTCCACTTAACCGTGCATTGGTTTCTGTAACTTATCTTTCATACTTCCCTAGAAACCTTTGCTTTGGTCCAATCATCTTTGATTGGTTATAGGGTCTCCCTCTTGGTCTTGATTCATCTTGATCTAAAGTGAAGAGTGCCTCGGTTGACGTGACTCCCAGCTTGCATTGGGAACTGTGGCATCTCTTGGGTCATCTCTTTAGTTGCCCATCTCCTCTACCGTTCCGGATGGGATACCTTTAGGGACAACTACAAGTTGTGTGATAACATGTCCATTATCATACTGTCTACAATCATTATCAAGTCTTTATCATTCTGCTTATATCATCTGACTGCCCATAAACATATCCACTGTCATTTCAGCATCATGTCACCAATCTGTCAATCACTCAGTGAAGCCCCAGAAATCAAGGATATAGAAATAATTTTTGTGTTCTGCTACATTGCTCCTGCTGCTCCTTCTGTTGCAGCGACTAAGACAATCATCTTCTTCCACAAGGATGACAGTCCGAAATTTCTTAGAAGAGACAATCGAATTTCCTCAGAGCTCCCTAAATTTTCCACGCCACAAATGATGTTGTGAGCCCTTTATTTATACACTTTTTCATGCCAATTTTTATGGATCCGACTTGTTTGGTAAATAATCTAATTTTAACTTTAAACTTCAATTGGAGCCGACTTGTCATTTAATTCAACTATATATTTGTGTTTTGAACTCCCTTTTAAGTTTTGACTGAGCCGACCTATCACCAAATAATATATATGTTTTATATACCATTTTTCTTGCTTGCTGTTCTAAAAAAAATGTTTGCCATGTCATCATTTAATTAGTTCAAGGTGTAATGTGTTTGTCATGTCATCATTTAATTGATTCAAGATCTCCATGTCACATTGTGCATCCATGGCAAAGTAATGCATCAAGTTCTTCAAACGTATGGGGCTTCTTCATCATTTGCGTGGTCATTTTGAGCCATCCACCATGAGCATGAGCTAAAATAGACTTTATCAAGGGCATCCTCATGCAAGGATTCCATGGACTTCAAATCCATCATCAACATAAGCAACCAAATGTGCCATCATACCACAATACAAATTTTGTGTGTTTGTTGCCACGTTAACGCCACCATGGACTTCAAGGGCTTCATTAAGTCAAACAAGACTTCTTCAATAGGGTTATTATCATTTCAACCACACATGCAAGTGAGGGCATCATCATCATTATGTGTGTGAGTCCCAAGCCTTTTCAAGCAAGAGGATCATCATGACCACCTCCAAGGGCTCCATGTCCCCATTAAGACACAAATGACCACAGAATGGGTCATTTGGCCCATCAGGTGTTCCAATGGTTCCAATGCCCACATCCAAGGTTCTTCATGCCATGCCATCATTATTTGTGACTTTTTTTGTCATCCAAGCTGCCATGTCATCAATCTTCTTTTGTCCATATCATCAACCTTCATTATGCCTTTGTCATTAATGGTTTGTCATCAATGACAACCTTGCTTAACACCTTTTATTGTTGCAAACAAAACAAATTACTAAAATTTAAACTAACTGAGTGGAAATGTGTGTGAACAACTGATTTAATCTACTGTTAATTACTTAAACAAAAATGAAGCAAAAATTGAAAACACGCACACCAAACAAGAGACCACTTGGATCCCCTCCCTGGGGGGATGGGGTGCAGGCTCTGGGTCGCTCGCTTGTTCTCTTTATTATTTACTTTTTACAATGATTTTCTTTGGGAATGCCCTTGGTCCTTTATAACAGAGGATCCAGAGGCCTCACAATGATTCAGGATAATGATCAAATGTATAGGAAGGTATCCGGAGTGTCTTGGATGCTTTAGAATTTGAAAAATCGGCTAGAGTGTCTCTCTTCCTGTTCATTAAAGTCTGAAAATCAGCAAGCATATGTCAGTGAAAAACACCCAAAAACACTTAAGTGTGCTTTGGGAAAGCCTACAAAATTACCCAAAATTTTTCTAAGACTCTATATGAAGCGTAAAAATAACTAAGGGAAAAGAGCTAAAAAGCACATTCCCTTAGGGTTTTTGCTTGCCTCTTAAAGATGGCAAGCAAATCAAAGGCACTATTATGCTAGATATGAAATTAAATGAACTGCTAAACCTCTCTATTCAAGCCTTTAAATGTGAAAGTTAAAATGACTTAAATGCAAGCTCTTGCAACACTAGATCTAGCTCTCAAAAGATAAATCTATGATATTCAACTAGATTTTAAGAAACACAAATGAAGACTAGATCTACTTAGGATTAGCACTTTGAACATAGATCTAATACTACACTTGCAAGTAACCCCAACCAATAGCAAGGAAAAAAGAGAGAGGGAGCAAAGAAGAAGCTTTAGATAAGAAAATAAGACTCCAAAGGCCTGCTTGTGGGACACCGAGGGACTGGATCTGCATCAAAAGAAGTTAAGAAAGATAAAAAATGGAAACAAGCTCTTCACCGGTCCAACCAAAAGGGAACCTGTAACTCACATTATCTTACACACAAAACATTAAATCTGGAAGCATATATGTGAGAAATCGAAATAAAAATGCACATAAACTAATGAAACATTTTAATTAGATCTCTGAACATACATGGCTAAAGGATTAGAAAAGCAAACAAACTAGCTAATCCACCTTACAAAATTGTTAACAATCCTTACAGTAAGCCAGATCTAATGAAGGAAATACGCAAGTAGCTAACAACAGGTTACCTTCATTCATGCACTTAGATAGTTCATCCACATAGATAGCATCACACAAGCCTAACCTCCAAAGTCTTCTTTATTCTCAACATAAAAATTGCATAAGCATTACAACATAAGTGTTAAGACAAATCCGAGTGTTTCTATGTCAAATGTTGTAGTGTATATATATGTTAAAGAAGCCAACGTCCTAATCAACAGTTATTTTCCTTTTTATGAGAAACATTTACTGTTATAATCATTTGAAAATATAATGTGTTCACTCTTCAACGTAACAGATCACACATCTTTAGCCGTTGATGTTTCCAGGTTCCCAAATATCCCGTTCTCCGGAAAAATCTGTTAGAACTCTCCCACAGGTATGCATGCACATCTTAGTAAGAGAGCTATCATTTGGTATTATTTCTGCAATTCCAGTGAAATGCAAGTATAATGAAACAGAGATAAGAAGCTATGTCCAGATATATTGAAGGAAGTAAAAAAGGAAAGGGGAAGCAATTAGATTTGTCACTTCAGTTTGGAAGTAATTCTAATTTCTTCCTATTCTTAAACAGTCTAGCAGCTCTTCCAGAGGGGGCAAAAAAAGATCTAGAGGACCCTGATAGTAGGTAATGAATTCAACTGTACCATCTGAGATGAGATAAATGTATTCTCTTTGTGATTGGGTATTTGGTTTAAATAGAATGATTATTAAATTAGAGGGACATGTTCAATTAGTTTGTTTTTTCTTTAAATGTGTTTTAGATTACGCTAAAAATATATTATTTTCTCTTAAGTGAAGTTTTACATTTCAGAGATAAGGGTTGACTACAATTAAATTGTTGCTAGCGTAAGCTCGAAGTGCCAACATGTTGGCTTTATCTTGTAACTTCAGGGAGTCTAGATTTTTCTTGAAGATATCAAGGCTAACTGTAACTTATCTGCTACCTCAGATTTAATGGGAGAATATTTCCCTAAAGTTAAAATGTTAATCCTGGTAGGTCTCTCATGGAATGCTTTCCTGAACCTCCTCCACAATAGTGGAAAATGTCAGGCACATTGTGTCCCAATTATCTCTGTCATGTAACTTAATCATTTGATTATCTCCCAAAAGTACTCATTTCCATCATAAAATGCCCACAACATTACTGCATATTTTGCTTCAATCCATTTCCCATAAAAATTGGCCACACAGCAGCTTTGAAAAACATCCTTCACTGTCTCCTTTTTCTGGCAAGCAATGCAAAGTTCATTTATGCAGCCTATTGAATGAAAGTCACTGCCAGGTTCTGATATAGGGCCAGCCAATCCAAAATGGAGAATCGATATGCTAGTTTGGTTTTCTAAATGGGCTGTCATCTTATCTTTCTATGTTCCTGAGAGCACTCATTTCCTGATCATCCTTTCTGCAATTGGTTGGTTTAGTCTGGATATCCTTTTATTATGTCATAGTGTTGGAATCGATTTAATACCGAGAGGGGGGCTGAATTAATATTAGCGCAGTTATTAGCAGTTTTTTCCTTCTTTAATAGATTAACCCTTACTTATCTTTATCTTCTGTTATGCATCAGTAAATAAACATCCACACATATATGCACCACATAAACAACACATAACACACAGGATTTTTACATGGAAACCCAAACGGGAGAAAACCACGGAATGCTTTTTTATAATGAGAAATAATACATTCAAGGAAGCACCGACTTCCCGTGTTTACCAGCACTAACTGGAAGGAGGCACCAACCCCCTAGTTTTATAGGCACCAACCTGAAGGAAGCTTCTGCTCCCTTTGTTTCTCCAGCACCGACTGGAAGGAGGCACTAGCCCCCTATCTTCTTTGTTTTGCAGGCTCCAACTCTCTGTCTCCTTGCCCAGTCCGACAGCCCTGATGTCCAATGTATGTTTTTGTCTTACTGAACTTCAACTCTGTGCACTTCTTCAGATCTTTTGATGACAATTCTGCTGTGCGCTACCTTCGTATGCAGACTATACTCTGTCACTGTGCTGCATACATCACTTGACTTCTCATTCCTCTCAAATCATACTTCTGCTGATGACTTACTTCATGTACTGTGTGGTTTGCTGATTTTGCAATTTGCATCTTTGGTTATCTCAACGTTTTGCTCCACATGACTAGAATGACCAACTGATACTGTGCTTTCAATTGATAGTTTGCTATTCTGAAATGAAGCACTAGTAATAGATGGAACTGCGCACTTTCTGATGTGTCCGTTCTATTTAAGTGCTGCAAGCTCTCAGATAATCTGCAACGCCCTGTGCATCAAATGATTCGTCCAGGGATTGAGTTACCTTTGAGGTAACACTGTATTGTACTTGTCCATTTATATATATGCTCTGGGCTTGAGAGAGAAGATAGCCCCACAGTTTGCTGGTTTTCCCCGGTTGGGGTTTCCAGGGTATATGCAGTGTTCTTTGTGTGATTGCATGTGTGTTAAAGTTGTAAAGAGATCTAGTTGTTGAGTTTATGTTTTTATGAGGATGTACTGACATATGAGACTCAAATCGCTTGAGATCTCAGGGCTATCCAGAGGGAGTAGTGATCTCTAGATTAATTAAAGTTTACATGGTATCAGAGCCCTGGTAAGGGTCAGAGAGGGCAGTCACACAGAGATCTGTGGAGTTGGAGACTAGATCTAAGATAGATCTAGTGGTTCAGTGGAGCTAGAGACCAAATCTACCGGATCTGAAGAGCTCAGCTCATATTTGTGGTTGTAGAGGTCAGATCTATCAGATCTGTGAGTTCAGAGGTTAGATCTGAGATAGATGTGCCAGATTTGTGATCAAGAGAGATTCTTGTTCACTGTGGGTTACAATATTTCAGTTGAGAGAGTATGGCCACTAGCTTGAGAGTGGAGGACTGGTTGGATGGGGCCTCCAACTATAGTGCATGGAGGGCACGTATTACACTCTTGTTGAAAGAGTGTGAACTATGGGATGTTGTGAACAACATAACGACAAATCCAGTAACAGTTCTGTTAGATGCCACTGCCAAAGCAGTGTATGATAAAAATAATGTGAAGGCTCAGAGGATCCTTCTTGATGCGATCAAGGATCATGTTATTCCACATGTCTCTACCAAGGACAATGTTTATGAGATGTGGGATGCATTGACTAGTTTGTACTAGAGCTCCAATGCAAATAGGAAGATGGTTCTCAGAGAGAAGCTGAGAAGCGTCAAGATGGGGAAGGATGAGAGCATGACTACCTATCTCACCAAGATAACTCAGGTGAGGGATGATTTGGGAGCAGTGGGTGAGAAGGTAGAGGATAGTGAGATGGTTCGACAGGCCTTGAATGGCGTGATTGTGCCATGGGCAGTGTTTGTTCAGTCTATCATAGCTCGAGAGAACCTTCCCAAGTGGGATCGTCTATGGGACAATTTCACACAGGAGGAGATCTAGAGAGGGTACATACAGGGTTCAGCTTCTGCCACTCCAGAGGAGGAGGATGTGGCTCTCGCAGCAGGCTGGAAACAGAAGGGCAGACAAAAGAAGGATCTGAGCAAGATCAAATGCTTCGCCTGCAATGACTATGGACACTATACGGGACAATGTCCGCATAAGAAGAAAGGGAAGCAGGCGAAGGACGAGCAGGTGGCAGCAGCAGAGGAGGTTGATGAGTTTACTTCTCGGTTTGAGAAGGAGTTCTCATTAGCCTCAGTTTAGTCAGGGCATGATAGTAGCCTACTAGAGGTTCAAATTGATTAAAGTTGGAGAGTTGACTGCATGCTCAACAGTCACATGACAGGGGTGCCGGATGCATTCCTTATCCTAGAGCACACACCCTTGCAGTTGGCTCAGGATGTGTAGGGGGTTGATCACTTGGTCACTGGAGTGGGCAGAGTGAGATTTGTGCTTGACCTTGGGGAGCTTCTGGAGGTATTAGGAGTGCTTTTTGTTCCAGGATTGAGAGGGAGTATTCTCTCAGTGGCAACTTTGGAAGCTGCTAGCCACTCAGTAGTGTTCCAGCGGGATCAGATCTTCATCTATCCTAGAGGAGTAGACCCGGTCTTGTTGGGTCACGGGATCGACGGTGAATACTTGGATCGAGGACAACCTGCTACGGGCACATCAGGATGGCTGAGTACATCCTCTTCAGAGTTAGAGGGGGATGATGAGCGAGATGCTCATAGTAGAGATGAGGCCAGGAGGAGTGAGTCTAGTCAGCAGATGGGTGGGTGAGATGCTCACCATGATGAGGAGGATCAGGGGAGTGATTTTGGAGTTTAGATGGATGAGCGAGATGCTCTTAATAGTGATGAGTCTCAGGAGATTGAGCCCTTGGGCTCATATCAGATGGATGAGCATGCTGCTCATGCAGGCACCAGTCAGAGTTTGAGCTGGTATGAGATGGTTGAGATGAACTTAGCTCAGGAGAGAGCTGAGTCAGCTCATAGATAGAGGGAGTTGACTTACGGAGCTGAGTCAGCTCAAGGACATAGACAGATCACCTACAGAGTAGTGGATCCACTTGATAGCGATCTTCAGGATTGGTTACAGCAGCAGAGATTCAGAGGGAGTTTGAATCAGAGTGCATTGATAGAGTCAGCAGTGGTTGATCAGGGGGTTTCTTCTGAAGCCACACTTATGGAGATTGATCAGGGTTCTTCAGGTCAGAGGGCAGCAGTATTTACCCCTTAGATCACGTAGGGAGTCCCCCATGTTGTTAGCAAGCACTAACCTAAAGTGCAAGGAGACTGTATGAGGTAATAGTGTACATTCTCTAGTTACCTTGGATCCTTTCAATTTCATATTTTAATGAGATCTATTTGTAACATTACTAGTGGACACTTGGTTGGGATAGCTACATAAGAAGAATCCACTATGAAAATTATTTTTTAGGTCAATAATGTGCTTACCTATGCTACTATTTTTGTGTTAATAGACCTTAATCTAATATCTTTGCAAGTTTAATTAGCTCGTTACTATTCTGATAATGATTGATGTGTGTTGAAGTATTTGTTTTGTGCAAAATAAAGGTATTAACCTTTCAAATTCTATTTGAGTTTGTCAAAATAAATCAATTATATGTCATGATTAGAAAACTTGCCTTTGTTAGACTTCTTGAAATTGTTGTGTAGAATTCCATAGTCCTTTTGAAATAATCATAACTACATTGTGATATCCAGAAGATTGCTAAAATTTATTGTGTTTTTGATAGCTATTGCAAGAGGCTCATGCTATATTTCATTTTTTTTTCATTGCCATACTATCTTTGTTTGCTTGAATTCGTTGTCAATTTATTTTTTCTTTTCTTCTACAGGTATTCTTTTGGCTGGAGTCATGGGAAAGAGAAATTGGAGTCTGGTCAACCAGGCAAGACAAACAAACCACTAATCTCTTCAATATTTATTCATACTTGACATTCATACAAGCAATACAATACAAGAGTATGTTTAACATAGACAAGGTAAACAATGCATGTATATTATTTGATAACGAGGGAAGTGTTACCACCCAACCTATATGTGAGTGGGAAAAGTCTCAACTCACTAGCACAACCTAGATGGCAACAAAGATTGGGTGTCGCTGTCACCTCAACACACAACCTTTTACTTCAGTCCTAACACTTTATTCCAAAACCTAGCGGGGTGTCCCTAATAGATTGATGATTTTTGGAAAATATATCAATTAGAGTTGTCTAGACTATAACTAAGTACAGTGTAAAATATAAGAATGAAACTACATACACTTAGTGAAAGAAACTCAAACACCATAAAGAAATAA
This sequence comes from Larix kaempferi, assembly GCA_027924585.1. Classification (NCBI taxonomy): domain Eukaryota; kingdom Viridiplantae; phylum Streptophyta; class Pinopsida; order Pinales; family Pinaceae; genus Larix; species Larix kaempferi. The sequence goes on along the minus strand of BSBM01002508.1, from coordinate 43,745 downwards.
CCGTAACAATATGTGCTCAAGTCTAACAGTGAATCCAATTAAATAACGTACAATGGCAAATGCTAGATTCAAAGGAGAATGCTTCCAATAAATACAAAATGTAAAGCAAAAAGCATGAATAAGACTTACTACTAATTCACAAATAATATAACAGTTATGAGTATGAATCAAATAATGAGTTCAAGGTTTATGACAAGGTCGAAGGCAAAACATCTAGGGCATGTAATAGGCTCAAGGATGATGAACTTAAGTTGTGTGACATATATAGCTTAATCATCCAATGAAACTAAACCAACAAGATATGATAAAATAACTTGAAGCAATGCTTAATTGACTTGGAACACAAGAGATAACAACTATTTATGATAAATCTAATTGTAAGATGAATGATAAATAACCATGAACTAGACAAACAATTAAATCATACTACTTAGTGATTAAACTCAAAGGGATAGTGGTTACTCCTACTTTGTAATGACATCATTGTACTCAGCAGTCCCATTGACGTTTTTTTTTGGTCATTAGTTGGAAATTAATAAATTTATTTTATCTTATCCATCTTGCACTTGAATAATTGTGGAATTTACAAGAGAAAAAACAATTCTGGAAATGGATAAAATGCAGAAATATAAATGCAATTTCCAGAATAAATAAGCTAAGTAAATGCCTAAAGATATATTTGGAAAATAAGCCTTTTTACTTAACTAAATTCTGCAATAAAAAGAAATATAGCTTGTTGGAATTTAATGCAGAAATATATCCATGTGACTCAGAAAATAAATGATAAACAATTATACCCTTAAGAGTTACCAAATTTGGTTTTATTCACATTTATGTGTAAATTTCAAATTGCAGAAATTTACTAGTCACTCCAATTAAATGATAAATAACTTGTGAATAAAAAGTAACTACAAAAGTTTGCATTTTAAAGATATTCAATGAAAACAATTCAGATATATAAGTCTTCTTATGGAGACTTGAAGAAACAAATCTGAAAATTAAATATCAAACCCTGGAATGCAATTTTCATATTTGTAAGTCAAGTTAGTTACTCAAATAAAAGACATTCTATGCTAGAAAATAAATAAGTAACCATTATATCTGAATCTAAGGATGTATCTATGATAAAGATTTTGGATTTGTGCTAGATCTAAGCTTGAGATATTCAATAAAACCAATTAGATCTATATGAAATCTATAAAGATTTAGCCATAGGGTTAGTAGATTTCACCAAAGAAAAATAACTAACAACGCTTCCTTTTTATTTTTAGATGGATAGTTGCAAGAAGAGATTAGTGCCAAATACCTAGGGCAAATAGAGTCACCTTAGAATTACTTAGAGGGCCTTGCTCAAAATATCATCCACGAACTAAGATTGCTCTAGGCTAACCTTACCTCAATAGATGTATTGGAGGGTTTAATTGCAATCACATATGGAAGGAGAAACTCCCTTCTTTATTTCCTTTCTTGGGTGTACCGTACACAAAGGGGGTTAGTATTGCACCATTTGGATTAAAGTAACAATGCGAAAAATAACATACCTTCAATGTACAATAACAATTGAATTTAAGATATAAATAAACTTACCATAAAATCAATCCAACTAGATAGTACTATCCCTTCAATGGCCTAAGATTAGAAATAAAAGGGACAATGCTAGCAATATCATAGTTACATATATCGCCGGTATATGATATATATCGTGAGACATTACTAATACATTGCCAGCAATTTATTGTGATATTTACGATAAATTGAATGTGTTGTGATATATTGAATAGCTCGTGATAAATTAGGAAAATATCGCGATATGCAATTTGGGAAATAAAGCCACTAGTTGGGTTTTTGGTAGTGTTACCAGAATCGGACTAGAACTGGCCAGTTTGGTTCAGTAGTAATTGGCAATCAAATGGTAATATTGAATTCTTAAAATAAAAGTGACATTCTCCTTATCTTTCATTTTCTATCATTTTACTCTAATTTTTAACATTACCATTAATTGTTTCAGGATGTTTGAGAGTGGTTCCAACCTCATCGGACTTCATATGCAAAAAGTAGAATTTTAGATCCCATTTACTATTCAACAAACTTAATAGTTTTCAGGATTTCAGGATTGCAAAGTTTCCATCGGATTCTATCATGTATGAGGGTATGGGATTGGCATTTAATCAGGCACATCAACCCCTCTGTACCTTGATGTTGGTGGTGTTGATTGTTGAATTCCTTTGTCATGACCTTAATAAAAATGTACTCTTCACACGAGCAAAATCACTTATTAAGCGTGGGAAGCTTTTTCTACCTTATTTTAACGATTGGATTAGGAAGTTTCATCAAATTGTAGGGCGTTGACCAGTGTTACCAACATTGCCGATATCTCTACAACATCGCGAGATATCGCGATGTTTCTTGCTCGCCGATATTTTGGGGAAAAATCACCGCGATTTTTTGGCGATATTTTTAACTGAAAAAATCGCGAAAATATTGCGATGTTAGGGTAAATATCACGAGTCGATGTTGGAACATCACCTGTTCGGCCCGTGGGGTTAATAAAACTCAGAATCACGCGTTTTTTGGTGTTTTTCCGCATCGCTTGAGCTGCAAAGTAGGAGAGATAGGGTATATTGAACGTTGCCGGTCTGTACGAGTCTAGAAGAAGGCTATTACGTGGAAGAGAAGGGATTAACGTGGAGGAGACAGCCAGTCCGTGGAGGAAAACGTCGATCCGAGTCATCCAACTGTCCAAGCTTGAAGGTAAGTTCTTGTTAAACCCCTCCCTTCTCACGTTTTTTATTTTTTCTCTTTCTATTGTCTAGTGTCTGTGACTCTGCCTCAGACCTCTGCTTCCTTAATGTACGCCCTCCTCCTCCTACAATGGTGACTAATTTGTGGTCACTAAATTCTGAACTGAAGTTTGAAGTTACCTAAGGCTAAGATTGAAGTCTGGACAGTGGAAACTAAGCACTAGTAACCACCAAAAAACCTTTAAAAAACCTATAATTTTTGTTCTTAAGCAATCTCGAAATTGCATCATAAAATCAGAGTTTTGCATGCCCTAAAATAGGACCCAAAACCCTCATTTTAAATCCATAAAATGCCATTAGTGTGCCCCTAGGATCACTTTGAATTTGTACTTTGTAAGTTTGTAGTGTGTAGTTTGTCTAATTTGCAATTTTTTGCAATAAAAATATGCTAAAAAACATTTATTTTTTGTTGCATGTTCAAAATTTCAAACCAGTTTTCAACTTTTCACTTCCAAAATCCATATTACAAAGTTACAAACATGCTGAATAATTTGGATCCATTCTGGGAATATGCGGAGCCTATTGATCCACATAATCGACAAAAGCTTAAATGCAATTTGTGTGGGAAGGAGATGACGGGGGATAAGTAGGATCAAATTCCATCTCGCACAACTTAAAGGGCATGAGGTGGATATTTGTAAAAATTCCTCTCCTGGAATTATTCATAGGGCCAAACTTGCAATTGAATGTATTGGCAAGAGGAAATATTTACAGGGAATCTTTAAGGCAGGAACCTGGAAGGAGACCGACATTAGGATCCGGGATAGTCGGACAAACTTCAGGGGGAGGGGGAAGTGATACCTGTTATCACATTTTATGTTAGCTGGAGCTACCATACTGCAGACTGTGCGGTCGAGGACCGCACAGTACTTTTTTTTCCAGATCGGAGATCAGCTGCCTACAGATGAGGCATTTTTGTTCAGATTGCCCCTAGCAGACACATCAGAGGGGACAGACAGTTGGACAGTGTCACACACATTGTCACCTACCATCTACCACAGGGTCACCTTTCCTTGCCAGGCTTTGACACAAGCCCATTTGAGACAATTGCCTAGTCTTGTTCTGATCGAGACTATCACAGTACATCGCTGGTTTTTCATGTGCACGGATTCAGCAGAGATCCAACTCAGAGACAGGTTCAGTAGCAGTAGGTATATGGTGCAGCAGGTATTGCATTTGATGATTATTGCTCATGTTGTAGATTAGACTTCTTTATACTTGCTAGTACACTAACTTTGCATGAGATGATATATTTGGTGATCTAGCTATGATATGATGTGATTGGGCCTTTGATGATGTTAGTCCACCCCTCCAGTTAGACTTATGTATATGCACGCTGAGTCATGTCCTTTATACTTGGCAGAGACTTGATTACTTAGTCCCTCTCGGTAGCTGACTTTAGTTCCATTATCACTTTCTCCACCCATCCGACTCATCCATGACACTTGTTCCTTGACTTGGATTCTGATTTGTGATCCCGAGGACCCCTTTCCCCACTGATCTCTGAGTTTGCCATGACTCCCTGTTTATTGTGCCTCGGCTCTTTAGTGTGTGAGATACACGGTTAGACCTGGGATTTGCTCCTGTCGGTTGCCCCCGATGTTGCAATGCAGTTAGGATTGTGTAGCCTCACCGGGTGTTCCCCATTGGTCATCGAAGCATGTATTTCTCACCCCCATTACCTTTGCAGTATGAGCACCATGTTTATATCTTTTGAGATATGTATGTAGCCCAAGAGGGCCTTGATGTAAATGAAGAAATGAAATGTAAATCAGGCTAAAAAAGGCCATTATGTTGTAATTGTAAAATCTAGCCAAAAAAGGGCTAAGTATGAAACTCATTGTAAAATCCATGCAATGTGTTTATGAACACACATGGATTCAGGTCAGCCATACATGTCAACATTTGTAGTGGTTATTCCTTACCTAGTCCTGCGGGACAAGGAGGTGAGAAGGAGTAAGGGACAAGCTCAAGATTGCCCCCTAGAGTCTCAAGTTACGGTTTGTCGGACACCCAGTTTGGCGGCTCTAGAAAAGAACCTCACGGAGTCTTCGGATACGGATGTGAGTTGTGAGATACTTGTTAGATGATTAGTGGTGGTTTCCCTGCACTATACCCATTTGTGAGGCACCGCCCTTCCTCGTGTTCTGTCATGGCATACTTACCTCAGTGGACCCCACTTTCCTGAGTTGTCCAAAGGGTCACATGATCTTCATCCTTGTCCTCCCATGTCCTTTGCCTTGTCGTCCACATCACCTAAAGTCAGCAAAGTGGTCAATTCTATAGATGTGCATAGCATTTTAGTCTTTTGGAGGTGGTGGGCCCACTTCACCAGGGCCTTGTATTATCTCGGGATTTAATGTCTTGCATACAGGTATTCAGCTAGCACTATGGTTGACCAGATTTGACTTGGTCAAACTGAGTTGACTAGGCCAAAAATGGGCCCGAAAAAATGTTGTGATCGGAATTTCGATTTCGATCAATTATTATCTATAGGGATCCCATATGAGCATGCAATTGTTGGAATTGCAAAATACTGAAGCGTTTGAGAAATTTTTAATTATTATTGGTCAACTTTGACCTGTTTTAATTAAAAATTATGGATTTGGGGCAAATAATGCCAAAGTGATGGATCGGGGTCGTTTGAGTGGTCATCCCTACTACTTTTGGGGTCCATGATCGCATTGCAGCAGACGGTTCGACAATCTGGGCAATAAAAGTGGGTCAAAAGCCCAATTTTCATCTTCAGCCATATAAACCAGCAAAAATTACATGGAAAATTAGAATTTGACTAAGGCAACTATGGCAAAATCAATGGTTGGAAAAGGTAAAGGTAATTTCTAAAGGTAAATGGTAAGGTTTGATGCATTGTTGGCACATTGTGGGGCCATCCCCATGGCAGCTCACCACTTGAGGTCGAATTGGCCCATAGGGGCGTTTTTTCTCCTTAGGGGGAATTCGATTTTGTTGGATATGGGCATGTGGGCCCTTGTTGTATGATGTTGGGGGGATAAAACCCCATATAGACACCCCCCAACACTTTGTATTGTGTGTGGCCCCCACAATGGGCCCCTCTCCTCCACATGTGCACTCTCCTTGGGGCAATTCGCACCCCCCTCCATAGAGCCATCTCCACCATTCGATTTTGATGGTTGGGGATTGATCTCATCCCTCCGTTTTGGGGGGAAACCTATTTTGAGTGTGAGCCTTCTCTATAAGAGAATGGACTCTCTCCATTGTATTTCTTCTTGACATTTTGAGATTTGCTATTGAGCTCTTGAGAGACATCTTCTTCACCTTCTTGTGCATAAGTGTTGTGGAGTGTTTGATGTGGATTATTGGCGTATTGCTGGAGTATTGTTGAGTGATAGTGAGCTATCTCCATCTTCTTCTTGTCCAAGCTAACATTGCAGGTGAAATCGACCACTAGAGAGAGGCGCAGCCATTGAGCTAGCAGCTCCACGTTGGGTTTTCTCTCCGGATTTCTGCAAAGGGAAGTAAAACTTATGTTATTATCTTGCTTTCCTTCATTATTTGTCGTTATTTACTTGTATTTCCTTGTTATTTGCCTCAGCTACTGATTTGTGTCTCTCTTTGGCAGGTACAGGGGCGCACTTGAACAACTGGCTCCTCCAAAACGCTCAAGGGAAAGGCACTGCTGCTCAACATTTGGCATCCAGCATTCGTTTCTGCATCAAACTCTTCATCTACTTGGCTTCAGGTAGGCAATCACTGCTAATCTCTCATGTTCTCATTTTCTTGTAAATGTTAAGCTGCAAAAACACAATAAAACCCCTAAAAATTAATATCTTCATTTCCAATCGTCAAAACTCGTAGTTCTTTAAAACCCGCTAATGAAATGTCATTAAATAGCCATATCTGAAATTTCATAGCATTCCGACTCCATATGCCCATAGGACCAGGCACTAGTCCATCACTGATTTCGCCCTGCCTGGGCAAAACTGTCAATCACGCCTTTGGGTCAATTTTGGGGTTATGGGTACTTGATAATCTGATTTATAACGTCTTTTTACCTTAGGATGTCAAGTGTCAGTAGCTGGAAGTGAGTTTAAACGCCTTCTTCTTACTGCCCTAGGTCCATTTTTCGACTGTTTAACCCATTCCCCTAGGGCTTCTCATTTCACTTCTTGCTGGTCCAATTTTCCAATACTAAATCAGTCAAATAATCACTCTACAATCACTAGAAGGCGTGTTCAAATTGATTGATTTAATTCTGCCATGCTTGAGTAGTCACTATATGCTTCATTCCCCCATAGGCAGAATTTTCAGCCACTCTTCTAGTCATCTTTCATTTTCTGATTTAGTTTCCAGCCTTGAGATCTTCCATTTATTCATCGTTATACTCTTGGATCGGATCTGATCTCATCTTTCATAGACTATCTTCTCATTCAAGATCCCGATTCTACTAGGCTGGAAGAAATCTCACCTTCAGTCATCCACCTGGTTTAAGTGTGTTGATTATATTTTGGGTTTAGGGTGTCTGATTGTCGAGTCTCAACCTTCACGGGTTGAGTGGGTCTCCCCCTTGACTAGGCCAAGTGCCTTGTCTAAAGTGACTGTAGCCTTGTCCAGCGTGACTTCTGTCCCTTGGACAGAGGACCTGGGTACTGTAGGTTACACCTTCCTGGTTGCTCATCCTCTACCATCCTTGTTGGGATACCCCTCTTTAAGCAACTAGAGTTTGTGTGATAACAATACCTTATCCTCATCTCGCACAATGCCTTCTGTTAATTTTATCCAGAGATCACTACTCCCATGGATAGGGCCAAAGAGGCCATTCGTGCCAATTATGAGGACAAGGGGGATGAGCGGCAAGCGAAACAACAATTGATATGGGAGGTGATTGATCAACAATGGAACTGTTATCACCTAAACTATAGTTACCCCTATGGATGTATCCACTCATGGATGGCAATAGGGAAGGGCAACCTAAAAGGTGCAACCACGATCACCTCCACCTCCAATAGATGGTTGTCACTCCAGTCGAGGCAACCTTCACTTTATGTTATCTAGCCCAGACAACAAAGGGGGAGACCCGATCTACTACCGATAGGAGAGATCAAAACCAAGACACCAAATCAAGTCAATTCTAAGTGAAGTAAGGTGTATGGTTTATCCGAGACCTTAGGATGAAGTCACAAGACAAGTGAGGGGTTCAATGAGTATAGCTTTAGTTCATTATTGATGTGAGAGTGACTTATGATTTGTGAAATAGGATCCAGGATTAAAGTACTAGTTCAATGTGAGAAAATCCACTGCCTTGGGAACCGTGTCCAATGCAGGGTAGTTTAGGGGTTGAATTGGGGCTAACTAGTACAAGTGACAAGCTTGATCATGATACATGATGGCATCAAGGGTTTAGTTCACCACACTAAGGTCAAACCACAAGTTAATCCAACAATCTAGGAAAGTCGAATTGACTTGGAGAGAAACCAGTGCCTTGGGAATTGGGATAATGGAGTCAAAGTAAGGTTAACTTGTGATTAAGGACTCCTATTGCATGAGACAAGTGGGCAATTAAAGTCTTGATGGATGAATAGGTCTAGATCTAGGTTTGACCTAAGTGGACCACAATCCCTTAAAACAAGGAATGCTATCCCCAAGGCAAGATTTGACAAAGTGACCTACTAGACCTAGGTTTTGAATTATTCCCGTTCCAAATCCACTGAAATCTCAAGTACCCACGTCCTAGAAGTGGGACAACTCCCTTCTCCAAGGTGGTGCGACTTTACCCAAGGAGGCTAAAATGTGGATTAAGTGGGTCAAGGCACGTCCGATGGCATCCAAACTTTAGATTTGGGTAGGTTAATCAAGTAGGAGTGTGGATCTACAATTTCAAGGCAATCCGACGGCTAGAACTTACTAGATCTGAGTTTAAAGATACCAAGTGGTCCAAAATGGGGGATAAATCCCTTAAAACGTGGAATAGGGCCCACAAGGTAGAAATCAGAAAAGTGACAATCTGGGGGTAGGTTATTGGATGTGTAGATCATGAAACAAGCGGGATCTCAACTACCCATCAACTAGATCTAGGTCAACTCACCCTCACCAAGAAGTGCGCCCTTGCTTGGAGAAGCTAGGTTGGCTTGGGAAGGGGGTCAAACGGAAGCCAATCCTCACCAAACTATAGATCCGGGATGCCGTGGATGCTATAGAGGTGGGTTTTCAATATTATACCCAACAACTCTAAGTAAATCTGAGAAAATGTAACAATGAGGGTTTGAAGAAATAAGGGTTTTATCAATTTATGAGCTATGTCAATGGATTGGATCAAGATAAGAGAAACAAACCTGTGGATCTTACCTGGGTAACCTTGTAGATGCCTTGATGATGATGATCTATGCAAACCCGATCAATTTGAGAAGCTTTGAGGTAGTTTTCTATGCAATCGATTTAGTCCAAGAAGCCAATGTGCCCTCTCTCCTGCACAACAAACGTCAACAATATCAGATTTGATGTAATCAAGAGACAAGACTAATGCCACAAGAGAAGTAACAGAAAGATAGCATAGATCACAATGATACTAATGATAACTCCCTGATACAAGCAAATGCCAAGAAAGTCGATTTGAAGAAGCCTCGCAAAATCGCCCTTGTTGAAGTCGCCCTCCTGTAGACAAAACAATGATTTCCAAAATAGATAGATCTTACCACAAATTCCAAATGCTAGGTTGCAATAGACTTTCCAATCACCATCTAAGAACACCAGATGCAAAGGAGACCACAAGAATTTCCACAAGAAATTTTTTCTATACCAATAATCCAAGAGCCAAAGACCCCTTACAAATGAGAAACTCTCTCCTTTAAATAGGAAGGAGAGGCATCAAAATCCTAACCACTTTTTGAATGAGTGGCTAAGATTAAAAGATACAAATGTCTAATCAATGGTTGAGATGAGCTCAACAATAAAATACATGGATTACTAATAAAATATAATATGAGTGGACAAAATCGCCCTAGAAGAGGGGAATCCCACCAAATCATGATGACAAAATATAATAGGAAGCTTATGGTGGGTCCAAGGGGTAATTTTATCCCTCCTTGGTCAATCCCCATAGCACAATAATTATAAAATAATCATCAATATACCAAATCGTGCCTCCATGGTCAAATCGTAGGCCTCAAAAGACCTCAAAATCATCAGAAAGTGCCATAAGTGATGGATGTGGGCCCCGATGAAGCTGAAACTGCTGGAGAAGGTGTGGAAGACATCGATCCATCATCACTGATCATCCCATGCCATAACATTGCCTTAGTAGCCCAAATCGATTTCCCCAATAGCCATTTCTACCAATCCTGAAATGCCTCGGGAAGCGTGAAACTGCCCCAAACTGCCTCCTGGAGTGCCTGCGTTGTCAAGGTGAGGGCACCAGTGTGTCCGGGAGGGGGGTAATATGGTAAAAACAAGTGGCTGGACCACCCCCTCCAAGCACAGCACCCTAGGTCAACCGGATAAAAATCACATATGCTCTGACAGGGCCTCCGACAGACCAAAACTGCACTGGGATAGCCTATTGAGGCTCAATCATCACTGTAAGTGCCCGGAACTGAAAACAAACTGTCTCATCGGACTCAGAAGGTCCAAATCCATACAAAATGTGTACTCATACACCCTATGAGTCTCTGCATGATCAAAATATATATCCAAAATACCGGAACAGTGTAAATAATAATAATCTGTAAATGATCAAATACTGCTGTAAACCATGAATCATCATCATAACCCTGTAGCTGCTGCATAGAATCATCATGTACATGTACATAGACCATATATCATCAATCCATATCATCGCAAGGTCCAACCATCTCATGTCCTATGGTTGACCTTGGTCAAACTAGGTTTGACCAAGTCAACATGACCAAATATAACTCAGACCATCACTGGAAGCTGCTGCAAAGTGTCAAAGGTCAATGCATGCTCTACAACTTATTCAAATAACAATTATAACACAAAGTAATCATTACTGGCGATCTAAATCCAAATATATAATGTCATTAATTATTATTATTACTCAGACTAGACTTTCAAGATCATACTCACTTCATAGCTGTGATCAATTTGCTAGTGAAGGGTGAAGGCTAAAATAACTGGCTAGGCTAAGGGATGACTTGATTGACTTAACTTTGTGACACTTTGGCAAAGGGAAAGGGGATACACACCATAGTATATACTGAATGAGCAACAACACATGGAATGGCGGTGTCTCACAAATGGATGAGTTGTTCAAAGAGGGTTTATTCACCTTTAACAGAAGCGCACAATCCATAATACAAATAAGGCCAACAATTGTTTTGATATAGCATTTAAGTTCCATTGCTTTTTGGGCCTGAAGTTTCCATAGCCTTGGTCTATGTGTGTTTATAAACACATTGCATAGATTTACATTTATTTTAGGCTTTCTGCTGCAGGTGTGTTTTTAAGGCACTTGTTTACCTGAGCACTTCTAGGTGTGTCATGGACAGCTTGTTTACCTAGTTATTTACATTTCCAAAAGATATAACATTTTATTTTCATGGCCATTTTCATTTGGCATGTCTTTCATTCATGTGTGTTTAGAAACACATTGCATGAATGGGCTTTTTATACAAGATATAGCATTTCATTTTCCAGATTTTGTATTCATGGCAGCACTAAAAGTTTCAGGTTTAGCCAACACAACTTTAATGACTAGGGGGGATTCCAAGGAACTCCAACTCACCATAGGTAAGTTTTGTCACCAACTCAGAGCCGAGACACAATAAACAGGGAAGCTCATCCAATACAGAGGCTACAGTGGGGAAAAGTCCTCCATGCCACTAGTCAAGTAGTAAGTCAGGGTGATAAACTAAAAGGTAGGCAATGGATGGATGAAGACAATGAATAATGGAGCCAATACTAGCAAGCCAAAGTATGGTGGAATGATCACCTCTATTCTCCCTAAGGAGGGTAAAACCAATGAGTATGAATAGTGAACTTCTAAGTCTGAGTAGGGACAAATATAATATATATATAATAAAATCAACCAGGTCCACATATCTATATGATCGCCAGATCATGACACTAAGTGCTAAGACATGCTATAAGAATAAGTATAAAAGCAATATAACCATAACACAATGATATACCTACTGAGTCATATACCTGAATGCTCATCAACCTGTACCATCATATGTCCTCTTAAACTGCTGCTGTAACTCTGGGCACTACTGACTGCTCTGTACCAATGGTATAATGGCTACATCGGTCATCTCTCTGAGTGTCCTGAGACTCAGTCATGGCATGGGGAATATATACTGCTATCCACAATCTGATAGTGATCCAATATAGATGCTCATCTCAGCATCTCAAATGTAAGGGAACTGGCTGAATAGTGTACTGGCATCAGAAAAATAATGTATGGTAGCCCGGCTACTATATGTGTGATAACAGGAACAACACACTTCATCGCCCCATTCATTTTGCAGAGCTATACCTCAACCCCGCATTCTCTTACTCCTATGGTTTCAGGTTTGATGCAGAGGTAATGGATGGGTTCTTGGAGTGTGTCCAGAGGATGGTGCCAAGTGTAGTTGACCATTCAATGATTTCCAAAGAGTTGGAAGTCTATAGCAGGGCCATGGGAACATTTCGGTTTGAGATGGATATTAATGATAGGAAGAACATAATAACAAGTAAGCTTCACCTTGTTTCAAGAATCAAAATTCAATTTATTTACTTTCTTTGTTTTAAATTTCAAATTTCAAATGTTTTCTCTTATGTTTCTCCAATTCATTGTGGATACTTTGTGGGAAACCTATGGCATATGAGTACCCCATCTCCAAAATCTTGCTGTTTAGATCCTTAGCCAGACATGTAGCCCTTCTGGTTGTGAGCGCAATTGGAGTGTATTTGAAAAAATACACACCAAGAAGCGCAACAGGTTAGAGAATTTGAAATTAAGTTCTAAATTCATTATAACTTGTAATTTATGTCCCATGGGTAATTTTAATTTATGTATTCAAAATTCTAATTTAATAAATTTATGGTCCTCATACAGGTTGGATACCCAACGCCTGAATGATCTAGTGTACGTCTCCTACAATATCAGGTATCAGGTTGTGGGTGAAGCTAATTGAGAAAAAACTTGAGGTGGAGGCCATTTCATTGGATGCCATTGACACCATTGTTGCGTGGAGAGTGGAGATTGAGGAACCTATTATGGAGGAAGCCGCTGATTGGTTAGAGGATGATACACATGACATGGAGATTGAGATATGGGAGTATGAGGGGTTTGAGAGTGTGCCACCACCGGAGCCACCAATTGCATAGTCACCAGTTTCTGTTTCATAGCCACTAGTTTCACAGCCACAGTCCCAGTCAGAGGGAGCTAGCTATATGGGAAGTGGTAGCAATAGCAGTGGTAGAGGACTTGATGAGGGTCTAATACCTCATCATTCTTCTAGTTCTTTTAGAGTACATCAGTTTCCAAGAACTTCTGGAGGACGACATAGTCCACGACAACCCGCACGAGTGCCTGGGCTTTCTAGCTCTAGAGGTAGAGCCATTACTAGAGCGATTACCTTTGCCCATAAAATGGGTAGAGGGAATCCATAGTTTACTTTATATAGTTGATTTCATTGCATATGAGATACATTGATTGTATGTTTTTGGTGATTCATGAGTCGGGGACTCAAGATCGAGGACACGATTCATTTTTGATGTGTGATGTATCACTAGACGTCTTATACATCTTATATATCAGTTTTCTTTCCATATTCATGTGGCAATGTGTTTATTTGATGTTCTTGTTGCTTTAGATATTTAGAAAATTGAAAAAAAATGAATATTTTTGTATTTTTTTAAGTTTGCCAATATATTGCTGATGTTTGCCAACATTTTCGCCGATAAATCCGATAATTTCTTTTTGGATCCTCAGTGATATATTCGCCTACATGATATTTGTAACACTGGTGTTGACTAATGTCCTTTGAGGATCAACTTTGAGATTCGAGGTAGAGGCAAAGGCTAGAGCCTAGAGGAGGGAGGCATAGGGTGCTATTGATGAATAGTATCCCAATATAGGCAATGGTTTTGATAATATGTAGTTATGGGAGGAGACAACTCACATTGGCTTCCACCTCAGCCCCGTTACCTTCCACCAAGTCCAAGTATTTGGAGCTTCTGGTTCCACCCTAGGTTCATCAACAACACCTACAGGACCAACTATTGCTATTTCAAGAGTGGTGCTCCTTGCTCGTAGAAGGGGTAGAGGGGATCGATGATTCCTATTGTTTATCATTGTACTATATAGTATGTAGTATCTAGATGCCTCATAAGTCATGATGATTCATCTCATGAGATACATTTATTTTGATAATTTTGATGTGATTTTTTATCATTCAATCAAGAACATATTTCAAAATTTTCAATATAGTGTCAATATGTGATCATGATGCACCATTTGTCATCTTATGCATCTTATATATTAGTTGTATTTTCATATTTATGTAGCAATGTGTTCATTTGTTGTTGTTCCTTTAGATGTTACAAAAATTGAAAAAAATGGTTATTTTTGAATTTTTTTGAGGTTTCTCGATATTTTCCGATATTTTCCCTGATATTGCTGATAAGTTTCATTATGGACCCTTGGCCATATATTTGCCGACACGATATATGTAACTATGAGCAATATTACCTCCAATAGATAAGCATAATAATAAGAAGAATGCCACACATCAACAAGAAATTCCAAGTCTTTACCTCTAAATCCAAAGATGATTTGTATTAAGAAGACTCTTCTAATGTACAAAGATAACTCTTGTGCAAGAACAACCAACAAGAAAAATTAGAGAGGAGTTCTATTAACATAGGACTAGAGACTCAACCTCTTCTCATTAAAAAGATATTTTCTATGACTTGAACCCTAGATCTATTTAGAAAAACTCAAACCCTAACTAAAACCCCCTTGACATGGTAAAACAATGAGTAAAGTGTTAGTAAATGGTTAAAAAAATCATGAGATAAGTCAAAATGGAGGAGCGGTTCACTATAAGAGTGGATGATGTTGTCGAAGAAGGAAGTTTCTAGAGGAAGGTTGGCATGTGTGGGTCATTAGGATGCCTTAACTTCCATTAACCACTCACCAATGACTAGGAAAGGGTCAAACACGATGAATAAAGGTCAAATCGAGTGAGGAAAGGAGGAGAAGGACTACCAGTGTGGAGGAAAGATGGGATGGCTCACATGTGTGGACAAAAGAGAGGAACAATTTAACTTAGGAGGGGATGATTTGCCTTAGAAGAGGAGTGCTTGGGGTCTTGAGGCTAGGAAGACCTCTAGAAGAATCTAACTCATCATTTTGAAGTGCCAAACTTGAGGGCACTAGGCTAGAAAGGGTGCTTAGGTGGACTGCATGGGGATATGAGATTGCATAAAAATATGGTGAGGTTCTAACATGAAAAGTGGGGAACTTTGAGTTATAAAGTTAATGAGAAATTAGATTATTAAACCCAATGTTTGAGCTAGGGATAGGAACTTCTAAACTCTTTAACTTATTTCTAACTACAAGCTCACTTTAATCATCATCTAACCATGTGCAAGAGGGACTCCTAAGACTCTAGAGTTTGGATAAAATTACATAAGTGTCCATGGTGAACAAATACTATTATGAAATATTATAGAAAACAACCCTTGTCCATAATATTATGAAATCCCTGCTAAAATGAATCCTTTTAACCATTAATAATTTCTCTATGTCAATTGTGCCACCGGATTCAACAATAGTATATGCTATTTCTGAGAAACAGGAAACACATATAATCATTTCTGTTCCACTTGTCGCCCCAAATCACTTGTGTCTCTATGTAGTTCTGTCCTTGCCAAATCTGTCACCTAAGTTCCTATTCAACAGGATAATAAGTCACAGAAATATCATAGCAATTTTCTTATTCAAAAAAATAAAACAAGAAAAATGTCTACAAAATTTCCATCTCCATTTCTCTCAATTTTGTATTCGAAGATTTATTCACAGGTTTTGACTCTTTGAGATTTCGACCTGTTTGTTAACTCTAACTTTGAGAACTCTGAGAGACTGCAGCTCACCTTGAAAGTCCTGTTTAGCTACATTAGTTTATTCTGCTAAGAGAGTAGTATATGATATTAAGGGGTGCAAAACAAGCATAGCTATAAATTTCTATTAATTGCCAGATTGCATATGGGTTGGTTGTCAATGGCATTGTAAAGAAGATAAATATCATATCTATGCACGACACTTTTTTTAAGAAGTGGAAAAATAAAACTGAACTGCCTGCTGATAAGGAGGTGTTATACTGTGAGATAAGGATTATCAGAGTGGGCCAAAACCATTCAAGTTAGAGGTTCACACAAAATATGAGCAATAATCTATCAGAGATGATCAACCTTGTGAGGATTAACATGAACTTCGTCACCCCCCTTATGTGTTGTAGTACTTATTTGGTCTCTAGATTTGAATAGGTTGTCACTACAGCCAATAAGAAGTCAATGTAAACCCTTGAACGAGAATGCTTAGAAAAGTTTTCAAATTCACCCATTGTAGATGACTGGAGAATTATAACATTATTTGGAGGGAGATGATTCCCATGTGATCAGGACCTTTGCAAAGCTCCTTGATGCTTATGATATTACACGGGCTCTGAGCGGCCGATCACCTTTAATACATTAAATGAGTCGATATTCTAGCTTATATTTTTTCTGTTACAAGTTGTTAAAAACTTAAATATCCTTGAAAGCCGATAGGTCTTTCCTTTACTTAAGGTGGTAGAAGCAGTTAATTTATGTACAAGGTATATGGTGTACGTGCAAGTCCTTTATGGTACATAGCTTTGAATATGGTCTTTTTGTAAAAGTCTCTCTTGAATTAATATGGTTGATTATAATGAGACAAGGCTCTGATGTCTCTTTCTTTCTTTCTCTGTGATATTCTTTTAGCCATGTTCTTAGATTTTTAAACGTCATGCTGATAGCTTAGCAATTGGAGCTGCTTCTGC
This sequence comes from Larix kaempferi, assembly GCA_027924585.1. NCBI lineage: Eukaryota > Viridiplantae > Streptophyta > Pinopsida > Pinales > Pinaceae > Larix > Larix kaempferi. The sequence goes on along the minus strand of BSBM01002508.1, from coordinate 26,938 downwards.
ACTTCCAATTTTGTAATTACATTGGGTGTACACTTTGAGTCCCATTGACCTATTTTTGTGGTCATTTGTTGGACATTAATAAAATTATCTTATCTTATTACTATATAGGATTTTGTTCAAAATCTTTTGCAAGTTATAAGTTCATCATTCAGTATTTCACCCTATCTTGATAATGCAGATAAGTTCAAAGGGTCATTCTATGCAAATCCAATTGTAGACATACCTACCACTGATGAAGCCCTTATACAAAGGTATGATCTATTTTTTATTTGGTGGTCATGGAATGCATTTTAATAAAACTCTCAGACAATATTGACTCTAGGAATCTATGTAAGTAGAATCATTTGATTGGGTGCTGTGCATTGTCATGTAAAACATAAAAACTATCAAAAGTTTGCATCTCTCTTGGTAGTTATGGAGTAGGATTTACTTACCTATCACACTATATCCCACACTATTATATTAAATTGAAGGTATAATTGTAGATATTTTAAATTTTACTGTTTTGTGAGAGCTCCATTTGTGTTTGACTGGTCATGAGGCAAAGGGGTATGTACCCGTTGACTTTTCATTAATGTATTTAATATTTAGTATTATTATTGTTATTATTATATTTATATTTATGTTTATACTTATATTCATGTTTGTTACATTGCCACCCTCTCAAGAAATGCTTTGTCCACAGCATAATAAATATGATTCTTTGTGGCTAAGCATGCTATCTGGTGGCATCATCTTTGCGTTTGTCTAGTTGTAGGGGCTTGACTTGGTTCTCGCTTTGAGCACTAGCAAGGTTCCTGTTATGCTACATACTGTATAGGCATACTGCTACTATTTTTGTTGACATATCCCAGATCTTATGGTCTCCTTTTACTGTTGCTGGGACCTTCCATATGATATGAGCAATGAGATGATGTTATTAAGATGCCATTTTACTGCTATGCCATGTTTCACTGATGATGATATACTCATGGATGTTGTACTTTATTGCTACTGTATGATGTGTTTGACTGTTTTGATGAGTATAACTAGTAGTACCAGTCATAGGTTGATGAGGGTGAAGGGGTTTTGATTTACTTACATACCATGAACCTAGATGACTCTTGGCTTTGCAAAGACTATTCCCCCTTCTTCAATTTCATTTCTGACTTTCTCCATGTCATCCATATCACTCCACATTTGGTATGCGTCCCAATGGTTTAGAGTTGACCTGATTGGCTTATGCTTTCCCCCTTTGTGGATATGTCACCTTTCGTGCTCCTTGTTGTTTCTCATATGTGTCTTCAGTTCCTGTGTTGTAGTGAATCCTTAGTACATGATGCTTTCGAGTAGATCCCCATGCCCTGCTGTCAATAGTTAGGAAGAACTACAAGTAGAAATTTTCTTATATACTGATCTTGATTTGATTTTATTTGTATATTCAACATTGCTAAATCACACTTGCTCAAAAAGTTGCCTTATTTACTCTTGATTTCATGACATTGCTCTATTACATGAACATCTTAAATCATTATGTTGTGAAATAAGTAGAGATATAAGTGTGGCTGGAATTTACATTAACCATTTTCTCATTAGTCATCCTTGGAGATTTGAACTTTACTTCATACCCTCTAGATCTCCAAATCCTCCAACTAGGTGTGCTTCAATTCAAAACCTCTTTAAACTTTAGTACACTTAGTAATCACAAATAAATTAAACTAGTACTTGCTAAAGCTAGGTCATCTTGTTGCGTCTTTAGTCAGTGCTTGTGGAAAACTCCTAGTTAGTACTCGTTATCATGCAAACACTAGCAGATAGCAAGGTTGGTGACACTTCAAGCACTGTTGCCAACTAAGTTGTACTTGGTTGGATTATCAAGCGAGCGGGCAGAGTGGAACATGATACATGTTCATTTTTGGTGATTTGATATCCAGCTGGCCTTTTAAAGGCCCCCGTTTTTAAAATTTTCCACATGTCCATGGCCCTGCGGGGTTTGTAACAAAACGTACTAGCATGGTGTTTTGTAAAAGACTTGGTTCCCTAGGACTTTTTGGCTAAGTCAGGTATTACAAGGAGTTTTTTCACCTATCTATTATGTCTTGCATTAGTGCATAACATAATTAATGGGTTTTTCTCCTGCTCCTCCAAAGCTGGAATGCCTGGGGAGGCTGACGGGCCTTAAGGGATTGTTAAAGTCTATGGATCAATGTATATGAACATGCTAGGCGTTAATTTTGAGTCATATGGACATGTGCTAAGTCCCCCTAGGTTGTTTTTAATTTTCGGCAAGTTTTATTTTTTCCGTAAATTGGGCCATTTTTTAATGGTTCAATTAAAAAATTTGTAATTGGCCTATAAGGGGCACCTGGAGGTATTTTTTGCCTTAGGGGTGCTCGTTTTCTAACTCAGAGCACCCCCTAAACCCCTAAACCCACTCTTTCTAATGTTTGGGTGATTATTTTTCCACAAAAATCCAAAAAAGTCAAAAAACCCCAAAAAGTCATAAAAAATTGAAAAAGTGAAAAAATGACTTAATAAAAATATTAAATTTTGGGAGTGATTTATGGACTGATTTTTTCAGCTATGTTTTAGGAGTTGTAAGAGCTGATTTTGGAAAGATTTCGGGCAGCTATATTAGTGGGATTACTTCCCCATTTGAGGGGGGCATATTTCCCAAAATTGGGCCCCTTAAATCATGGAATTTGCAGCTATGTTTATGGGCTGTCACATGGCTGATTTTTAGCTGATTTGGGGCTGATTTTGGCAGCCCATTACATGGGAGTGGGCAGCCCCATTTTCTCCACGAGTTATGCCACTCATTCCACCCATTTCTCTCCATCTTTGGCTATTTAAGCATGGCTGCCCACTCCATTTTCTTTAGAGTGAGAATTGGAGCAAGAGACTTATGATTGTAATATTTTTTCTCATTTGAATAAAAGAAGACTTTGGAGGTCAGCTTGTGGTGTTTGGTCATATGTGGATGTAATATCTTGATTCTTTTTCCAAGATGACTTGTGCATAAGTTTCATTCTTCAAGGGTGTGGTGTGCTCATCGGAAAGATTGTTACCAATCTATGAGATAAGTTGTTTTCAATTTGTTTATTGTAGCAGCTTAGTGATGTGTGCTTGGTAAGAGATTATTTTTGTATCTTTCATTTGTTTATGGATATGCAATCATAGTTTCTTGTGAGTATATATCTACACTTAATATTTTTTTTGGTGAGATCTGTGATGTGCAGGTGTTTTCTTGAGTTGGCAAGAAGGAGGATCTTGTTTGTTTCCCCTTTTTACTAATCATTGTTTGCAGATATAGTCCCTTCAAACATCACTAAACCATCTTCAAAGCTTCGATTTTCAACAAGGATTTGTTCCATCTCTCTCTCTCTCATTCAAGAAAAAATCAAATTTTATGGTTACTAGTTACTAATCAAAAGTGGATCTGATTTACATACTGCTGTTAAAAACTTAAATAAATCAGATTCTGTCATCAAGAAGTTTTATTTTTTTCATTTCATAAAGAGTTTATTGTTCATAGATCAAAGCTTCTTGGTTATCTAGTACTTTCTTTTCAAAAACTGGTTTAAGTTGTCAAAATCTTTCAAGTTTTTCTGAAGTAGTATTAGATCTGATTTCAAAGTATTACCTGGCTGCCCTAGAGCTTGAAATTTGCAGCCATTAAAGGCTAGCAAAGATCCCAAGTAGACAAGCCCCATAGCTTGTTTTACTTGGTTACTTTTCGTCATTTTTACTTAGTTTTTAACTTAGAATTTTTTGGGTTTTTTAGGAGGTGTTCCAAAGACACTCTTAAAGTGTTTTTGGGCATCTTATACTAATTATTGCTTGCTGGTTTGCAGCAAAAGACGAACAGGTAGGAGGAAGTGCTGCCGAAATTTCGAGCATCCAGGCAATCCGGAGGACAAACTTTCATATTTTTAAAAACCGGTCAATTTTATCCTCAAATTTTGTAAGCCACCAAGTCACTTAAAGTAGACTGGGGCACTTCTCTAAATCATTGTAAACAACTATTAAACGAGAGCAAGTGGGCTAGCCAGCGCCCATACCCCATCCCCCCAGGGGTGGCCTGTGTCTTCTCATTTTCATGGCGTGATTTTTAGAGTAGTTTATTTCTTTGTTTTCCGGCATTTAATAAAATTAATTAGGATTAAAATAAACCTTGTTGGTCCGTTCCACTGGCGGGCCACAAGTTCACTCATAACATAGTTTTTCACATTTTTTTTTACAAACTCATAACGCCCCCCTTGCTTTCCCGAAGTAGGGTTTCTGTATGAGGGCTTGCCCGAAATACGTGCCTGAAAAGAGACTCCTGGGGTTTTAAAAAAAGATAAATTTTGGGTTCATAAAATTTTTTCTAAAAAAATACCAAGGTCTTCTCCTGTATGCTCTGTGGCCGACTTGCAGCTTAGTCTGATCCAGTTGGTACACATCAGAAAGGAGGGGATGACTAGTAATAGGATCTAACACCGCCCTAATAAAAAATCCTTTTTGTGAAAATCCGGCACAACACGTATTTTGTTGTCGTGGGCAAATTTCTCAGAAGGCTTGGGACCACACTGAGTAGTGACCTCTTGGAAACCGTTAGGCTTGCCCTCGTTGGTATAGCATCTGAACACCTCCTCGAGACTCCGATTCAGCCCAAGCCTGAGAGGGAAGCCACGCTTCAAAATTCCGGACATGTTCCCCCGTACCTTGCGTATATTGGGAACCCCCCTGCCATAATAAAAAGATCACCATCACATTAATTTTAAAATAAACCAAGAACACTCGCACAACATCTACTTTTTTTTTGCTTATGCATTTGTTTATTCGACTCCATTATAAGGCACTGGTCTTGTTCAATTTTATTTTCATATTACTGATTATTGTGCAATTAAATGATGATTATTCTAAAATGGGAGTAAATGATGAATGATTGTTTTATTTGGCAAATGTATGTGTTGTTTATTCTTGGTTACCAAAAATATTTTCCTAACTCCTAGATTAGACGCCTTAGTTTCTTTTCATTTTTAGGGTCCACCCCCCTTGGCTTCGCTAGGAAAGCCTAGACGGAGGAGTCGAGTCCCAAGTGACAGCACTTGACTCTGACTTGCCCCCAAGGCCACACCAGCAGCTTGAAGACTTCTGCTGCGTTTTCCCTAGGTGTGGAACCAGGCGGCAACATTTTGGCGCCGTTGCCGGGGATAAGTCTTTTTATTCCCGGAATACGACTTTTGAGTTTTCCTTTTTGTTTTTGCTTTGTTTGATGAATCTTTAGATTAGATTTTTAATTTTTCATCTGGCGACTCCACTAACCTTTTTTCTTTGTATAAAAGTTCAAAGAAAAGCAAAAATAGAATTCTTTGTGAGATTGTTTTATATGTATATTTTTATTCTCACATGGCGACTCCATTGAAGGGATAAAACCCTTTGTTTCTCATATAGTTTGTTGAGACTGCTTGTGTGTAGATGAGTCCATCCATTTCAGTAAAATCTATAAAGACTCACCTTTTGACAACTCCACTGATTCAGTACCAAATATATCCCATGGTCATTTCAAATTCAGGCTATTGATCTTTGAAAATGGATGATAAAGAGTCTAGTGAGCAAATTTCCGATGCACATCCTCCCATTGACTTCTCAGACATCCCTGGTTTCCCTAATTATCATGATGGTGAAGATGTATCTGATTATCTACCGGTCTTTTGGGGAGATGATGATGATGTAGAAACCCGGCATGTCTTTTCTTTTCTTAAAGTTGTGGCTAACTTCAAAGTCTTATATGAAGATAACATAATGGAGATGTTTGTTCGTACATTACAGGGACCTGTTTATCAATGGTATTTTAAAGAGCTTCCAAATAAATGTATTAACTCTCTTTCAAGCCTCCTTAGAATATTTATAAGGCAATGGCATAATAAAGGAGCTAGTATGGAGCACTTGGATAGGATCCTTAGAAGGTACTTTCTCTTGTTCATACCTTGGATTGAGTATCATAAGGAAGACCCCAACTTTCCTCGTATCATCATGACAGAGAATAATAAATATTGGGAGGTGCCTCTAAGTTATATCAATCGTGTAGATCTCCCTATAGCACAATCTGGCTTTAAAAAAGAGACTCAGCATGACCCTATCGAAGAGATCCATGAAGCACCCTTAACTGAAGATTTTGTTGAAAACCATCCTCTTGTCACCATAGCTGAAAACATTGAAAATATGGAGTGTTCTCAAATCTACGATGATGATCACATGTGTGTTTCAGATTTGCCTAAAGAGGAAGCCATTATAGAAGTTGACAAAAAAATTCATGAAGGGTCTTCAATTGAAGATGTTTCAGAAGAGCTTCCTCAAATTGCCATTGAAGATTTGGGATTTCAGGATTACTTTAGTGAAGATGATGATGTTTGTACTTCAAATTCACCTAAGGAAGCAACCATTACAAAAGCCTTTAAAGAAACTTGTGATGATTTTTGTATGATTTATGATGACACTCCTCCTTTTTCTCCGCATAGTGGTGAAGTCTTGGACAACTTTATACCTTGTAATATCTTTCAAACCAAGCCTTCTGAGGATAAGTATTATGAACATGAGGATGGGTATGGCCAGGGTTGTGATGCAATAGACAAAGACTCCCCCTTCATTTACAAGGATGGGCATGATGATTGTTGGATGGATTTAGAAAAACCCATCTTTGATATATCAAGAGAGGGGAGTGTTGATTTTGAGACCTTGGGAAATTTTGATATGGAAGAGGAGCCTGTAGATATTTCTCATGATCAATTAGAGCCATTAATGAGTATTAGTAACGAAGACTTGGATCAACAGTATAACGAAGATTTGGGTAGGATAAAATCAGTGGAATGTCAGTTTCAGCCTTCATCAGCACATTCAGAGGTTCCTTATGATTTGGAGCAGTCTGGGGCTTATACTTTCACAGAAATAAACTATCAGAAGAGCCTTTCAGATCAATATGATGAGGTAGTTGGTCTGCCTTATCATTCCGAGTTTTTTCTCAGCTCTATCCAGTCATGGGTAGAAGAGGCCTGCATGAGGACTTACCATTGGGGGAAGCACTTCAAAGATCTATCATATGCCTATGATCACCAATCCAATCCTCCAATCCAGAATTATCATGCAGGTTTGCATTTTCTAAATAAGGTATCCTTGTTTTGGCTGGTAACCAAACACAAGGTGAAAAGTTTTTATATTGATAAAATGTTAAGATGGTTGCATTGGATTTATCATTTTACTTAGCATTTATTTTGTTATGCTTAGAGTAGGAAAATAAGCTCATTAAGTGAGCATTTACTTTCAACATTTATTTTTCAATACTTTCCTTTTATGTACTTAGAATTTTTTCATTAGTCATTTTTTTAGTTTTTGAATAATGCAACTTATGGTTCATTGGCTTCTTATAAGAACTTGTGCTACTGAAAGGTTTTCTTGTCAAGTTGAGATGTTTTTACAGGTCATAGAAACCGGAGATTCTGGTATTCTCGTATGCTCTCCTTGCCTGAAGACTGGATCGAGCACACGTCCCGCAGTTGGAGCCAGATGTTGCCAACTAAGTTGTACTTGGTTGGATTATCAAGCGAGCGGGCAGAGTGGAACATGATACATGTTCATTTTTGGTGATTTGATATCCAGCTGGCCTTTTAAAGGCCCCCGTTTTTAAAATTTTTCACATGTCCATGGCCCTGCGGGGTTTGTAACAAAACGTACTAGCATGGTGTTTTGTAAAAGACTTGGTTCCCTAGGACTTTTTGGCTAAGTCAGGTATTCCAAGGAGTTTTTTCACCTATCTATTATGTCTTGCATTAGTGCATAACATAATTAATGGGTTTTTCTCCTGCTCCTCCAAAGCTGGAATGCCTGGGGAGGCTGACGGGCCTTAAGGGATTGTTAAAGTCTATGGATCAATGTATATGAACATGCTAGGCGTTAATTTTGAGTCATATGGACATGTGCTAAGTCCCCCTAGGTTGTTTTTAATTTTCGGCAAGTTTTATTTTTTCCGTAAATTGGGCCATTTTTTAATGGTTCAATTAAAAAATTTGTAATTGGCCTATAAGGGGCACCTGGAGGTATTTTTTGCCTTAGGGGTGCTCGTTTTCTAACTCAGAGCCCCCCTAAACCCCTAAACCCACTCTTTCTAATGTTTGGGTGATTATTTTTCCACAAAAATCCAAAAAAGTCAAAAAACCCCAAAAAGTCATAAAAAATTGAAAAAGTGAAAAAATGACTTAATAAAAATATTAAATTTTGGGAGTGATTTATGGACTGATTTTTTCAGCTATGTTTTAGGAGTTGTAAGAGCTGATTTTGGAAAGATTCCGGGCAGCTATATTAGTGGGATTACTTCCCCATTTGAGGGGGGCATATTTCCCAAAATTGGGCCCCTTAAATCATGGAATTTGCAGCTATGTTTATGGGCTGTCACATGGCTGATTTTTAGCTGATTTGGGGCTGATTTTGGCAGCCCATTACATGGGAGTGGGCAGCCCCATTTTCTCCACGAGTTATGCCACTCATTCCACCCATTTCTCTCCATCTTTGGCTATTTAAGCATGGCTGCCCACTCCATTTTCTTTAGAGTGAGAATTGGAGCAAGAGACTTATGATTGTAATATTTTTTCTCATTTGAATAAAAGAAGACTTTGGAGGTCAGCTTGTGGTGTTTGGTCATATGTGGATGTAATATCTTGATTCTTTTTCCAAGATGACTTGTGCATAAGTTTCATTCTTCAAGGGTGTGGTGTGCTCATCGGAAAGATTGTTACCAATCTATGAGATAAGTTGTTTTCAATTTGTTTATTGTAGCAGCTTAGTGATGTGTGCTTGGTAAGAGATTATTTTTGTATCTTTCATTTGTTTATGGATATGCAATCATAGTTTCTTGTGAGTATATATCTACACTTAATATTTTTTTTGGTGAGATCTGTGATGTGCAGGTGTTTTCTTGAGTTGGCAAGAAGGAGGATCTTGTTTGTTTCCCCTTTTTACTAATCATTGTTTGCAGATATAGTCCCTTCAAACATCACTAAACCATCTTCAAAGCTTCGATTTTCAACAAGGATTTGTTCCATCTCTCTCTCTCTCATTCAAGAAAAAATCAAATTTTATGGTTACTAGTTACTAATCAAAAGTGGATCTGATTTACATACTGCTGTTAAAAACTTAAATAAATCAGATTCTGTCATCAAGAAGTTTTATTTTTTTCATTTCATAAAGAGTTTATTGTTCATAGATCAAAGCTTCTTGGTTATCTAGTACTTTCTTTTCAAAAACTGGTTTAAGTTGTCAAAATCTTTCAAGTTTTTCTGAAGTAGTATTAGATCTGATTTCAAAGTATTACCTGGCTGCCCTAGAGCTTGAAATTTGCAGCCATTAAAGGCTAGCAAAGATCCCAAGTAGACAAGCCCCATAGCTTGTTTTACTTGGTTACTTTTCGTCATTTTTACTTAGTTTTTAACTTAGAATTTTTTGGGTTTTTTAGGAGGTGTTCCAAAGACACTCTTAAAGTGTTTTTGGGCATCTTATACTAATTATTGCTTGCTGGTTTGCAGCAAAAGACGAACAGGTAGGAGGAAGTGCTGCCGAAATTTCGAGCATCCAGGCAATCCGGAGGACAAACTTTCATATTTTTAAAAACCGGTCAATTTTATCCTCAAATTTTGTAAGCCACCAAGTCACTTAAAGTAGACTGGGGCACTTCTCTAAATCATTGTAAACAACTATTAAACGAGAGCAAGTGGGCTAGCCAGCGCCCATACCCCATCCCCCCAGGGGTGGCCTGTGTCTTCTCATTTTCATGGCGTGATTTTTAGAGTAGTTTATTTCTTTGTTTTCCGGCATTTAATAAAATTAATTAGGATTAAAATAAACCTTGTTGGTCCGTTCCACTGGCGGGCCACAAGTTCACTCATAACATAGTTTTTCACATTTTTTTTTACAAACTCATAACGCCCCCCTTGCTTTCCCGAAGTAGGGTTTCTGTATGAGGGCTTGCCCGAAATACGTGCCTGAAAAGAGACTCCTGGGGTTTTAAAAAAAGATAAATTTTGGGTTCATAAAATTTTTTCTAAAAAAATACCAAGGTCTTCTCCTGTATGCTCTGTGGCCGACTTGCAGCTTAGTCTGATCCAGTTGGTACACATCAGAAAGGAGGGGATGACTAGTAATAGGATCTAACACCGCCCTAATAAAAAATCCTTTTTGTGAAAATCCGGCACAACACGTATTTTGTTGTCGTGGGCAAATTTCTCAGAAGGCTTGGGACCACACTGAGTAGTGACCTCTTGGAAACCGTTAGGCTTGCCCTCGTTGGTATAGCATCTGAACACCTCCTCGAGACTCCGATTCAGCCCAAGCCTGAGAGGGAAGCCACGCTTCAAAATTCCGGACATGTTCCCCCGTACCTTGCGTATATTGGGAACCCCCCTGCCATAATAAAAAGATCACCATCACATTAATTTTAAAATAAACCAAGAACACTCGCACAACATCTACTTTTTTTTTGCTTATGCATTTGTTTATTCGACTCCATTATAAGGCACTGGTCTTGTTCAATTTTATTTTCATATTACTGATTATTGTGCAATTAAATGATGATTATTCTAAAATGGGAGTAAATGATGAATGATTGTTTTATTTGGCAAATGTATGTGTTGTTTATTCTTGGTTACCAAAAATATTTTCCTAACTCCTAGATTAGACGCCTTAGTTTCTTTTCATTTTTAGGGTCCACCCCCCTTGGCTTCGCTAGGAAAGCCTAGACGGAGGAGTCGAGTCCCAAGTGACAGCACTTGACTCTGACTTGCCCCCAAGGCCACACCAGCAGCTTGAAGACTTCTGCTGCGTTTTCCCTAGGTGTGGAACCAGGCGGCAACATTTTGGCGCCGTTGCCGGGGATAAGTCTTTTTATTCCCGGAATACGACTTTTGAGTTTTCCTTTTTGTTTTTGCTTTGTTTGATGAATCTTTAGATTAGATTTTTAATTTTTCATCTGGCGACTCCACTAACCTTTTTTCTTTGTATAAAAGTTCAAAGAAAAGCAAAAATAGAATTCTTTGTGAGATTGTTTTATATGTATATTTTTATTCTCACATGGCGACTCCATTGAAGGGATAAAACCCTTTGTTTCTCATATAGTTTGTTGAGACTGCTTGTGTGTAGATGAGTCCATCCATTTCAGTAAAATCTATAAAGACTCACCTTTTGACAACTCCACTGATTCAGTACCAAATATATCCCATGGTCATTTCAAATTCAGGCTATTGATCTTTGAAAATGGATGATAAAGAGTCTAGTGAGCAAATTTCCGATGCACATCCTCCCATTGACTTCTCAGACATCCCTGGTTTCCCTAATTATCATGATGGTGAAGATGTATCTGATTATCTACCGGTCTTTTGGGGAGATGATGATGATGTAGAAACCCGGCATGTCTTTTCTTTTCTTAAAGTTGTGGCTAACTTCAAAGTCTTATATGAAGATAACATAATGGAGATGTTTGTTCGTACATTACAGGGACCTGTTTATCAATGGTATTTTAAAGAGCTTCCAAATAAATGTATTAACTCTCTTTCAAGCCTCCTTAGAATATTTATAAGGCAATGGCATAATAAAGGAGCTAGTATGGAGCACTTGGATAGGATCCTTAGAAGGTACTTTCTCTTGTTCATACCTTGGATTGAGTATCATAAGGAAGACCCCAACTTTCCTCGTATCATCATGACAGAGAATAATAAATATTGGGAGGTGCCTCTAAGTTATATCAATCGTGTAGATCTCCCTATAGCACAATCTGGCTTTAAAAAAGAGACTCAGCATGACCCTATCGAAGAGATCCATGAAGCACCCTTAACTGAAGATTTTGTTGAAAACCATCCTCTTGTCACCATAGCTGAAAACATTGAAAATATGGAGTGTTCTCAAATCTACGATGATGATCACATGTGTGTTTCAGATTTGCCTAAAGAGGAAGCCATTATAGAAGTTGACAAAAAAATTCATGAAGGGTCTTCAATTGAAGATGTTTCAGAAGAGCTTCCTCAAATTGCCATTGAAGATTTGGGATTTCAGGATTACTTTAGTGAAGATGATGATGTTTGTACTTCAAATTCACCTAAGGAAGCAACCATTACAAAAGCCTTTAAAGAAACTTGTGATGATTTTTGTATGATTTATGATGACACTCCTCCTTTTTCTCCGCATAGTGGTGAAGTCTTGGACAACTTTATACCTTGTAATATCTTTCAAACCAAGCCTTCTGAGGATAAGTATTATGAACATGAGGATGGGTATGGCCAGGGTTGTGATGCAATAGACAAAGACTCCCCCTTCATTTACAAGGATGGGCATGATGATTGTTGGATGGATTTAGAAAAACCCATCTTTGATATATCAAGAGAGGGGAGTGTTGATTTTGAGACCTTGGGAAATTTTGATATGGAAGAGGAGCCTGTAGATATTTCTCATGATCAATTAGAGCCATTAATGAGTATTAGTAACGAAGACTTGGATCAACAGTATAACGAAGATTTGGGTAGGATAAAATCAGTGGAATGTCAGTTTCAGCCTTCATCAGCACATTCAGAGGTTCCTTATGATTTGGAGCAGTCTGGGGCTTATACTTTCACAGAAATAAACTATCAGAAGAGCCTTTCAGATCAATATGATGAGGTAGTTGGTCTGCCTTATCATTCCGAGTTTTTTCTCAGCTCTATCCAGTCATGGGTAGAAGAGGCCTGCATGAGGACTTACCATTGGGGGAAGCACTTCAAAGATCTATCATATGCCTATGATCACCAATCCAATCCTCCAATCCAGAATTATCATGCAGGTTTGCATTTTCTAAATAAGGTATCCTTGTTTTGGCTGGTAACCAAACACAAGGTGAAAAGTTTTTATATTGATAAAATGTTAAGATGGTTGCATTGGATTTATCATTTTACTTAGCATTTATTTTGTTATGCTTAGAGTAGGAAAATAAGCTCATTAAGTGAGCATTTACTTTCAACATTTATTTTTCAATACTTTCCTTTTATGTACTTAGAATTTTTTCATTAGTCATTTTTTTAGTTTTTGAATAATGCAACTTATGGTTCATTGGCTTCTTATAAGAACTTGTGCTACTGAAAGGTTTTCTTGTCAAGTTGAGATGTTTTTACAGGTCATAGAAACCGGAGATTCTGGTATTCTCGTATGCTCTCCTTGCCTGAAGACTGGATCGAGCACACGTCCCGCAGTTGGAGCCAGATGTTGCCAACTAAGTTGTACTTGGTTGGATTATCAAGCGAGCGGGCAGAGTGGAACATGATACATGTTCATTTTTGGTGATTTGATATCCAGCTGGCCTTTTAAAGGCCCCCGTTTTTAAAATTTTTCACATGTCCATGGCCCTGCGGGGTTTGTAACAAAACGTACTAGCATGGTGTTTTGTAAAAGACTTGGTTCCCTAGGACTTTTTGGCTAAGTCAGGTATTCCAAGGAGTTTTTTCACCTATCTATTATGTCTTGCATTAGTGCATAACATAATTAATGGGTTTTTCTCCTGCTCCTCCAAAGCTGGAATGCCTGGGGAGGCTGACGGGCCTTAAGGGATTGTTAAAGTCTATGGATCAATGTATATGAACATGCTAGGCGTTAATTTTGAGTCATATGGACATGTGCTAAGTCCCCCTAGGTTGTTTTTAATTTTCGGCAAGTTTTATTTTTTCCGTAAATTGGGCCATTTTTTAATGGTTCAATTAAAAAATTTGTAATTGGCCTATAAGGGGCACCTGGAGGTATTTTTTGCCTTAGGGGTGCTCGTTTTCTAACTCAGAGCCCCCCTAAACCCCTAAACCCACTCTTTCTAATGTTTGGGTGATTATTTTTCCACAAAAATCCAAAAAAGTCAAAAAACCCCAAAAAGTCATAAAAAATTGAAAAAGTGAAAAAATGACTTAATAAAAATATTAAATTTTGGGAGTGATTTATGGACTGATTTTTTCAGCTATGTTTTAGGAGTTGTAAGAGCTGATTTTGGAAAGATTCCGGGCAGCTATATTAGTGGGATTACTTCCCCATTTGAGGGGGGCATATTTCCCAAAATTGGGCCCCTTAAATCATGGAATTTGCAGCTATGTTTATGGGCTGTCACATGGCTGATTTTTAGCTGATTTGGGGCTGATTTTGGCAGCCCATTACATGGGAGTGGGCAGCCCCATTTTCTCCACGAGTTATGCCACTCATTCCACCCATTTCTCTCCATCTTTGGCTATTTAAGCATGGCTGCCCACTCCATTTTCTTTAGAGTGAGAATTGGAGCAAGAGACTTATGATTGTAATATTTTTTCTCATTTGAATAAAAGAAGACTTTGGAGGTCAGCTTGTGGTGTTTGGTCATATGTGGATGTAATATCTTGATTCTTTTTCCAAGATGACTTGTGCATAAGTTTCATTCTTCAAGGGTGTGGTGTGCTCATCGGAAAGATTGTTACCAATCTATGAGATAAGTTGTTTTCAATTTGTTTATTGTAGCAGCTTAGTGATGTGTGCTTGGTAAGAGATTATTTTTGTATCTTTCATTTGTTTATGGATATGCAATCATAGTTTCTTGTGAGTATATATCTACACTTAATATTTTTTTTGGTGAGATCTGTGATGTGCAGGTGTTTTCTTGAGTTGGCAAGAAGGAGGATCTTGTTTGTTTCCCCTTTTTACTAATCATTGTTTGCAGATATAGTCCCTTCAAACATCACTAAACCATCTTCAAAGCTTCGATTTTCAACAAGGATTTGTTCCATCTCTCTCTCTCTCATTCAAGAAAAAATCAAATTTTATGGTTACTAGTTACTAATCAAAAGTGGATCTGATTTACATACTGCTGTTAAAAACTTAAATAAATCAGATTCTGTCATCAAGAAGTTTTATTTTTTTCATTTCATAAAGAGTTTATTGTTCATAGATCAAAGCTTCTTGGTTATCTAGTACTTTCTTTTCAAAAACTGGTTTAAGTTGTCAAAATCTTTCAAGTTTTTCTGAAGTAGTATTAGATCTGATTTCAAAGTATTACCTGGCTGCCCTAGAGCTTGAAATTTGCAGCCATTAAAGGCTAGCAAAGATCCCAAGTAGACAAGCCCCATAGCTTGTTTTACTTGGTTACTTTTCGTCATTTTTACTTAGTTTTTAACTTAGAATTTTTTGGGTTTTTTAGGAGGTGTTCCAAAGACACTCTTAAAGTGTTTTTGGGCATCTTATACTAATTATTGCTTGCTGGTTTGCAGCAAAAGACGAACAGGTAGGAGGAAGTGCTGCCGAAATTTCGAGCATCCAGGCAATCCGGAGGACAAACTTTCATATTTTTAAAAACCGGTCAATTTTATCCTCAAATTTTGTAAGCCACCAAGTCACTTAAAGTAGACTGGGGCACTTCTCTAAATCATTGTAAACAACTATTAAACGAGAGCAAGTGGGCTAGCCAGCGCCCATACCCCATCCCCCCAGGGGTGGCCTGTGTCTTCTCATTTTCATGGCGTGATTTTTAGAGTAGTTTATTTCTTTGTTTTCCGGCATTTAATAAAATTAATTAGGATTAAAATAAACCTTGTTGGTCCGTTCCACTGGCGGGCCACAAGTTCACTCATAACATAGTTTTTCACATTTTTTTTTACAAACTCATAACGCCCCCCTTGCTTTCCCGAAGTAGGGTTTCTGTATGAGGGCTTGCCCGAAATACGTGCCTGAAAAGAGACTCCTGGGGTTTTAAAAAAAGATAAATTTTGGGTTCATAAAATTTTTTCTAAAAAAATACCAAGGTCTTCTCCTGTATGCTCTGTGGCCGACTTGCAGCTTAGTCTGATCCAGTTGGTACACATCAGAAAGGAGGGGATGACTAGTAATAGGATCTAACACCGCCCTAATAAAAAATCCTTTTTGTGAAAATCCGGCACAACACGTATTTTGTTGTCGTGGGCAAATTTCTCAGAAGGCTTGGGACCACACTGAGTAGTGACCTCTTGGAAACCGTTAGGCTTGCCCTCGTTGGTATAGCATCTGAACACCTCCTCGAGACTCCGATTCAGCCCAAGCCTGAGAGGGAAGCCACGCTTCAAAATTCCGGACATGTTCCCCCGTACCTTGCGTATATTGGGAACCCCCCTGCCATAATAAAAAGATCACCATCACATTAATTTTAAAATAAACCAAGAACACTCGCACAACATCTACTTTTTTTTTGCTTATGCATTTGTTTATTCGACTCCATTATAAGGCACTGGTCTTGTTCAATTTTATTTTCATATTACTGATTATTGTGCAATTAAATGATGATTATTCTAAAATGGGAGTAAATGATGAATGATTGTTTTATTTGGCAAATGTATGTGTTGTTTATTCTTGGTTACCAAAAATATTTTCCTAACTCCTAGATTAGACGCCTTAGTTTCTTTTCATTTTTAGGGTCCACCCCCCTTGGCTTCGCTAGGAAAGCCTAGACGGAGGAGTCGAGTCCCAAGTGACAGCACTTGACTCTGACTTGCCCCCAAGGCCACACCAGCAGCTTGAAGACTTCTGCTGCGTTTTCCCTAGGTGTGGAACCAGGCGGCAACATTTTGGCGCCGTTGCCGGGGATAAGTCTTTTTATTCCCGGAATACGACTTTTGAGTTTTCCTTTTTGTTTTTGCTTTGTTTGATGAATCTTTAGATTAGATTTTTAATTTTTCATCTGGCGACTCCACTAACCTTTTTTCTTTGTATAAAAGTTCAAAGAAAAGCAAAAATAGAATTCTTTGTGAGATTGTTTTATATGTATATTTTTATTCTCACATGGCGACTCCATTGAAGGGATAAAACCCTTTGTTTCTCATATAGTTTGTTGAGACTGCTTGTGTGTAGATGAGTCCATCCATTTCAGTAAAATCTATAAAGACTCACCTTTTGACAACTCCACTGATTCAGTACCAAATATATCCCATGGTCATTTCAAATTCAGGCTATTGATCTTTGAAAATGGATGATAAAGAGTCTAGTGAGCAAATTTCCGATGCACATCCTCCCATTGACTTCTCAGACATCCCTGGTTTCCCTAATTATCATGATGGTGAAGATGTATCTGATTATCTACCGGTCTTTTGGGGAGATGATGATGATGTAGAAACCCGGCATGTCTTTTCTTTTCTTAAAGTTGTGGCTAACTTCAAAGTCTTATATGAAGATAACATAATGGAGATGTTTGTTCGTACATTACAGGGACCTGTTTATCAATGGTATTTTAAAGAGCTTCCAAATAAATGTATTAACTCTCTTTCAAGCCTCCTTAGAATATTTATAAGGCAATGGCATAATAAAGGAGCTAGTATGGAGCACTTGGATAGGATCCTTAGAAGGTACTTTCTCTTGTTCATACCTTGGATTGAGTATCATAAGGAAGACCCCAACTTTCCTCGTATCATCATGACAGAGAATAATAAATATTGGGAGGTGCCTCTAAGTTATATCAATCGTGTAGATCTCCCTATAGCACAATCTGGCTTTAAAAAAGAGACTCAGCATGACCCTATCGAAGAGATCCATGAAGCACCCTTAACTGAAGATTTTGTTGAAAACCATCCTCTTGTCACCATAGCTGAAAACATTGAAAATATGGAGTGTTCTCAAATCTACGATGATGATCACATGTGTGTTTCAGATTTGCCTAAAGAGGAAGCCATTATAGAAGTTGACAAAAAAATTCATGAAGGGTCTTCAATTGAAGATGTTTCAGAAGAGCTTCCTCAAATTGCCATTGAAGATTTGGGATTTCAGGATTACTTTAGTGAAGATGATGATGTTTGTACTTCAAATTCACCTAAGGAAGCAACCATTACAAAAGCCTTTAAAGAAACTTGTGATGATTTTTGTATGATTTATGATGACACTCCTCCTTTTTCTCCGCATAGTGGTGAAGTCTTGGACAACTTTATACCTTGTAATATCTTTCAAACCAAGCCTTCTGAGGATAAGTATTATGAACATGAGGATGGGTATGGCCAGGGTTGTGATGCAATAGACAAAGACTCCCCCTTCATTTACAAGGATGGGCATGATGATTGTTGGATGGATTTAGAAAAACCCATCTTTGATATATCAAGAGAGGGGAGTGTTGATTTTGAGACCTTGGGAAATTTTGATATGGAAGAGGAGCCTGTAGATATTTCTCATGATCAATTAGAGCCATTAATGAGTATTAGTAACGAAGACTTGGATCAACAGTATAACGAAGATTTGGGTAGGATAAAATCAGTGGAATGTCAGTTTCAGCCTTCATCAGCACATTCAGAGGTTCCTTATGATTTGGAGCAGTCTGGGGCTTATACTTTCACAGAAATAAACTATCAGAAGAGCCTTTCAGATCAATATGATGAGGTAGTTGGTCTGCCTTATCATTCCGAGTTTTTTCTCAGCTCTATCCAGTCATGGGTAGAAGAGGCCTGCATGAGGACTTACCATTGGGGGAAGCACTTCAAAGATCTATCATATGCCTATGATCACCAATCCAATCCTCCAATCCAGAATTATCATGCAGGTTTGCATTTTCTAAATAAGGTATCCTTGTTTTGGCTGGTAACCAAACACAAGGTGAAAAGTTTTTATATTGATAAAATGTTAAGATGGTTGCATTGGATTTATCATTTTACTTAGCATTTATTTTGTTATGCTTAGAGTAGGAAAATAAGCTCATTAAGTGAGCATTTACTTTCAACATTTATTTTTCAATACTTTCCTTTTATGTACTTAGAATTTTTTCATTAGTCATTTTTTTAGTTTTTGAATAATGCAACTTATGGTTCATTGGCTTCTTATAAGAACTTGTGCTACTGAAAGGTTTTCTTGTCAAGTTGAGATGTTTTTACAGGTCATAGAAACCGGAGATTCTGGTATTCTCGTATGCTCTCCTTGCCTGAAGACTGGATCGAGCACACGTCCCGCAGTTGGAGCCAGATGTTGCCAACTAAGTTGTACTTGGTTGGATTATCAAGCGAGCGGGCAGAGTGGAACATGATACATGTTCATTTTTGGTGATTTGATATCCAGCTGGCCTTTTAAAGGCCCCCGTTTTTAAAATTTTTCACATGTCCATGGCCCTGCGGGGTTTGTAACAAAACGTACTAGCATGGTGTTTTGTAAAAGACTTGGTTCCCTAGGACTTTTTGGCTAAGTCAGGTATTCCAAGGAGTTTTTTCACCTATCTATTATGTCTTGCATTAGTGCATAACATAATTAATGGGTTTTTCTCCTGCTCCTCCAAAGCTGGAATGCCTGGGGAGGCTGACGGGCCTTAAGGGATTGTTAAAGTCTATGGATCAATGTATATGAACATGCTAGGCGTTAATTTTGAGTCATATGGACATGTGCTAAGTCCCCCTAGGTTGTTTTTAATTTTCGGCAAGTTTTATTTTTTCCGTAAATTGGGCCATTTTTTAATGGTTCAATTAAAAAATTTGTAATTGGCCTATAAGGGGCACCTGGAGGTATTTTTTGCCTTAGGGGTGCTCGTTTTCTAACTCAGAGCCCCCCTAAACCCCTAAACCCACTCTTTCTAATGTTTGGGTGATTATTTTTCCACAAAAATCCAAAAAAGTCAAAAAACCCCAAAAAGTCATAAAAAATTGAAAAAGTGAAAAAATGACTTAATAAAAATATTAAATTTTGGGAGTGATTTATGGACTGATTTTTTCAGCTATGTTTTAGGAGTTGTAAGAGCTGATTTTGGAAAGATTCCGGGCAGCTATATTAGTGGGATTACTTCCCCATTTGAGGGGGGCATATTTCCCAAAATTGGGCCCTCTTAAATCATGGAATTTGCAGCTATGTTTATGGGCTGTCACATGGCTGATTTTTAGCTGATTTGGGGCTGATTTTGGCAGCCCATTACATGGGAGTGGGCAGCCCCATTTTCTCCACGAGTTATGCCACTCATTCCACCCATTTCTCTCCATCTTTGGCTATTTAAGCATGGCTGCCCACTCCATTTTCTTTAGAGTGAGAATTGGAGCAAGAGACTTATGATTGTAATATTTTTTCTCATTTGAATAAAAGAAGACTTTGGAGGTCAGCTTGTGGTGTTTGGTCATATGTGGATGTAATATCTTGATTCTTTTTCCAAGATGACTTGTGCATAAGTTTCATTCTTCAAGGGTGTGGTGTGCTCATCGGAAAGATTGTTACCAATCTATGAGATAAGTTGTTTTCAATTTGTTTATTGTAGCAGCTTAGTGATGTGTGCTTGGTAAGAGATTATTTTTGTATCTTTCATTTGTTTATGGATATGCAATCATAGTTTCTTGTGAGTATATATCTACACTTAATATTTTTTTTGGTGAGATCTGTGATGTGCAGGTGTTTTCTTGAGTTGGCAAGAAGGAGGATCTTGTTTGTTTCCCCTTTTTACTAATCATTGTTTGCAGATATAGTCCCTTCAAACATCACTAAACCATCTTCAAAGCTTCGATTTTCAACAAGGATTTGTTCCATCTCTCTCTCTCTCATTCAAGAAAAAATCAAATTTTATGGTTACTAGTTACTAATCAAAAGTGGATCTGATTTACATACTGCTGTTAAAAACTTAAATAAATCAGATTCTGTCATCAAGAAGTTTTATTTTTTTCATTTCATAAAGAGTTTATTGTTCATAGATCAAAGCTTCTTGGTTATCTAGTACTTTCTTTTCAAAAACTGGTTTAAGTTGTCAAAATCTTTTCAAGTTTTTCTGAAGTAGTATTAGATCTGATTTCAAAGTATTACCTGGCTGCCCTAGAGCTTGAAATTTGCAGCCATTAAAGGCTAGCAAAGATCCCAAGTAGACAAGCCCCATAGCTTGTTTTACTTGGTTACTTTTCGTCATTTTTACTTAGTTTTTAACTTAGAATTTTTTGGGTTTTTTAGGAGGTGTTCCAAAGACACTCTTAAAGTGTTTTTGGGCATCTTATACTAATTATTGGCTTGCTGGTTTGCAGCAAAAGACGAACAGGTAGGAGGAAGTGCTGCCGAAATTTCGAGCATCCAGGCAATCCGGAGGACAAAACTTTCATATTTTTTAAAAACCGGTCAATTTTATCCTCAAATTTTGTAAGCCACCAAGTCACTTAAAGTAGACTGGGGCACTTCTCTAAATCATTGTAAACAACTATTAAACGAGAGCAAGTGGGCTAGCCAGCGCCCATACCCCATCCCCCCAGGGGTGGCCTGTGTCTTCTCATTTTCATGGCGTGATTTTTAGAGTAGTTTATTTCTTTGTTTTCCGGCATTTAATAAAATTAATTAGGATTAAAATAAACCTTGTTGGTCCGTTCCACTGGCGGGCCACAAGTT
Organism: Larix kaempferi; assembly: GCA_027924585.1. Taxonomy (NCBI): domain Eukaryota; kingdom Viridiplantae; phylum Streptophyta; class Pinopsida; order Pinales; family Pinaceae; genus Larix; species Larix kaempferi. The sequence continues at coordinate 5,629 of BSBM01002508.1, read as the reverse complement.
CACTCATAACATAGTTTTTCACATTTTTTTTTACAAACTCATAACGCCCCCCTTGCTTTCCCGAAGTAGGGTTTCTGTATGAGGGCTTGCCCGAAATACGTGCCTGAAAAGAGACTCCTGGGGTTTTAAAAAAAGATAAATTTTGGGTTCATAAAATTTTTTCTAAAAAAATACCAAGGTCTTCTCCTGTATGCTCTGTGGCCGGACTTGCAGCTTAGTCTGATCCAGTTGGTACACATCAGAAAGGAGGGGAATGACTAGTAATAGGATCTAACACCGCCCCTAATAAAAAATCCTTTTTGTGAAAATCCGGCACAACACGTATTTTGTTGTCCGTGGGCAAATTTCTCAGAAGGCTTGGGACCACACTGAGTAGTGACCTCTTGGAAACCGTTAGGCTTGCCCTCGTTGGTATAGCATCTGAACACCTCCTCGAGACTCCGATTCAGCCCAAGCCTGAGAGGGAAGCCACGCTTCAAAATTCCGGACATGTTCCCCCGTACCTTGCGTATATTGGGAACCCCCCTGCCATAATAAAAAGATCACCATCACATTAATTTTAAAATAAACCAAGAACACTCGCACAACATCTACTTTTTTTTTGCTTATGCATTTGTTTTATTCGACTCCATTATAAGGCACTGGTCTTGTTCAATTTTATTTTCATATTACTGATTATTGTGCAATTAAATGATGATTATTCTAAAATGGGAGTAAATGATGAATGATTGTTTTATTTGGCAAATGTATGTGTTGTTTATTCTTGGTTACCAAAAATATTTTCCTAACTCCTAGATTAGACGCCTTAGTTTCTTTTCATTTTTAGGGTCCACCCCCCTTGGCTTCGCTAGGAAAGCCTAGACGGAGGAGTCGAGTCCCAAGTGACAGCACTTGACTCTGACTTGCCCCCAAGGCCACACCAGCAGCTTGAAGACTTCTGCTGCGTTTTCCCTAGGTGTGGAACCAGGCGGCAACATTTTGGCGCCGTTGCCGGGGATAAGTCTTTTTTATTCCCGGAATACGACTTTTGAGTTTTCCTTTTTGTTTTTGCTTTGTTTGATGAATCTTTAGATTAGATTTTTAATTTTTCATCTGGCGACTCCACTAACCTTTTTTCTTTGTATAAAAGTTCAAAGAAAAGCAAAAATAGAATTCTTTGTGAGATTGTTTTATATGTATATTTTTATTTCTCACATGGCGACTCCATTGAAGGGATAAAACCCCTTTGTTTCTCATATAGTTTGTTGAGACTGCTTGTGTGTAGATGAGTCCATCCATTTCAGTAAAATCTATAAAGACTCACCTTTTGACAACTCCACTGATTCAGTACCAAATATATCCCATGGTCATTTCAAATTCAGGCTATTGATCTTTGAAAAATGGATGATAAAGAGTCTAGTGAGCAAATTTCCGATGCACATCCTCCCATTGACTTCTCAGACATCCCTGGTTTCCCTAATTATCATGATGGTGAAGATGTATCTGATTATCTACCGGTCTTTTGGGGAGATGATGATGATGTAGAAACCCGGCATGTCTTTTCTTTTCTTAAAGTTGTGGCTAACTTCAAAGTCTTATATGAAGATAACATAATGGAGATGTTTGTTCGTACATTACAGGGGACCTGTTTATCAATGGTATTTTAAAGAGCTTCCAAATAAATGTATTAACTCTCTTTCAAGCCTCCTTAGAATATTTATAAGGCAATGGCATAATAAAGGAGCTAGTATGGAGCACTTGGATAGGATCCTTAGAAGGTACTTTCTCTTGTTCATACCTTGGATTGAGTATCATAAGGAAGACCCCAACTTTCCTCGTATCATCATGACAGAGAATAATAAATATTGGGAGGTGCCTCTAAGTTATATCAATCGTGTAGATCTCCCTATAGCACAATCTGGCTTTAAAAAAGAGACTCAGCATGACCCTATCGAAGAGATCCATGAAGCACCCTTAACTGAAGATTTTGTTGAAAACCATCCTCTTGTCACCATAGCTGAAAACATTGAAAATATGGAGTGTTCTCAAATCTACGATGATGATCACATGTGTGTTTCAGATTTGCCTAAAGAGGAAGCATTATAGAAGTTGACAAAAAAATTCATGAAGGGTCTTCAATTGAAGATGTTTCAGAAGAGCTTCCTCAAATTGCCATTGAAGATTTGGGATTTCAGGATTACTTTAGTGAAGATGATGATGTTTGTACTTCAAATTCACCTAAGGAAGCAACCATTACAAAAGCCTTTAAAGGAAACTTGTGATGATTTTTGTTATGATTTATGATGACACTCCTCCTTTTTCTCCGCATAGTGGTGAAGTCTTGGACAACCTTTATACCTTGTAATATCTTTCAAACCAAGCCTTCTGAGGGATAAGTATTATGAACATGAGGATGGGTATGGCCAGGGTTGTGATGCAATAGACAAAGACTCCCCCTTCATTTACAAGGATGGGCATGATGATTGTTGGATGGATTTAGAAAAACCCATCTTTGATATATCAAGAGAGGGGAGTGTTGATTTTGAGACCTTGGGAAATTTTGATATGGAAGAGGAGCCTGTAGATATTTCTCATGATCAATTAGAGCCATTAATGAGTATTAGTAACGAAGACTTGGATCAACAGGTATAACGAAGATTTGGGTAGGATAAAATCAGTGGAATGTCAGTTTCAGCCTTCATCAGCACATTCAGAGGTTCCTTATGATTTGGAGCAGTCTGGGGCTTATACTTTCACAGAAATAAACTATCAGAAGAGCCTTTCAGATCAATATGATGAGGTAGTTGGTCCTGCCTTATCATTCCGAGTTTTTTCTCAGCTCTATCCAGTCATGGGTAGAGAAGAGGCCTGCATGAGGAACTTACCATTGGGGGAAGCACTTCAAAGATCTATCATATGCCTATGATCACCAATCCAATCCTCCAATCCAGAATTATCATGCAGGTTTGCATTTTCTAAATAAGGTATCCTTGTTTTGGCTGGTAACCAAACACAAGGTGAAAAGTTTTTATATTGATAAAATGTTAAGATGGTTGCATTGGATTTATCATTTTACTTAGCATTTATTTTGTTATGCTTAGAGTAGGAAAATAAGCTCATTAAGTGAGCATTTACTTTCAACATTTATTTTTCAATACTTTCCTTTTATGTACTTAGAATTTTTTCATTAGTCATTTTTTTAGTTTTTGAATAATGCAACTTATGGTTCATTGGCTTCTTATAAGAACTTGTGCTACTGAAAGGTTTTCTTGTCAAGTTGAGATGTTTTTACAGGTCATAGAAACCGGAGATTCTGGTATTTCTCGTATGCTCTCCTTGCCTGAAGACTGGATCGAGCACACGTCCCGCAGTTGGAGCCAGATGTTGCCAACTAAGTTGTACTTGGTTGGATTATCAAGCGAGGGCGGGCAGAGTGGAACATGATACATGTTCATTTTTTGGTGATTTGATATCCAGCTGGCCTTTTAAAGGCCCCCGTTTTTAAAATTTTTCACATGTCCATGGCCCTGCGGGGTTTGTAACAAAACGTACTAGCATGGTGTTTTGTAAAAGACTTGGTTCCCTAGGACTTTTTGGCTAAGTCAGGTATTCCAAGGAGTTTTTTCACCCTATCTATTATGTCTTGCATTAGTGCATAACATAATTAATGGGTTTTTCTCCTGCTCCTCCAAAGCTGGAATGCCTGGGGAGGCTGACGGGCCTTAAGGGATTGTTAAAGTCTATGGATCAATGTATATGAACATGCTAGGCGTTAATTTTGAGTCATATGGACATGTGCTAAGTCCCCCTAGGTTGTTTTTAATTTTCGGCAAGTTTTATTTTTTCCGTTAAATTGGGCCATTTTTTAATGGTTCAATTAAAAAATTTGTAATTGGCCTATAAGGGGCACCTGGAGGTATTTTTTGCCTTAGGGGTGCTCGTTTTCTAACTCAGAGCCCCCCTAAACCCCTAAACCCACTCTTTCTAATGTTTTGGGTGATTATTTTTCCACAAAAATCCAAAAAAGTCAAAAAACCCCAAAAAGTCATAAAAAATTGAAAAAGTGAAAAAATGACTTAATAAAAATATTAAATTTTGGGAGTGATTTATGGACTGATTTTTTCAGCTATGTTTTAGGAGTTGTAAGAGCTGATTTTGGAAAGATTCGCGGCGAGCTATATTAGTGGGATTACTTCCCCATTTGAGGGGGGCATATTTCCCAAAATTGGGCCCCTTAAATCATGGAATTTGCAGCTATGTTTATGGGCTGTCACATGGCTGATTTTTAGCTGATTTGGGGCTGATTTTGGCAGCCCATTACATGGGAGTGGGCAGCCCCATTTTCTCCACGAGTTATGCCACTCATTCCACCCATTTCTCTCCATCTTTGGCTATTTAAGCATGGCTGCCCACTCCATTTTCTTTAGAGTGAGAATTGGAGCAAGAGACTTATGATTGTAATATTTTTTCTCATTTGAATAAAAGAAGACTTTGGAGGTCAGCTTGTGGTGTTTGGTCATATGTGGATGTAATATCTTGATTCTTTTTCCAAGATGACTTGTGCATAAGTTTCATTCTTCAAGGGTGTGGGTGTGCTCATCGGAAAGATTGTTACCAATCTATGAGATAAGTTGTTTTCAATTTGTTTATTGTAGCAGGCTTAGTGATGTGTGCTTGGTAAGAGATTATTTTTGTATCTTTCATTTGTTTATGGATATGCAATCATAGTTTCTTGTGAGTATATATCTACACTTAATATTTTTTTTTGGTGAGATCTGTGATGTGCAGGTGTTTTCTTGAGTTGGCAAGAAGGAGGATCTTGTTTGTTTCCCCTTTTTACTAATCATTGTTTGCAGATATAGTCCCCTTCAAACATCACTAAACCATCTTCAAAGCTTCGATTTTCAACAAGGATTTGTTCATCTCTCTCTCTCTCATTCAAGAAAAAATCAAATTTTATGGTTACTAGTTACTAATCAAAAGTGGATCTGATTTACATACTGCTGTTAAAAACTTAAATAAATCAGATTCTGTCATCAAGAAGTTTTATTTTTTTCATTTCATAAAGAGTTTATTGTTCATAGATCAAAGCTTCTTGGTTATCTAGTACTTTCTTTTCAAAAACTGGTTTAAGTTGTCAAAATCTTTCAAGTTTTTCTGAAGTAGTATTAGATCTGATTTCAAAGTATTACCTGGCTGCCCTAGAGCTTGAAATTTGCAGCCATTAAAGGCTAGCAAAGATCCCAAGTAGACAAGCCCCATAGCTTGTTTTACTTGGTTACTTTTCGTCATTTTTACTTAGTTTTTAACTTAGAATTTTTTGGTTTTTTAGGAGGTGTTCCAAAGACACTCTTAAAGTGTTTTTGGGCATCTTATACTAATTATTGCTTGCTGGTTTGCAGCAAAAGACGAACAGGTAGGAGGAAGTGCTGCCGAAATTTCGAGCATCCAGGCAATCCGGAGGACAAACTTTCATATTTTTAAAACCGGTCAATTTTATCCTCAAATTTTGTAAGCCACCAAGTCACTTAAAGTAGACTGGGGCACTTCTCTAAATCATTGTAAACAACTATTAAACGAGAGCAAGTGGGCTAGCCAGCGCCCATCACCCCATCCCCCCAGGGGTGGCCTGTGTCTTCTCATTTTTCAT
>BSBM01002507.1:32500-57635 GCA_027924585.1 Larix kaempferi | reverse complement strand
TCAAATTGATTTTTAGATTCAGAACGAATCTTCTGAATAATTTTTTGTTTCTAATAATCCTTTGGATTTCTGCTTTATCTTCCTGCGAGGATTTTTTTAATAGAAGAAACTAATTCATCAGTTCCATTAATATGGGCACATCTGAGATTATTAAATGTTCGGGGGTCTGAATATTGGATTCTTATCCCTTTTGTCGTCTTTTTTGGGGTATTAGTGTTCTTCAATATTTTCAAGTGATTTCCCTTAATCTTTATCAATTAAAGATAGACTTTGAAACTCATCAAGTATTTAAAGGATCCGTCGTACGTGATAGAGTTGCAAAAAATGACTCTCTTGTTCTCTGATATAGGGGACACATCCAGCTCTTTCTTCTATCAAGAGGAAGATGAAGAATTGAAAGCTTATTTTGCCCTAACTAGAATAAAAGAGTTGAACAGATGGTGTTCCAGCATGGATATATCCGAAAAAGAGATAGAATTACTAGTTCAGTTTCTAATGACAGGAAGAAACATTTCTCAATATGGATTGAATTTTACTTACAGTCAGAATTTCAAGAAGGAACCGGGTTCTCCTAATCAACTGAACAGCCGGGAATTATTTACTTACAATATGTGGCCTACACTTATCAAAAAGATCTAATGAATTACGAGTTTGATCAATTTTGTTTAACAGAAAGATCGGTATTCCTTGCTTTTTGTCAGAAGATTACCTCTTCACAAATATTTATTCAAACCAATCCCGCATTGAATAAAAACCCCTTTCTCACTCCACTCAGGATCATTACTTTCCAAAGGGATTTTACTGATAGCTCCTATAGAAAACTGGTCAATCCTGTTTTGGTCAAAAGTATAGCAACAGACTCTTATGTTCCTTTAATCAAAATATCTCTGGACAAGTTCTTGCATGGTCAATATTTAAATTACCCTGATACTCAAAGTATTGATCCTGATTTTGATAATTTGGTGACAGAAAAAATGCAACAATTCCATCTTACCTTTGAATTGGCGAAAAGAATGTCTCCTTGCATAATTTGGATTCCAAACATTCATGAACTGAATGTCAATGACCTGACTCTTGGTTTAGACTTAACTGAGTCTTTCCTTGGTTTATTACTGCACCATATCTCTAGAGATAAAGATTCTCTTAGAAATATTCTTGTTATTGCTTCGACTCATATCCCCCAAAAAGTGGATCCAGCTCTAATATCTCCAAATCGATTAGATAGATCGATCAATATTCGAATGCTTGTTAACCTACAACGACGAATGGAACTTCCTATTCTTTTAGGTATGAAAGGGTTCTACTCGGAAAAAGAGTGGTCCCTCTTCCAATGAATGTGCATCTAGAACCATAGGTTTGTGATGCACGAGATCTAACAGCACTGGTCAATGAAGCCTTATTAATTAGTATTACCCGAAAGAAATCAGTTATAGACACTAATACAATTCGATTAGCTCTTCATAAGCAAATTTCGAATTTTCAATCTATGGATGGATCCGATCAAAATGACAAAATACTTATCTACAAGGTAGGAAAGGCTGTTATACAAAATACACTTCGAAGGAATTCTCCCATGAATTCTCTATCTACCAAAAAGGAAGTATGGAAGAAAAGGTTTTCCTTATTTGTCCGAATGGTATTTAGAACCTTCGATTGCCGAAACAACTATGAAGGAATTAACTATACTCCCCCATATTTTGAGTTGCTTGGCCGGATCAGCGGCTCGAGATTCTTGGTCTATATCGGAACGAAATAGAGAGAATTGGATTCCTCTAGATAGATTCGCTGAGCATGATTTTTATCTAGCTTCTAGTCTTTTAGAAAGTCTTCTGGTGGAGTTTCCATGGGTCAGGAATATGTCGGGGTAAGTCCGATAAGGATCAAATTACATTTGTTCCTCAGCCCAAAACGAGAAATAATCTAGATATTATACGATTTCTGAAAGAATATGAATTGAAGTTTATACAAGAAACTCTCGGCACAAAACAAATGGATAGGGATACGGATGAAGAATTGATCAGTAAAGTAGTTTGGGCTCCCTAGGATCTGGCGTCTTAGTTTTTTTCGCAGTAATCGATTCGATCGTACAATAAGACCCAATGAGTTGGGATCTTCGTATAAGTTCGGATCGGTTAAAGAAAAGCAGAGAGGAAGATCTCAAATTTCTATAGAATATTCGATGCAATATAAACCCTCCAAGAAACCATTGTTCTTTTTAGGAAGACGATTTCTTTGGGATTCCTTCCTATTTCAAGAGCAGCACCTTGTGTTTTCACGCCGAGAATTTTTCGCAAATGAAGAACTGCTAAAAAGGCTTTATATTACTCATAGTTCAATGAGAAGAGCATCAAAATATGGTTTTTTCCCTAAAAAAAGTCTCCAAGGTGCTTTTCGTAGATATAATTCAAATCCATGACCAATTCGGTTTTTATAATGAATGAGTGGAACCTATAGGAAAGGTAACATATCGAGGATTTCAAACGCATTCAAGCAATTAGTATCCAATTGGAAACGTATGCAGCCATATTCTCCTCTATTTACATATCAACGTTGGTTGATCGAAAATCCGAGAGAAAAGGTTGACCGCTTCGAATCGTTAATTCATCGCCAAAGATGGCTCGGAACCAATAGTTTATTATCTAATGAATCTTTTCTTTATAATACTCTATCCGAGAGTTATCAATATTTATCAAATCTGTTCCTATCTAACAGAATGTTATTGGATCAACTGACAAAGACATTGTTGGATAAGAAATGTCTTTTTCCAAATGAAATTGAACACTCAATTCATACAACAGGATTCAAATTTAACATCAGCCGGGAGAATCTGTAATCATCGATGAAAGAGCAATGGAATATGGAATTAAGTAAAACAAAATGAACCGGGCAGTGCAGTAGGGTCGTGGAAACCAATGAGAAGTTCTACATATGCTCCGATTTAAGATCCTATAAGAAATCCTTTCCTGGTATTGTCCAAGAATAGTAAGTATTTAGAGGAAAAAAAAAGACTTGATAGATCTTTAATTTAAGATAGGTTTCTCACTCCGAGATCTCGACCATGTAAGAGTAAGCATGGTAAGGGACTAGAGTCACAGGATCCAACGTAAATATAGTGTTTAGGTTCGGTTGCAACCCCCGGATCTTGCAAGATCTTGAGAGGGGTATAATGGTCAATCTATGTATCTTGCAAGACCTTAACAGATTCTTCTCAATCTGTGTCCTTAATGAAATATACTTCATAATACGAGGGTGGACCATTTCGGAAATGAAATAGAGAAGATCGCCAAGATCCTGCCTGTGATCCACTGTCCTATTCTAACAGCTTGAACTTGTAGGTAATTGTCGGAATACCTCGTATCAACAGATACGAAGGAAATCTATCCCAGTACTATTGAGAGATTCTCATACGAGATTTGCCATTGGATTGCTCATTTCAATAAGCATGATAAATTTTATGCCTTGAAGAGGACTCGAACCTCCACGCTATTAAGCACGAGATTTTGAGTCTCGCGTGTCTAACCATTTCACCATCAAGGCATCCCGAAAGTGAATCCTATTCCATGAATAGGATTCATATATATATTGAACATATCCCGATATGTTCAATATATATAGAATATATGTAAGAGATAGCGTATTGGAGTATTGATATCGATCGGTCGTATAGGTTCATAATATAGAATCCAATTCTTTTTCTTTTTTACTTTCATTATTTGGAGGATATTTCATATACATAAAGAAGATGACTGAACATCTTTTTCTTTTTCGATTTAATAGAAGCCTAAAGAATTTAATATGGTACCAAATAACAATATGTAAAGAACAGGTTCGATCCTATTATATCTATTCCTGAATAGAACGGAGCGGCCAGATATCCATATTTCAATAGATAGATCTCTATGTGCATATATATCCATTGCATGCGTTCGTTCGATGAAGATAGGAACGAACATCGAAGATTCGATTCAAGCGGCTGGAGCAGCTATTTTCGGAGCGAAAGAAAGCAACGACTGGAATGGGAGAGTTGTTGAAAGGAGGATCCCTCACTCCTTTCTCTCATTCAGAACCGTGCATGGGACTCGAATCTCGCACGGTTCCTAAGTGATAAAGAAGGAATAACATAATTATCTGATTCCTTTTTTATTACCTTCCTCGCGTATGTATGTATAAGACCAAATCTATTCAATCAATAGAAAGTATTACCAATCCCTCTTACAAAATCTCTTTGTTAATTCAAAGATATTAGTTGTTTTCTGACCTTGCTTTACCTTAATTGTTATTTTGACAAAAAATGTTTGAAAAAAACCTTTTTTTCGGTAAAAGTGATGTCTTGGTCCGAGTGGGGGTAGGATAACAGTCCTTTTCTTTATCTTTTCCACATGTCCATAGAGTTTTGAGAGATATAAAATTGATAAAAAAGAAAGATATCTATTCACTCTATTTTTATTATAGAGGTAATAATTTGTAGAACGAATCGCACTCCTTCATATACGTAAGGGTCCATTGATGTAAAGGAACTGGAGAAAGTTCGAATCCAATTCCTAACAGTTATGGATATAAGAGCAATCCAAATTCCTGGAGAGTTCTAAATTTGTGTATCTATTAGACCATTTACTATTTATTGAAGCTCAATCTCTCCCCCGGATAGGACCATATAGCCAAGAAAGACCATAGACCAGAATGGAAAAACTTGCCCCCACCCATAAGTAAATATTTCATAGTAGCCTCATTGGGTTGGAGCGTACATCTCTCTTAGTATATCAATATAATAGATAAGAACATGAACTGAAACATTCTGAAGCTATCAAGCCATTAGCACCACGTAAAAACATTCCTCCTAGAGCAGCTGTTTAATATGAAATAAAAGAAACTCTGTTATAGCCATTTCTGTACATTGAATGTACTCCACGGATAGAAGGAACACATAGAGTTGAACGTAGTAAATTGATGAATCGAAATATTTCGTTTCGTTTCAATTGTTCGTTCGGAAATGACCCAAAGAGCTGATAATAGGTTCTTCTCTCCATCGAAATGATAAGACCGCTATGCTTATTACTAAACTTTTTAAGAGATGAAATAGGACCAAGCTATATCTTCTTGATCAGGGATTAAATTGATCATCAAGAATTAGGCCGAGAATCAGGATACATTCTGGCCGGGGAAAGATAACTTCCATGGAAGAAAAGCAAATGAAACTCTTTCAAATGATCTCAGGGTATAATTGAAAATGAAGTTTTCACTTTGTACATGCCAGATCATGAATTAGTAATTTCATTCAATCTATGAAAAGTAGAAATATGTTCCAACTTCCAATTTTCGGAATAGGAGATTTACATAATCCTCATGAATAGGATCGAATATTCCTCCATAATCTATCTCCTTATTCCTTAAGGAAGCCTTCCCAAGAGGACTTAGTTGATCTATCTATGATTTATGTTCCTTCTTCTTTTTTCTCTTTTGTTCCGATAAAATGGATCCATCCCGATCCGAACGGGAATCAATTTATAATTTATCAGGATATGTAAATCAACTATATAGATAGGTAGATCTCGCTCGATCCTTTTTATTAATTAACGGAAATGTGCAAAAGCTCTATTGGCCTCTGCCATTCTATGGGTCTCTTCCTTTTTGCGTATAGCATTGCCATTCCCTCTGGCAGCATCCATTAATTCGTGACTCAATTTGAAATCCATATTTCGACCCGGACGTTTTCGAGATGCCCCTAATAACCAACGAATGGCAAGTACTTTTCCTTGTGTAGATCTTATCTCGATGGGAACTCGATAAGTTGATCCACCCACACGTCTTGCTTTTACTGTGACATTGGGAGTTACTCTACGTATTGCTTGGCGTAGAACAGATAGTGGATTTTTCTCTGTCTTTTGTTGAATATTTTTGATGGCTCGATAAAGAATTCGATAAGCCAATGATTTTTTCCCCGTTTTAAGAATACGGGTTAACCACCATGTTAACTAATCGATTATGATAAATAGGATCGGATTTTGCAGTTTTTTTTTTCTGCAGTACTTCGCCGTGACATGAGTGTGAAAAAGGTTCAAGAATCTATTTCATAAAGGCTGAAAATAAATCATTTATTTTGGCTTTTTTGACTCCATATTGTAGGGTGGATCTCTAAAGGTATGAAAGATCTCCCTCCAAACCGTACATACGACTTTCGTCGAATACGGCTTTCCACATGATTATATCTGCATAGATGAGATATATTCTTTATGCATATAATTCTGTTTACTCACTCTCGATTGAGTATCCGTTCCCTTTCTTTCTTTTGCTATGATTGGAAATCCTGTATTTTACATATCTATACGATCAAGTCCTTAGGTTTACAAAATTAGTGTATAAAAAAAGTGTTTCAAATCATTGCTATTTGACTCGAACCTGTTCTAAAAAGGTCAAGGTATTTAAAATTTTCTGTTGAAACAATCAGGGAAAACTTCGAAAATGATTTCGATATTAAACCTTAGACATATAATAGTTCCAAATCTCCTAGAAAAAGAAAATCGTTTGTTTTAACGGTAGCCTGCTCTAGTCCCCTTACAAAACGTTCGTTCTTAGGTTAGCCATATACTTCACATGTTCCTAGCAATTCACATGGCATCATCATGAAATGATACAAGTCTTAGATAAGTAAGAATATACAACGCACTAGAACGCCCTTGTTGACGATCTTTTACTTCGGCAGCATCTAGGGTTCCTCGAACAAATGTGATATCTCACACCGGGTAAATCTTTAACCCCTTCCTCCTCTTACTAATACTACAGAATGTTCTTGTAAATTATGGTCAATACCAGGGTATATAAGCAGTTATTTCAAATCCAGAGGTTAATCGTACTCTGGCAACTTTACGTAAGGCAGAGTTTGGTTTTTTGGGGGTGATAGTGGAAAAGTTGACAGATAAGTTGTCTTCACTGTCACTCTACAAAACCGTACATGAGATTTGCACCTCATACGGCTTCTCGTTTCGATTCTTTCGAAGTAGGATAAATTGGATTTTTTTCGTTGTTCGAGAATATTCATATTCCCTTCCTTCATGCATTATGTCGCAAAGAGTAACTGGAACCAATTCAGTAAAACACGTTTTCGTGTTCTAACCAAACACTAATGAATCATCTTTTTTTTATTTTTTTTTAAGATTATGCAAAATCTTCGGGATTTCTTATTTCCTTCTCTATTCCCATCCTATAAGTATAGCGTCTGAAAAAAATACTCTTTTGTATGAATCGACATTATTACATGCTAATTCCTTCTTGATATCTCGATATATCATTCCTCCAAATCACAAATTGGATTCGAAATTGACGGGTTAATGTGAGCTTATCCATGTGGTTATACCACTGTTCGAATTCGAACAGGAATCAATTTAATGAAAGATCTTGGCTTTCGTGCTTTGGTTGGGGTTGTCCAAGATCATTTCGATGACCTATGTTGAAGAGATATATATCCATATCTATATGAGATTATGATCGACTGTGTAAGGCCCGCAAATAGCAATCGATATGGCCAGAGAAAGTATACGGAAAAGGAAGTTCCTTTTTATCTGATTAGTCAATGATCTCGCTCGGTGAGTCTTTTCTCCTATGATGAACTGCTGGCATCAGTCCTATATCTTGTTTCTGTGGATCGGTGGAAAAAAAAGTAAGGGCTCAGCGGAAGAGGATTGTACCACGAGAGAGCGAAGGGGTCAATCTGTTCCGAAGAGACAACATGCATTTTGGAAATGTAGTTGTACTCTCACATCGATCCAGATTCAGAAGTATTTCCATCTAGGGAAGTCAATATTTACCCGCTAGGCAAGAGGATAGCGATGCTAGTTTACAAATTATGTTCCGGTAGGATGTAAATGTATTTATATTAAGTAGTTAACGGTTGCATAGCATAGGGACTTCTCTTTTCTGTTCTGTAATGATGGATCCCGTACGTGTTCCTGAGAAAAGGAATTTGTTCATTTTTGGGGTCTCGAAGTGGAAAAACATCGAAACTTTTGAATGGAAAGAGATATAAAAGATATAAAAGTAGATCTTATTTTTCGGAAACGGGTAATATCCTTGGTGCAGAATAGAACAATTTGATCCGTATCATCTCCGTTATAAATCTTTTACTCGATCCTGTTCTCCTTGTTTTTCCAAACTAATTATTAAGTCCTTTTCGCACGCACTAGTGCTAGATCGGATCAAAACATGCTGAACAAAATATTTTTCATGTTAATGTAAAACTTTCTTGATCGAGATAGGTAAAATATTACCGATTTTACGGGACCCATATGTTATGATTCGAATCAGTAGGAAATACTATTTTCGATAGAATTGACTCAGAAAAGTATTCTAGTCTTTTCTTTCTCATTCTTTCTTTTCGTAGTAGTGTGAAAAGAAGGAAGGTCTGGCTTCAAGTTGTTCGAGATAAAATAGTGGGATAGTGGTGTTGAGTCTATCGACCCTTTGGTAAGTTATTATTCATAAGTCAGTTCTCTTTCCAGATGAGGGTAGGGGGAGGGATATAACTCAGCGGTAGAGTATCACCTTGACGTGGTGGAAGTCATCAGTTCGAGCCTGATTATCCCTAAACCTAATGTGAGCCCTTCTATCTATTTTTTTTTTTATTTTATGACTCTTCGTATCGTAGGAGGCCCGTGGTATTTACATGATAGGGTATGGATGGCTATACTGGAAGTGAGCTCCGGGCCGATATGAAGCGAATGAATACAAGTTCAAGTTATGCCTAAAAACAATTCTGAATGTATGTGAGCCCTTCCATCAAACAAATTATATGTTTTGAATATTATAGCTCTCTTCACTCCAGAGGCTCGCTCGTTTCATTTACACGAACTCTTTCTTTTTCATGGTATTGAATTAGATTCATTCTCCCTGTAATTGGGGTAAAAAATAAATGAAAAAAAGAAGATCCTGGCTAATAAAATGGGAAGAGATACAAAGTTATAAATTTCTATGCAATCCATAGACCGAATCCAATTTGATGAATTTTTAATTCAAATCCTTTCGCATCGGAAGCGCCTTATAAAGCTCTTTGACCTTAGAATTCTTAGTACGTTGCTTTTACGCGATCTACGTAAAAGAAATCCATATTTTTTGATAAAAGGTGTAGTAGTACTTACATTCTCTCGGTCCTCATATATCACGTCAATCATAAAAGTAGTATGATCGAGAGAAAAAATTTCTGTTTGATGAAACTATTTCCTATACATATAAACTTTATGGAACTCGGAAATGAAACATCGGAAGAATATTTAAAACCTTTAAAACAAAAATTGGTTTATATTTCCGCATCTTTTCCTGTCTTTCCAATTGAAAAGATCTTACAATCGATCCATAAAGCATTCCAATCCCATTAGTTTCAATTCAGGATATGACAGGAACATTAACAAGAAGGATGAGATGATCGCGGAGAATCAAGGACCGAGTGAAACTCATTCGAAGAAGGATGAAAAAGATATTCCCTCGATATCGATCGTTATATAAATATATTCTATAAAATGGATGAGAATATATCATTGGAAATTGACCTTTAAATTGAATTGGTAGATTCCATTATTATTTATTTTACGTGTTCGTCGAGAGAATGGATTGATTCAATTTGCAGCAAGACTCCGATAAAGAATATGCGGAGTTCTCTACGAGAGAATTGAATAAATGAAATACATAAGATGTCTTTCACATCACAATATATGAATTAAACCCATTGTTCCTTATGGCAGTTCCAAAAAAGCGTACTTCTAGATCCAAGAAAAAAATTCGTAAAAATGTTTGGAAGGGAAAAAGCATATCGGGCCGCAATAAAAGCTTTTTCTTTAGCTAAGTCTATCTCCACCGGTCATTCAAAAAGTTTTTATTGCATAGCCAATGATGATTCCTCTGGATCATCCGAATCAAAATTGAAATCAATTGATTTGGATGATCCATAGCACAACACGAGCGAATATACGACACCACCCTTCAGGACCCTGGAGAATGGTGATGCGAAATAAAATCATTTTATTCGGGTACTCCAAGGGTGGTTGTACGAAAGGGACACGGTCATTAATTAGTTCCATTACAGTACTTCCCTTCAGCCAATCTGGAGAAATGGGGAATTTATAAACCATTCCTCTATTCATTCCGCCTTCCTTCCCACTGGAAAAGGATTAGAGTTCATCATTTTTTGTAAGGATCCCGAATGAACTTCAGCATTACCATTATGCTATATTTCCGGTAGCTAAACCTTATCAACATCCCAATCCATCCATTTCGATCCGAAACTAGAATCGAAACGATTTCATTTTTTATAAATAATGGTACAGAACCTACGGAATCATGCATGGGGATGATATTATTTTATGATGGAATCGCTCGTGCATTTCGTAATAGATGCAGGTTATTGCTCTATGGTGAATAATTACTAATTTGTAGTTTCAGATATCTCGATTCATCCTTCTTCTGCTTCTGCTCCTCCCCAATGGATTCATCCCCTTATTGGGTCTGAACCCATTCTTTCCCTCCTTTATGGTTGGATGGAAAAAGAGTGCTCAATCCTTTAGGAGAACTCAAAGTCATCATCGTTATTCGTATCTCTACCATTTATAATGCGTAATCGCCCAAACTATTGTAGCAGAGATACATAAAAAGAGCTGACCAAAATAAATATAGGTGCGTAATCTAGTGTAACATTTTTATCCTATTAATGAAAACCCCTTTCTACATCTCAGTAACTAAAATAGGATCAATTAATTAGCAGCCTGTATATAGTCATATTAAACCCGTATGTAATATTATTGTGAGCTATCAATATATTTGGATGTCTCCCCTCAAATTGAAAAGTCCAACAGGATATTGGAGAAAAATAACACGGGAAATCATGGATCAGAACATAGTTTCGTTCTAGATATGTATATAATCAAACCATCCAATCAAAAAAGATTGAAAAGTGCTGAGCCATGTATCTCTCTTTATTGTTTGGAATCTAGCTGCTCCGACCATCGTGAACCAAAATTGAAAGATATTCTTTGTCCGATAACGCATGTTACTATTTCCTCATTCTCTTTCGGAGCAGCGGGATCTGAACCCACGACCTCCATCACCCCAAGATGGCACGCTACCAAGCTGCGCCATGCTCCGTTATAACCATCAACCAACATAAATTTGATTCAAATGTCAATGCCCCAACTTATATTTTTATTTGGACATATGTTATATTCACAGATTACTCCCTCTGCTAGACACGTTCATAACATTGACGATCTGGTGTAAATAAGCTAGTATGGTCCCTACGAAGCCGCCATGGTGAAATTGGTAGACACGCTGCTCTTAGGAAGCAGTGCGAGAGCATCTCGGTTCAAATCCGAGTGGCGGCATTTTTCCAAGAAGATCTCATCAATCAATTCTTCCTATGTAGCAATATCTGTTCAATCTATTTCCATTGTGATAGATCAATCCTATCTTTCCATCATAGATCTCATTTGGGAATAAAATGAATAAATGGGTTTATTATGATAATTCATAACTTTAGAACATATATTGGCTCACATCTCTTTTTCTCTTATTTTGGTTGTCACTCTCATTTATTGGGGAACCTTAGTTTATCGAATTGAAGGACTAAGTAGTTCGGGAGGAAAGGGCATGATAGTTACTTTTCTTTGTACAACGGGATTATTAATTACTCGTTGGCTCTATTCGGGACATTTACCGTTGAGTAATTTGTATGAATCATTCATGTTCCTTTCCTGGAGTTCATCCGTGCTCCATATAGTTCTAGAAGTACGGAGCCGAGATGATCGGTGGTTAGGTGCAATCACGGCGCCAAGTGCTATGTTAACTCATGGTTTTGCTACTTTAGGTCTTCCGGAGGGAAATGCAACGATCCGGAATGTTAGTACCCGCGCTACAATCTCATTGGTCAATGATGCATGTAAGTATGATATTGTTCAGCTATGCAACCCTTTTATGTGGATCCCTAGGCATCAATAGCTCTTCTAGTAATTATGTCCGGAGTAAATAGACAGGTTCTTCTTGGTGCGATGGACAATTTATTTTCCCGATCCATTCTTACCAATGAAAATTTTTTATTCACATGAAAAACAAAAAAGTGATTTGCAATACACTTTTTTCTTTTTCATCAACGAATTATCGTAAATGTCAATTGATTAAACAATTAGATAATTGGAGTTATCGTGCGATTGGTCTCGGTTTTTCTCTTTCAACCATAGGTACTCTTTCTGGAGCAATATGGGCCAATGAAGCATGGGGATCTTATTGGAGCTGGGATCCAAAAGAGACTTGGGCATTAATTACTTGGACCATATTCGCAATCTATCTGCATACTAGAATGAATAAGGGTTGGCAGGGTGAGGAACCGGCAATTGTGGCTTCTTTAGGATTTTCTATAGTTTGGATCCGTTATTTGGGGGTCAATCTATTAGGAATAGGGTTACACAGCTATTGGATGGTTGGAACCATAAATGGACCGAATTCCGGGAGGGAAAAGGAAGGATAGATTCGATCCAGTTCCTTTATGTAATTGAAAATAAGTGACATCAATAACTGGTCCAAGTTATTTCAAAGATTTATTATAGAATTATGGAATCACTACTTGAAATAACTTGAACTATATTAAAAGATAAAGAATTTCATTGTTGATTCGCTCCATTCCATTAATCTCTCAAAAGAGAAAAAAGTTGGATCCATTAATTCTATTATATAGCTAACAATCCATTCGGAAAGTACAAAAATAATTTTTTGCCATTCATTTCATGGATGGAAGGATCGAGATTAACTAACTTCTACCCCATCATCCAATATAAAGAGAACTGGATCGGGATAAGCACCAATACCTATTATGGGTAGAAAGAGACAGATCAGGATTCAAATCTCTCTTGGTCCAGAATCCGTTATATGAGGGTTCGTCACATTCTAAACTTATATAGAATATTCGACGTAACATAGACAACAAGTGGGATGGGAGTTAATATCGTTCCAATTGCCGCTATTGCAGTAACAATGATTCAATTTGGAAGGTCGAATAATATTTATCCAGTCATTTTTTCTCGGGAAGAAAATCTAATAGATTCTGCCACAAAACCACGGATTTCCGGCAATGCAAAAGAAGACATTTAAAAACTACTGGGACATAGTCTTTTAGGTATTAGCATAGCCCTACCATTTATTTCATTAAGAAGAAGAGTACGTATCCTATCGTCACTTGTTCCCGCTAAGAATGAAAGTGCCGCACCAATTTGATCCATGAAAGATCATTTTCAAATGGATCCATTAAGACCTGTATCTACCATGGAAACCAATAATTACAAAACCCATATGGGATACTGAAGGACTATCCTCCCTTTTCCAATTCCGTTGACCCAGAGAAGTTGGAGCTGCATAGACGATTTGAACCGCTCCTATGCGAAAATCAATATAAAATGAGGCATGAGGTAGCAATTCTATGTTTGGATTAACCCATATCCTCCCATTTGAAATGGAACGGCTACTGAAGCATACATGTACTATAATGTGCTTACCCATGAGTATTAGGTAACCAGGTATGTAAGGGAAAAATTGGTGATTTTATTGCATAAAATGCAACGATCGAAGATTTTGAGTAACTGGCCAAGCAACTGAAATGGCCAAAGTGGTAACAAATCCCGTCAAATAGGTCCAATGGAAAAGTCCGTCAATTCCCAATCTCCAATGAAAATAAATAAGAACTATCCAGTTAGACTCTTTCTTCTTTCAAATCGGATCAATGAATTATCGAATTGGAAATGGTAACGGACGGAATGTATAGGTAATGAGGAAGAGTTCTAGTAAAAAAATACCTAGAGTATTACCATCGGATCAGCTCATTCCCTCCCTTTATGGATGGGAAATAATGATATTACCGAACCTGCAGATATGGGCGAACTAACAAATATTGTTGACCGAGCCAAGGTAATTCGCTCATTATAGAAATAGAAGATACTTTCCATCTCTCTCTATAAAAACCCATACTCGAAATCTTGGATTCGAGTATGGTGGTTTTTATCAGTGGATAAAAAAAAAGAATGAAAAAATATGAGATGGATTTAACCATTTTTTATTGTGCATATTGATCAGTAAGCTAGACCCATACTACGAGTTGTCTCATGCCATAAATAAACACGTACACTCAAGAAATCTGTTGGACAAGCGGATTCGCACCGCTTACAACCTACGCAGTCTTCTGTTCTTGGAGCAGAAGCAATTTGCTTAGCCTTACATCCTTCCCAAGGTATCATTCCAATACATCAGTGGGACAAGCTCGTACGCATTGGGTACAACCAATACATTGTATCATAAATTTTGACCGAATGTGCCATTGGATCTCCATTAGTTAGTAAAAAGTTTTAAATTGAATAAGATCATATATAGCCAAATCTTCTAATATATGCCCAATAAAGGATGGCTAATAACGGGATAATATGAATATAAAACGAATCCTATCCATTATATTTGGAACCAATATGTTAAGGTTCTGTATTTTTGTCAATGGGACAAAGATATTTGTATCATTTCGATCCCTCCAAATCACCCCGAATATGGTCCAATCATGACAGGTAATTTGAATAATGAGTTTTATATGTATCAATAATGTTTTTGATCAATCGTAATACTATAGAGATTTCGATAGATTCTGGTCATATTGAATAGATATTCTGATCCCCTCTCTCCAAAAATAGAAGAGAAGGGAGTTTTGTGAAAAAATATAGGAAGAGAGAGTTTGCGTACCGATATCCGCCATGAAAAGCTATACGACCCAACTCTAGCATAATCACCTCTGCTATAGCTATCCCTTCGGGATAACATATTTCCCGATCGATCTTTTCGGCGCATTTACCGTTATTGCCTCTGTGAACATAGTAACTAAATAATTCCCATTGCGTTACAATAGGGAGATATTGGACTATTGTTCGGTTCTAAACAATTTTATCCCTCCCCCCCCTATGTAAATAATCTGATAGAGGTTCACAGTCGATAACATCTTTACCATCTAGCAATAAGTCGAAGAACACCATCGATGGATAATGAGGGATCCATACTTACCATCAGGGGGGTCTTTCAGCAAAGCATGGTTATATGTCACCCCTCTCCGGTTCGTTTTATTAAATGATAACAAAAGAACGACTAATCAGGATCCGGGATCTCTAAAAATTGGATTGGAATTGAAAACTTAAAAATTTAAACGGGTTTTAGCCCACGAATACCCAATTTACCAATTAATTCATCGTAACGAAGTTTATCCCTCTTGTAGAGATAAACCAGAAGTTGCTTACGTTTGCTCAAAATTTTCCACAAACCCCTTTGGGGATGAATAGTCTCTTCCGTGTAATTGCAGATGCTGGGTAAGTCTTAGGACTCGATTGGTTAAATAAAATACCTGAGATTTCAACAGATCCTCTCTGTTTATTGGGAATAAGAGACGAACTAATGGACAAATTCTTAATCATAAAAAAACAAATTTTCCGGAGCTGAATGGAATTTTTTTCCCGAGTCAGAAAAAAGAATTAGATCCATTCTTTCGTTTTCATGGTCCATATAATAATTCTGATTCGTTCCGACCATTTCTATTTAAGAAAAATTGGTCGGGATTCTTTCTATCTTCTTGGAGGAACATCTAGTTTTGGACCTATGGCAAAATACGATACGATATGTAGATCTTTTCCACATTGATGAAATGGAACGAACAGATTGGTTTCAATTTTGGCCATATCCTGAAACTCTATTGAATCAATTCTTTTTTTTTTTTTTTCGACGAAAACGGAATTGAAGCAAAAAATCTATCAATTGAAAGTTTGGGGATACATACGTATTCTCAACATCGCAGATCGACTCCCATCATTTGTATTGAACCAATATCTATTCATGCAAATAAGATCCTCTAATCGATAACTAGGCCAAAGAAAACGTTTAATTATTTGTGTTGTATCTACGCTAAGATGTTGGTCTCTTCCCATGAGTTCTTCGTCATTTTGTAATGTCTTTTCCATTGGAAAATCCTACATGATCATTCTCCGGATCAAACCGATTCAGGATTCGAAATTCTCTACGACGTTTTGGAAGCAAAATATCTTCTAAATTGAGGGGAACTAAAAATGTTTTTTTTCTATCCCCCAGAATTTTACCGGCATTGCGCAGATCCATCATAAAGATTCCATCTATCCACTCCCGGGCTCTATTTGGAAACTTCAATGAAATACTGACCGATTTTATACATCAGGAATTCGTCCATCCGGTATGCTTGATAAACGATATGGGTTCGGGGACCAATATTTTTTTATTTACCCGATGTTTCATTTCTATTGCTTACCTTTTTTCGGAACATCCCCCTGAGGAATATTCTCTTCCGGATATTTCATTTCCATTGCTTACCTTTTTCGGAACATCCCCCTGAGGAATATTCTCTTCCGATATTTCATTTCCATTGCTTACCTTTCTCGGAACATCCCCCTGAGGAATATTCTCTTCCGATATTTCATTTCCATTGCTT
This sequence comes from Larix kaempferi, assembly GCA_027924585.1. Classification (NCBI taxonomy): domain Eukaryota; kingdom Viridiplantae; phylum Streptophyta; class Pinopsida; order Pinales; family Pinaceae; genus Larix; species Larix kaempferi. The sequence continues at coordinate 41,131 of BSBM01002507.1, read as the reverse complement.
ACCTTTCTCGGAACATCCTCTTGAAGAAGATTCTCTTCCGATATTTCATTTTCATTACTTACCTTTTTCGGAACATCCTCTTGAAGAAGATTCTCTTCCGATATTTCATTTTCATTGCTTACCTTTTTCGGAACATCCTCTTGAAGAAGATTCTCTTCCAATATGTCATTTCCATTGCTTACCTTTTCTCGAAACATCCCCCTGAGGATTATTCTCTTCCGATATTTCATTTTTATTGTCCTTGCTGATTCTGAAGAATAAGAAACAGTAGTTTTAGGTTAACATTTCCCTCTTGGATATTGGTCCAAATATATTGTTCCGGATCCTTAATTCCGGACATAACCCTGCAAATCTCCGACAGCTTGGATATACTTTCTTCTCCTATATCTTCTACCGCTTTGTATTGAACAAAAACCTTGAGGCTTACCAGTTTTTTTTCTTTCATCAGTTTTGTTGATCTTCTACTTCACCAGTTTGTTGATCTTCTACTTTACCAGTTTGTTTCTCTTCTACTTTACCAGTTTGTTTCTCTTCTACTTTACCATATTCATCGTTCCGATTATGCTCTGTTCCTTTTTTGTTCTGAACATCTGATCTAAGACCTATTCCTTGTTTTAGAACATCTGTTTCTTCTTCCTCTATCTTTTTCCGGTCTCGTTCGTCTCGTAAAAAACGATTTTCCTGGTACGGACTTCGATTTAGTGTAATATAAGTATTCTTGATTCCCAAAAGTTCCGGGAATAACCATAATTTTAAATCTAATCCGGATCCTCTCTTCTCGATTTCCGGAGAATCCATAATGCCAACATTGTCTCTTTGCGTCTCATCAATCCCCTGCTGATTCGTAATAAGATCAGTCCTTAAGATCAGTCGTAAGATCAGTCTTAAGATCAGTCTTAAGATCAGTCTTAAGATCAGTCTTAAGATCAGTCTTAAGATCAGTCTTAAGATCAGTTTTTAAGATCAGTCTTAAGATCAGTCTTCTGCCTGTCAATCATTGTTGTATGATCGTAAGTACACAGAACGTATAGCATCGTAAATATCAATAGCATCGTAAAATATCAATAGTAGAACGAGGACCATTCACGAGATTGAAATCGGTACCCTTCCAATCCTCCTCGATAATATCACGAATACACTTTTCCCTGGGTAATTCCTTCACGATCGATAATATCTTGATCATGCTGGTATATCAGGTTGTACTGGCGGTCCGTTAATATCCGAATCTTTTGGCGAATTGATAATATCCGAATCTTTTGGCGAATTGATAATATCCGATGCCGAATTGATAATATCCGAATCTTTTGGCGAATTGATAATATCCGAATCTTTTGGCGAATTGATAATATCCGAATCTTTTAGCGAATTGATAATATCTGATGCCGAATTGATAAATATCCGAATCTTTGGGCGAATTGATAATATCTGATGCCGAATTGAGAATATCCGAATCTTTGGGCGAATTGAGAATATCCGATGCCGAATTTATAATATCCGATGCCGAATTGATAATATCCGAATCTTTTGGCGAATTGATAATATCCAAATCTTTCGGCAAATTGAGAATATCCGATGCCGAATTGAGAATATCCGATGCCGAATTGAGAATATACCGATGCCGAATTGAGAATATCCAAATCTTTTGTCGAATTGAGATAACTATATGATAAAAGATCGTATCTGTAACGTTTGTTTATTTTCCGAAGTAATCCAAAGAAGGTTCCATCACAGCTGCAAATATAGAATCTTTTTGTTGTTCATTAGGGAATGAATCGTTCTTCATAGCACGTACATTGCTTACTTACTATATTTTCTCCATTTCTGTGGGTTTATCCTAGACCATATCTGTGGGGATAAATTGTATTGGTCAAAACATCTCAACCATTGTTTCCAGTCATTCTCCTTCAGATCTTGTGGTTTCTCGTGATCCAATATTCTTTGTATATCTAATAATTCTTTGATCTTCTTCTTGATCAAGGGATATGATGTTTGGGCTCGAGATTGTAATAAATACTTTGAATAGGACCTGTTCATTGCCCTTATCTGCCATATTTTGTGAAATACATATGCTTGGGACATTGAGAAACATGTTTTGATCAGGACGAATTTCAAAATCTTGTATTTTTTTCGTTGATCAAATAGTAGTTGGTAATTTGACCTCTCTTTATTCTTGAAATATCATTATTGAGAATGAATATTCGTCCGTAAATTGTTGCTATATTCCCCGTGGATCGGATCCAAGCGGATCGAATCCAAAATTTGATATTTAACCCGATGAAATGAATAACACTTGGTAAAAGATCTTGGTCCATTCTTTTGAGAAAAAGTTTCATTAATTTCATAGAATAGAACCTTTTTCGGATTAATTGGACACTTTTTATTTCGAAATCGACCAGGTATTCGCCGAATCTGAACCAATCGTTTTTTTAATGTTGATCCCAATATGTTAAAACTCCCCTTCGATCCGGTATTAATCTCTGAATCCACCAGAGACATTCCAGTTATAGGAGGGCTATTTATGATCGCGATAGATTCGATCCGCTCCTTCATTGTGGTCGTCCGATCATCTGGATCTTTAACATTAATTGTTCGGGTTTCATATCCAAATTGATCATTATCTTTAACATTAATTGTTCGGGTTTCATATCCAAATTGATCATTAACTTCTGGTGAATCATTTGCACTACTCATAGGGGTAGCCTCACTCGGTAATTGATTTTGTATCCGGTCATTCAGTTCACTCTTGTCTATATATCTAACTTGTGGAACGCGTCTTATTCCTGTAGATCCCATTAATTTTCTCTTCAATTTTTGGAAGAGAATAAATTCTCTCCTCAATCCTCTTTTCACTTTTTTGAAGATGATCCATCCTCTCCTCAATCCTCTTTTCAATTTTTTGAAGATAAATTTTGTGAAGATAGGTTGAAAAAATTCGGAAAAAGGTCCTAAATTTGGGATTGGATCACCATAAGGTACGTCAGTTTCCAATCCAAGAGTTGTTAAATAACTCCAACGCAATTTGTTTTCGAATCGGAGTTTGGATCTATGCCAAGGCTTCAAACGAAAAGGAAATAGAAGCTTTATCTGCATACCATTTTGTTTCCAATTGTCTGGGAATTCTTTTCGGAAAATTCGGCTCCATCAGGAGCGCATTTTACATGCACTTCTCTCCTCATTTCTTCCCCAATCTTTGAAAATTCGGGGACTTGAAATAGTAATATACGACCGATATTCTTGGCTATTATAAGTGATGGTAATATTATACGTTTTCTCAAAATTGATTGAGCCACTAATAATAAACCTCTTAAATGGTTCAATTCCGACCAACAGTGTACATAAGGACTCAACGAGTGCCGGATTGTAGGAGGGGATGATCGGCTTCGATTCTTCGTATCTATGGATTTTCTTCTTCTGGGTTTGTTCATTCACTCTATCAGAATTTGACATGTCGTAATAATCTTTAGGATAAGCGGGTATTTCCATTCTTACCAAAAAGAAAAAGGAATGTGCATTCGGTTGCATCCTCTTCCATATCATAATTTTACGTCTTTGAGCACGTATGGATCCTCTGATTAAATTCCGACGATAATCTGTCTCTTCAAAATAACGTTTCATAACTATTTGTCTTTCCCCAAGAGAAAAAGTCAGTGTACTTCTTACCTTTCTTGGACGAATCCCTATTCTCTGTGGGTTCAGTTGTGGAACCATCATCATATTCACCTATCATCAAACCAGATGAAAATCGAGGCACATGTTTCGGAATCTCTATAATTTGGAGAAGTTCATTCAATAGTATTTCGTTGTAAAGGGTAAATAAAATCTTTCGTTTGCGTTGAATCATCCGTAGATACATTCCCACGAAAATTTCGTAGTATTGTCCACTCATGTTGCGCCAAAGACTCGAAAAGGAAAATCTGTTCAGAAGTAACCTTCTGTTCCGTAGTAACAAGATCGAGAATAAATTCCCATTTTACGGTACCTGTGGGTGCAACGTTTCTACCGTCGATTTGGCTGTAAATATTAACCAAATAGTTTGTGTAGATCCGTTCATTACATGAAGCTATTTCCGGTACGATATCTATATAGGCTACTCGAAGGGCTATTTCAACCGCAGGAAATTGATGAACAAATCATCATCTTTTGCATAGATCTCTTGAATCTGATCAGAAGGCATTTCCAACAAATCTTTTGGATAGATCAGGTTACCAAAATAAAAATCTATATTTGAAGAATCTATATTCGACAAATACTCTTCAAAGATCTTCCTTGCTTGATTTGAAATTATTCGTTCTGTTAATAGATAAAGCCGTTTCGAAATAGGTTTCCACTTTGACTATTCCCGATGATTTAGTGATCGGAATGAGCGAACGACCAGTATCTGTAGGTAAGAGTTCCCAGGGTAGTCGAAAGCTTTCGTGTTCCAATTCCTGCCAATGATGAGAGATATGGTACCCCATACCCAAATTGATCATTTTGGAATCCCTCTTTACAGTCTTTCATAGATACCTCTGTCAAATCCGAAAGATTTGAAATAATCGAATCGTTCAGCATTTGGGGGAACTCGAATTGGTTTATTGTTCCACGGAATGCCCCATTAAGGAATGGATCATACATTTCAGTAAAAGAATCTCCCTGAGAATTGGAGATTTGAACTCTCCTTTCCATAACATTTTCAGCAGGAGATCCATTGCTTAAAGCTTTCACTCGATCCGAAAATTTCATTCCCTAAATAATCTCTTCTTCTTTTCATGGTATGGATCCACCTATGATAAGGATCCTCAGATGAGCAAGAAGTATCTAAAAGATCTCTATATTTCCCGAGGCTTTTCCCCAAGGACCGATACACTAGGTAAAAACGTAAAAGAGATTCTTTGTTTTCCATCACTCAAATATGTGCCAAAAAAATATTGAGATACTTCGGTCCTCACAGGACCTAGTTGAGTAGGGCTATTCCCGATATATCGTATCGGCCCGATAAGCTCTATTATGATTAAAGAACATAATGGGCCATGGTTGCTTGAACCATGATAATTGTTCTTCTTTCAGAAGTCCTTTCAGTTTTTTCGGATCTATAGCCACAGAGCGGTCATCTCTAACCGCAGCCACAGAGTGATCATCTTTAGCCACAGAGTAATCATCTTTAGCCACAGAGCGGTCATCTCTAACCGCAGCCACAGAGTGATCATCTTTAGCCACAGAGCGGTCATCTCTAGCCGCATCCACAGAGTGATCATCTTTAGCCACAGAGTGATCATCTTTAGCCGCAGAGCGATCATTTTTGTCACCGATGTAATCATTATTGCTTATAAGGAACGGTGATGGGGCTCTACCTAAACAGAAGAAACAATAATAAAAAAGAAGTAGACTAAAGGTTCGATGGATATAACGTCTTAATATAGTATAATCGATAGGTGAATTACGTTCTATACGTAAAGATACCGATTTTGTAAAAATTATGAATAGAATATGACCACCCAACCAACCGCAAAAACTACTTATAATAAATGAGATATTATCGCTGTAACGAAAAAGAAAGAGGTTAACCAGTCTTGTTAATACGGGATTTGCTAAAAGAATGGGATTAAACAATTGAAGAATTAGACCACCCATAAATATACTTAGAATTTTTGGATTGTTGATCGAATTTATGGGGTGCAGAGATTCAGAACTTGAAGGTTCTTTCTTAATTTGATAAAAAACGAAAGAACATGTATGGTACCACTAATAAAGTTATTGCGTGAGGTTTCCACAACGCTGCATAGATGGGGCGAATAGTACATGGGACACAAAGACTATTAATTGTCCCATAATAGAACCACTTATAGCTATTATACCATAGAGAGTTTCTCCCAAAAAGAAAGATCTCATGGAATATATTTTAGAGGGACCAAAAGGCAATGTAGTTATAAATCCATAATATAGCCAAATAAAATGATCGGACCTGAGACTTCTACCCATGATGATAATGGATCCCATAGTAGATCAAGTACTCTTATCATATTGAAACTCCTTTTTGATCGAAATAAAAGAATGAGAAACAGGAATAGAATAAATAGATCTGGTATCCCCCATATATATATGGGAGATACAGATAGGAATAGTTATCATTTTATACATCCTATAAATTCGATTTAACAGAATAGATTCCAATATCTAACATATAGGAAATCAATTTAGAATAGATATTATAACATAACATCTGGATATATGCATATGCTATTAATACATATATTCCCTGTTATCTTATCTAGGAGTAGAAGTACTGGTATAGAACTCGTTGTTCTTTCTGACCAGGGTGGTTCGATCCAAGTTATCTAAATTTTCATTACGTCGTAGAGGGCGGGTAACCAATTCAAGTACATCTCTCGCATTGGCAAATCCATGAATCTTGGGCAAAAGTAAATTCAACTGACCATTTAGTACCAAATTCCTCTCGCCCCTAACGGGTTAGCATGAGCCATTCCGGTGATGGCTAAGTCGGGTTGTAGCTCGCGCATACGTCGTATCTGATTCGAATTGTCTGGTTTCCTCCACAATTCGTGGTATTGGTATACACATTCTTATACATGTATCTTGTAAAAGTGCTAATTCAGCAGCTTGATACCGTTTATCCATATATGGAATACCAATTTCATAAACGATCATGCCACATCTGATTAAGTATCTTGCTAGAGATATTTCTAGCAGATTATCTCCCCATGAAAAAGACAGATTTCCCGCGTACCAAATAAAGATAATCCTTTAAACTCTCCCATACCCGTTCCTCTCTTTCCTCCAGACTCCTGGGTCTCCATACCAAATACAGGACAAATCTTTTCAATCCAAGCGCGCGTTTCCGTCCGGACCAATAGGAAAAGGAGCTACGATTAATTCACATTTTTTTCGTCTTATCAAAGTTGTTGCTGTACGACCCAGAAATGGGGTTAACGCCACAAACATAAACTCCATCACCCAGTGATGGAAGATCGGCATATCTCTGAGCGGGCAACCAACCCGATACCTTGATGAATTGGCGTCTTAATTCTGTATCAAGTTGAGAGACCAAATTCGAGGGTAAAGACCCAAAAATAACTAAGGGAGGATGATTTGCATACTCCACTAATTTCTTTTCCTTCAGAAGAGGAAAAGGGAATAAATTTGTTTTTGTTATAGTTTCTTTTGATTCACCAATGGGGAATTCTTGTTCTGGACAACGATGTGCCATTACAGCTAACACAGTATCTTCCCCCTGAGTAAAAGGCATAATCCAGTCCATTTGCTCTTGCCACTAGAATTGGTACTCCAATTTCATATTCCAATTTGGGTGCCATACCTTCTAAAATCCATTTTTATTATTTCTGTAGTACAAGTGCCTATCCATATGATGACGCTGGGGTCTCTATCTTTTCTTATCCGAATACAAAGCGTTTTCAATTCCTCATAATCGTTCAAATGGGCCGAGATATCTCCTTCTTCTAATTCTGCCATTGCATAGCGGGTTCTGCAAAAAATCATAACTCCAAGTGCATTTTGCAGAAAATAACCACATGTTTTTTGTGCCCACTACCAAAAAGAAAACTGTCTTCAATCTTTTGATACAACCAAGATACACAGCTAATAGGACAAAAAGTATGATAATTACCCGTTTCACATTCAAAAGTTATAGTTTCATCAATTTGGCCGACATAATAGGGAGGAAAAGAATAAATGGTTGAGGATAAATAAGGAAAAGAAATAATGAATAAAAAGAAGAATGAAAAGAAAGGATCGAATTTACAACGAATTGTGAATAAATTGTTGATTCTAAATCCTTGTAAACCCAAGTAAATTTTCCTGATTCTTTTTTTTCTGCCCCCCACCACCAATGGGATTTAGATAAAGATCAGAGAGTAAACTGAATAATTCCCGATCTGGAATCTCTTTTGGAACAATACCTTCTGGTTGGGATAATATTTGATCTGCTATGTCCAGATAATATTTACACACATAGTTAAGGGATGGTTCAGATCCAACCATTTCAAATAAGGTTTTACCCTTGACTCTGGAAAACTCGGATATCTTCAATAATAGGTAATACTTCTATTACGGGCATTGGACAGGCTTCCACATATTTATGGATAAGATCTCTTTTAGAATGTACGATTTCCAACCAAGCGCTGCTAATCGGAGTGGATGTGTACGAGCTTTTTCCCTTATAGAGGCAGTAATACGATTAGCTGCAAATAATGCATCGAATCCATTATCCGTAATTATTACACAATAATCTGCCATAGTTCAATGGAGCGGCAAAACCTCCACAAACCACGTCGCCTAATACATCGAATAATATAATATCATATTCGTAAAATGCATTTAATTCTTTTAACAGCTTCACAGTTTCTCCCCACCACATATCCTCCACATCCGGCTCCTGCGGGTGGACCCCCTGCTTCCACACAATCCACCCCTCCATAACCCTTGTGAATTACATCTTCGGGCCAAATATCCTCATAATGATAATCCTTGGATTGTAAAGTATCTATAATTGTAGGTATTAGAAATCCTGTAAGAGTAAAAGTACTATCGTGTTTGGGATCACACCCAATCTGTAACACTTTTTGACCACGTCTCGCTAGGGCGACTGAGATATTACAACTAGTCGTTGATTTACCA
>BSBM01002507.1:0-22500 GCA_027924585.1 Larix kaempferi | reverse complement strand
TTAAATATATAACTTCTTGCTATTGGAGTCATTTCCTTTAGCTCTATGAGTTATGAAAACACCTACTCGTTCCTGCTCGTAGACTCATTCGTATCGGACCACGATGTAGTAGTAAGAATATACATAGAGATGGATGAGAGAGAATAGAATTACTCCTTTTCATTCTGTTGCATTGCAGAAGGTTCAAGACGAGAATGGATAAAAAATATTGAATGGAATAGATATTGTGAATAGAATCTGGTCAATGGGGGGGAACGCACTTCCCTCCCTTAAATTGTTCCATCGATGTTATTCAATAGGTGATTCGAGGATCAGATAGAAACTCTGAAAACTCGGGATCGAGCTATCATGCATTTACCTATATTGAATCGGTTCGGTCCAGTTTCAAATATTTGTTCCAACAACGAATCTTCGGAACCCAATTTTTTTTGAATGGATGATGGATGAAAAATCCAATTCATCGTATACCTTTTGATCATATAGGGTGCTCGGAAATGGTCGAAATAGTGAATAGGAGGATCGCTATGACTGTAGCCCTTGGAAAGTCTTCTAAAGAAGAAAAAACTTTATTTGATATTGTGGATGACTGGCCTACGCAGAGACCGTTTCGTTTTTGTGGGTTGGTCTGGTCTATTGCTCTTTCCTTGTGCCTATTTTGCCTTAGGTGGATGGTTCACGGGTACAACCTTTGTGACTTCATGGTATACTCACGGATTGGCCAGTTCCTATCTGGAAGGTTGTAATTTCCTAACTGCTGCAGTTTCTACTCCTGCTAATAGTTTAGCACATTCTCTGCTGCTATTATGGGGTCCCGAAGCACAAGGAGATTTTACTCGTTGGTGTCAATTAGGTGGTCTATGGACCTTCGTTGCTCTTCATGGTGCTTTCGGTCTAATAGGTTTCATGTTACGTCAATTTGAACTTGCTCGATCTGTACAATTGCGACCTTATAATGCAATTGCATTCTCTGGTCCAATTGCTGTCTTTGTTTCTGTATTTTTGATCTATCCATTGGGCCAGTCCGGTTGGTTTTTCGCACCTAGTTTTGGTGTAGCAGCTATTTTCCGATTTATCCTCTTCTTTCAAGGTTTTCATAATTGGACCTTGAATCCATTTCATATGATGGGAGTTGCCGGAGTATTGGGTGCTGCTCTTCTATGTGCTATTCATGGTGCTACCGTGGAAAATACTTTATTTGAAGATGGTGATGGTGCAAATACGTTCCGTGCTTTTAACCCGACTCAAGCTGAAGAGACTTATTCCATGGTCACTGCTAACCGCTTCTGGTCCCAGATTTTTGGGGTTGCTTTTTCCAATAAACGTTGGTTACATTTCTTCATGTTATTTGTGCCAGTGACCGGTTTATGGATGAGTGCCATTGGAGTAGTTGGTCTAGCTCTAAACTTACGTGCCTATGATTTTGTTTCCCAGGAGATCCGTGCAGCAGAAGATCCTGAATTTGAGACTTTCTACACAAAAAATATTCTCCTGAACGAAGGTATTCGTGCTTGGATGGCGGCTCAAGATCAGCCTCATGAAAACCTTGTATTCCCTGAGGAGGTCCTACCCCGTGGAAACGCTCTTTAATGGAACTATAGCTTTAGCTGGTCGTGATCAAGAAACCACTGGTTTCGCTTGGTGGGCCGGTAATGCCCGACTTATCAATTTGTCTGGTAATTGCTTGGGGCTCACGTGGCTCATGCCGGATTAATTGTATTCTGGGCCGGAGCAATGACCTCTTCGAAGTGGCTCATTTCGTACCGAAAAGCCTATGTATGAACAAGGATTGATTTTACTTCCCATCTAGCTACTCTAGGATGGGGAGTCGGTCCTGGTGGGGAAATCGTGGACACTTTTCCATATTTTGTATCTGGGGTACTTCACTTAATTTCTTCTGCGGTTTTAGGTTTTGGTGGTATTTATCATGCACTCATAGGACCCGAAACTTTAGAAGAATCTTTTCCATTCTTTGGCTATGTATGGAAAGATAGAAACAAAATGACCACAATTTTGGGTATTCACCTAATCTTGCTAGGTGTTGGTGCTTTTCTTCCAGTGCTTAAGGCTTTGTATTTTGGAGGTGTATATGATACTTGGGCTCCCGGCGGTGGAGATGTAAGAAAAATTACGAACCCGACTCTTAACCCAAGTGCTATATTTGGTTATTTACTGAAATCTCCTTTCGGAGGAGAAGGATGGATCGTTAGCGTGGACAATCTAGAAGATGTAATTGGAGGACATGTATGGTTAGGTTCCATTTGTATCTTCGGTGGTATCTGGCATATCTTAACCAAACCTTTTGCATGGGCTCGCCGTGCATTCGTATGGTCCGGAGAAGCTTATTTGTCCTATAGTTTTAGCGGCTCTATCTGTCTTTGGTTTTATTGCTTGTTGTTTTGTTTGGTTCAACAATACAGCTTATCCCAGTGAATTCTATGGGCCCACCGGCCCAGAAGCCTCTCAAGCTCAAGCGTTTACTTTTCTAGTTAGAGACCAACGTCTTGGAGCTAGTGTGGGGTCTGCTCAAGGACCTACTGGTTTAGGTAAATACCTTATGCGTTCTCCGACTGGAGAAATTATCTTTGGGGGGGAAACGATGCGTTTTTGGGATCTCCGTGCTCCCTGGTTGGAACCCCTAAGGGGCCCTAATGGTTTGGACCTGAGCAAGTTGAGAAAAGACATACAGCCTTGGCAGGAACGACGTTCGGCAGAATATATGACTCATGCTCCTTTAGGTTCTTCAAATTCTGTGGGTGGTGTAGCTACCGAAATCAATGCGGTGAATTATGTCTCTCCCCGAAGTTGGTTATCCACCTCCCATTTCGTTCTAGGATTTTTCTTCTTCGTAGGTCATTTGTGGCATGCGGGAAGGGCTCGTGCAGCTGCAGCAGGATTTGAGAAAGGAATTGATCGTGATTTTGAACCTGTCCTTTCAATGACTCCTCTTAACTGAAACAAGAGATCGAACCAGATGGAAGAGAAATCGATTCAATTTCATTACATCAATCTCCCATATCGGCGGGATAGGAGTCTTTTAAAATACTTTCCAACTGGATCCTTGTAGCTCGGCTATATCCAGCCGAGCTATTCTCTTTTTTTGTACTAGACCGGACCAATAAATGTGATTGTTGAAAAAAGCAACAGGAGAGAGAGGGATTCGAACCCTCGATAGTTTTTTTACTATACCGGTTTTCAAGACCGGAGCCATCAACCACTCGGCCATCTCTCCGGGGACAACTTCTATTCTACCTAATACCTAACTATAAGCATAAGGTCAGGCCGATACCAACTATACCTGTGACATATGATTATTTTTTCATGATCATCTGGAATGGAAAAAAGAAACGAATTTCCCTCTCCTCTCACATTCAAATATAAAATTGAAAAAGTTTGACTCGATCAATTTATGGTCAAATCCTTTCCATAGTGCATTTGATCAGAATTTCAAATTGGGATCGGATGGTATAGTCTATTCAATCTGTTGGGAGCTTGAAGATCACAACCATGACTATTGCTTTCCAATCGGCTGTGTTTGCATTAATTGCTATTTCATTTTTACCAGTGATTGGTGTACCTGTTGCACTTGCCTCTCCCGATGGCTGGTCAAGTAGCAAAAATGTTGTATTTTCGGGTGTATCATTATGGATCGGATTAGTCCTTTTTGTAGGTATCCTTAATTCTTTCATATCTCAGATCTGTTCTAGATGTTTTAGGCTCAAACTTCCCCCCCTCCCGGAGGGCTTTATAGCTCTTCTATAGGGCCTTTTTCTTCAGGCCCAAGGAGGAGGGGTTTTCCGTAATTGAATAATTGGATCATTAAGAATATGGTATCTACTTACGAATGGATTGAACATATATGTATTTTCCATATTATGTTACAATTTTATGAATATATATATATTCAGAACGAATAAAATGCGGGTATGGTTGAATGGTAAAATTTCTCCTTGCCAAGGAGAAGATGCGGGTTCGATCCCCGCTACCCGCCATATCCGTCACATGGAATATGAAAATGAATAGTTCATGTATTGATCGTATCTTTCCCTCACTTTTCATTCAATTATAAAATGATAATGAGAGAGTAATACTTTCTCAAATGAGAAAGTAATCCTTTCCGGACCAAAATACTTCTTATGTTCTGGTCTGGCGGAGACGGGATTTGAACCCGTGACCTCAAGGTTATGAGCCTTGCGAGCTACCAGACTACTCTACTCCGCACCATTGATTGATATCATAAACAGAATGGGTACACCAAACAATCAAGGGATATACTCCCTATCCATATAGGGATAGGGGTACTTTTCCGGTATCACAATAAACTTCAATAACTTTTTTATTTTCCTACCAACTTATTTTGTTATCCCGGGCAATAAACATGCGTGGGCCATCTCACGGAGTACGTGTCCGGACAATCCAAAGTCTCGATAGTTGGCTCTAGGTCTTCCAGTCGAAGAACAACGTCGATGGAGACGTGTAGGTGCACTATTACGTGGTGAAGATTGCAATTTTCTATGAATTTCCCATTTGTCATCCAATGATGAAACTTTGCCTTCTTCCTCCAAAGATTGACGAATCAAATGATATTTCCGTTCCAGTGCTTGTCTCTTCTTCTCTCTCTGAATGAGACTCTTTCTCGCCATAATAGTTCAGTCTAGTTCAGTCGGTACTATTACCTACCAGGAATCAAAATATAGATCAGATTTTAGATGGAGAAATATTACGTTGATTACTTTTTCTCTGTGGGGTATTGTCATTGATACAATAATATCCCATTCACTTATGAAATTGATGAAGAATAATTACCCAAATTTACCTGATGTAGAGGCAATTAAAAAAGCTGCATAAGTGAATATATAACCTACAGAAAAGTGAGCTAATCCAACTAATCGTGCTTGAACAATGGAAAGAGCTACTGGCTTGTCCCTCCATCGAACTAAATTAGCCAAAGGTGTGCGTTCATGGGCCCATGCAAGAGTTTCGATCAGTTCCTGCCAATATCCGCGCCAAGAAATCAGGAACATAAATCCAGTAGCCCAAACAAGATGCCCGAATAAGAACATCCACGCCCAAACAGATAAACTGTTCATACCGAAAGGATTGTATCCATTAATAAGTTGTGAAGAATTTAACCATAGATAATCCCTTAGCCATCCCATTAAATAAGTGGAAGACTCATTAAATTGAGCTACATTACCCTGCCATAAAGTTATATGCTTCCAATGCCAATAAAAAGTAACCCATCCAATAGTATTCAACATCCAGAAAACTGCTAAATAAAAAGCATCCCAGGCCGAGATATCGCAGGTACCACCCCGTCCCGGACCATCGCAAGGAAAACTATAACCAAAATCTTTCTTATCTGGCATTAGCTTGGAACCACGCGCATCCAAAGCACCTTTAACTAGGATCAATGTAGTTGTATGCAAACCTAGAGCAATAGCATGATGAACCAAAAAGTCTCCAGGACCGATTGTTAAGAACAATGAATTCTTATTATCATTTATAGCATTCAACCAACCGGGTAACCATATGCTCTTACCTGCTTCGAATGCTGGACCACTTGTTGAAGATAGGAGTACATCGAAACCATATAAGGTCTTACCATGAGCAGATTGTATCCACTGAGCAAATATGGGCTCGATCAAGATTTGTTTTTCTGGAGTACCGAAAGCAAGCATAACATCATTATGAACATAAAGTCCCAAGGTATGGAAACCTAATAATAAACTAACCCAACTAAGATGAGATATTATAGCTTCCTTATGCTCCAACATTCTCGCCAATACATTATCCTTATTCTGTTCCGGATTATAATCCCTAATGAGGAATATAGCTCCATGAGCAAAGGCTCCTGTCATAATGAACCCAGCAATATATTGATGATGAGTATATAATGCAGCTTGGGTGGTGAAGTCTTGTGCTATGAATGCATAAGCGGGTAAAGAATACATGTGTTGAGCTACCAAGGAAGTGATAACCCCCAAAGAAGCTAAAGCAAGACCCAATTGAAAATGAAGAGAATTATTGATTGTGTTATAAAGACCCTTATGTCCGCGTCCTAATAGGCCTCTTGGAGGAACATGTGCCTCCAAAATATCTTCCATACTGTGACCAATCCCAAAGTTGGTTCTATACATATGACCAGCAATTAAAAAAACAAATGCAATAGCTAAATGATGATGAGCGATATCAGTCAGCCATAAACTTTGAGTTTGTGGATGAAATCCTCCGAGAAGAGTTAGAATAGCAGTTCCTGCCCCTCGGTAGGTACCAAATAAGTGACTACTGGAATCAGGATCTTGAGCATAAAGATTCCACTGACCTGTGAAAAGCGGTTCTAAACCTTGGGGATGCGGTAATACATTCAAAAAATTATCCCATCTGACGTGCTCTCCCCTTGATTCAGGAATAGCGACATGAACTAAATGCCCTGTCCAAGCTAGAGAACTGACTCCGAAGAGTCCTGACAAATGATGATTTAGACGGGATTCGGCATTTTTGAACCATGAAACACTTGGTCTCCATTTAGGTTGTAGATGTAACCTACCCGCTATTAAAAAGATGGCAGAAAGAAATAGCAAGAAAATAGCTCCAGTATAAAGATCTTCGTTAGTGCGTAAGCCGATTGTATACCACCACTGATAAACACCAGAATAAGCAATATTGACCGGACCGGGAGCACCTCCTCGGGTAAAGGCTTCTATAGCTGGTTGACCAAAATGAGGATCCCAAATTGCATGAGCAATGGGTCTTACATGTAAGGGATCGCGTACCCATGCTTCAAAATTGCCTTGCCAAGCCACATGGAACAAATTACCAGAGGTCCACAGAAATATTATTGCCAACTGACCAAAGTGGGAAGCAAAAATTTTATGATAAAGGCGTTCTTCGGTAATATTATCATGACTCTCGAAGTCATGTGCGGTCGCAATACCGAACCAAATACGACGAGTAGTGGGGTCCTGGGCCAAGCCTTGGCTGAACTTTGGAAATCTTGATGCCATAATGCTTTTCAAATCCTCCTAACCATTATCCTACTGCAATAATTCTTGCCAGGAAGAACGCCCATGTTGTGACGATTCCACCCAGAAGGTAATGAGCTACTCCTACAGCACGTCCTTGTACAATACTCAAGGCTCTGGGCTGGATAGCAGGAGCAACCTTCAATTTATTATGGGCCCAAACGATAGATTCAATGAGTTCTTGCCAATACCCACGGCCGCTGAATAAGAACATTAAACTAAAGGCCCAAACAAAATGAGCACCTAAAAATAAAAGACCATATGCAGATAATGAAGAACCATAAGATTGGATCACTTGAGAGGCTTGTGCCCATAGAAAGTCACGGAGCCACCCATTAATCGTAATGGAACTCTGTGCAAAGTTTCCTCCCGTGATATGAGTAACCACTCCCTGATCACTTATACTACCCCAAACATCGGACTGCATTTTCCAGCTGAAATGGAATATTACTACCGAAATTGCATTGTACATCCAGAATAAACCAAGGAAAACATGATCCCAGGCAGATACTTGACATGTTCCTCCTCTCCCAGGTCCATCACAAGGAAAGCGAAAACCAAGATTCGCTTTATCAGGTATTAAACGGGAGCTACGGGCAAATAGAACACCTTTAAGTAGGATTAAAACAGTCACATGGATAGTAAATGCATGAATGTGATGTACCAAAAAATCCGCGGTTCCTAATGGAATTGGTAACAAAGCCACTTTGGAACCTACTGTCACCAAATCACCACCTCCCCAGGTTAAGCTGGTACTCGCTGCTGCACCAGGAGCTGTTGAACCAGGTGCTGAAGCATGAGTGTTTTGTATCCATTGAGCGAAAATAGGTTGTAATTGTATAGCAGTATCTGAGAACATATCTTGAGGACGTCCTGGAGCGCTCATAGTATCATTATGAATATACAGACCAAAACTATGAAAGCCTAAGAATATACATACCCAGTTGAGGTGTGATACAATTGCATCACGATGTCTAAGAACGCGATCTAATAAATTGTTGTATTGAGTAGTTGGGTCATAGTCTCTTACCATAAAAATCGCTGCATGCGCAGCAGCGCCAACTATGATAAACCCACCAATCCACATATGATGTGTGAACAGAGAGAGTTGGGTACCATAGTCAATAGCTAGGTATGGATAGGGGGGCATCGCATACATGTGGTGAGCTACGACAATAGTTAAAGATCCTAACATAGCTAGGTTAATAGCTAATTGAGCATGCCATGAAGTAGTTAAGATCTCATAAAGACCTTTATGGCCCTCCCCCGTAAATGGACCTTTATGAGCTTCTAAAATTGTCTTGATGTTATGGCCAATGATCCAATTGGTCTTATACATATGACCGGCTATCAGGAAAAGAATTGCAATAGCCAAATGATGATGCGCAGTATCGGTCAACCACAGACCCCCCGTGACTGGATTTAATCCTCCACGAAAAGTCAAAAAGTCTGAATATTCCGACCAATTCAGGGTGAAAAATGGGGTCAATCCCTTAGCAAAACTGGGATAAAGTTGAGCCAAAAGATCGCGATTCAAAATAAATTCATGAGGAAGTGGTATCTCTTTAGGATCCACTCCAGCGTCTAGAAGTTGGTTAATGGGTAAGGAGACGTGTATTTGGTGTCCTGCCCAAGATAGAGACCCAAGTCCTAGTAACCCTGCTAAATGATGGTTCAACATGGATTGTACATCCTGGAACCAAGCCAATTTTGGGGCAGCTTTGTGATAATGAAACCAACCAGCAAAAAGCATTAACGCTGCAAAGATCAATGCACCAATTGCAGTGCAGTAAAGTTGTAATTCACTGGTTATTCCAGATGCTCGCCAAATCTGGAAGAACCCAGAGGTTATTTGTATCCCTCGAAAACCTCCACCTACATCCCCATTCAATATTTCTTGACCTACTATTGGCCAAACTACTTGAGCACTGGGTTTGATGTGAGTTGGATCAGCCAGCCATGCTTCATAATTGGAGAAACGAGCGCCATGATAGTACATCCCACTTAGCCAAATAAAGATGATCGCTAGTTGACCAAAATGAGCGCTAAATACTTTGCGAGAAATATCTTCCAAATCATCAGTATGACTATCAAAATCGTGAGCATCAGCATGTAAGTTCCAAATCCAAGTGGTAGTCTCAGGGCCTTTAGCTAGCGTCTTTGAGAAATGACCAGGTTTGGCCCATTTCTCAAAAGAGGTTTTGACAGGATCCCTCTCCACTACGACCTTTACTTCTGGTTGTTCTGGTGAACGAATGATCATTGAATTCTCCCCTTTCCGGATGGGACATAAATAAGAAGAAACCTGCCAATAGGAATTAGTTAACTTCCGAGAGATATATCTCAACTCGTTTCTCCCCTTATTTTCTAGTGTATGACTGGAGCTACTATGATACGGGAGTCGATCTGAGGCAGGTGTTCAGTTTTATTATGACATATTTTTAAGGTGCTTAAGGGACTGTGGGCTATTATGACCCAAAAAAAGACTTTTTGTGTAATTTCAAAAGCATTTACCGGTTATTTTTACAATGGTTCTAGATGGATAAATATATATCCATAATATCCATATATATATATTTATCCACCTATTAATACTCCTCCGTATGTTCCATATCAAAGACCATCCATCCATCCATTATAAATCTTTATTAATGGATCATTAATGAAAGACATCTCCGGATGGATTTTACCCCTATTAAGAAGATCCATTAACAATCCAGAACCAGAAAAGGTATTATTTATTATATTGTCAATATATTCCTATGAGATGCCGACGGAATTGAATCTAATTTTGGGGAATATTCTGGAATAATTCCATTTATTTCGAGAAAATAAGATATTAATTCAAACGATTTCCCGATAATAGAAATTATCATTCTCCAAAGCGTCCTGTAATCTTTAACCAATTTTGTGCTTCGATGTAATTGCCTGGAGCAAGTGCTATAGCTTGTTCCCAATACTCAGCAGCCTGATCGAACCAAGCCTCCGCAGTTTCAGGATCTCCCTGTCGAATGGCCTGTTCTCCTCGGTCGGGATAGGTCCACTTGGAAAAGTTTTCTTCCCTCAGAACCGTACTTGAGAGTTTCCTACCTCATACGGCTCAATCAACTATTCTTTAGTCCTCTACCCAAATTTCCAAAATATTCTTGGATTGGAGATTATTCATTGGGAGTTCAGATTAACCAAAGGACCAAAAAAAGTAAATGACATGAGTTTCTGATTTCACTTCCAATCAATTAAATGATCAGGTTCTATCTTTTCTCCTACCCTCAAAAAGATGAAGTATAGGAAGAGATATACTTCAGATTGATCGTCCAAATAAAAGTCTTTTTGCAAGGTAACTATCTCAGTTCCATATAGAATTTTTGAAGAGTACTTTCCGTCTGGAGTACTTCACATCTTTAGGATCTGATGCTACACCACTGCTCAATAGCTTAGTAGATCGACTCTATTACATAAGTTGATTCCTGATTCTTGTCAATGAGCAGATTTGATCGTATCAGCCCGAACCTTCTTTCAATAATTGATCTTTATGGTGCTTCCATCATCAATTTAATTTTTTATCCATGGAATACTTAGGCTCTATCTATCTATTCATATTCGGGCTCCTATGAGAGATGTTTTTTTTTGCTACAGCTTATAAAAACCGTTACTTGGGACGGTGCATATGTAGAAAGCCTTTTCTTTTGTTCTTACCCGTAGTAGTTATTAACTAAGTTATTCTATGGTACAGATAGCCGCACGTAATGACAGATCAAGGCCGTATTATTAAGAGCTTGTGGTAAGGATGGGTTCCGTTCTAATGCTTGAAAATAATATTCCAAAGCCTTCGTATGTTCCCCATTACTTGTATGGACAAGACCTATATTATATAGTATATAACTTCGATCATAAGGGTCAGTTTCCAGTCGCATAGCTTCATAATAATTTTGTAAAGCTTCCGCATATTCCCCTTCCGATTGAGCTGACATCCGTTACGGTCGTTCATTCCATTGAAATGATCTCCGCTTCAAAACCGTACATGAGATTCCCACCTCATACGGCTCCTCCTTTCTTTACAGTACGTAATACGGGGAGTAATCCGTGGAATTGAAAAAAGAAAAAAGATTCTGACCCAATATTATGAATTAACAGGGGCTAGTGTATTTCCAATGAATCTCTAGCCATCCTTCTTGCAAAGATTCTTTTCCGAACACCAAGGATCTTAGTACTAGGAATGGAACCTCTAACAATTTCTTTGTTCTTAACGCCCTGTATTCTCCGGGGATTAATCACTTCAACAATCTCCGATGGTTCCATGATAGGGGTATCCGAAGTACAAACGAGATGGATGTTTGTTGTCCCAACCATTCTCACTACCCTTCGGAAAAGGGTAATGCATATGGGCTATAACGAAGCTTTTGTGTTGTTGATTTCCATACGTAGTGCTTTCTCCCCCCATGCGCGCCTATCAGATAGGTTAAACTATACAAGCAAGGCCTATTGCATAGGTGTAACCTTTCGCTCGGTACTAAAATCCTCAGGAGATGAGAGCATCTAAGGCTGCATTGACCGGGGATACACGACAGAAGGAATTGTTCTATCTCCAGAACTCACCTTCACTGAGCGTAAGTTTGATTTTACCCAATTTTTATTCCCGAATACCTTTTCTTTCCCAAAAAAATAAGAACGGAAAAAATATCAAATCACACCATCTCTGTAATAGGTAAATGCTTCTTTTTCCCCCGGAGCCATCGGGATTATTCGCAATAAGATATCCGCTACAATTGTGAAGGTCTTATCAATAAAATTGTCATTTCTCTGAGATCTAGGCATAGTCAATTACAGATTTTATAATTTCCTTCATTCCCTTACGCAAATGATTCCATGAACGAAATTTTTTCTGGTGCACAATACCATAAAATTTATTTCCTTACAATCGTAAATATGTTCTCATTCTATCTATTCCAATTGATTTTTCAAAATGGGAATAGATAGGGAATATTTTCAATAATTGTTCATTAGTAATATTGATGAATAATAATGGAAAAAAAAAAGATTCGTATTAAAAGAATACTAGATTCGGTAAACTCGAGAAGTCCAGTTCGATCATGATCCGAACAAAGAAAGAGTTAAACGATCGAGCATTGCATAATGAGAATGAAATGCTCACCTAGCAATTGTGTGCACATATCCATATAGATAAAGGAATATCGGGAAAAATATGGTCATCATGCATGACACAGGATCATTGCAAAAGAATTAGTTCTCATACAATTGATAACACGATCACTACAGATCCATATATGATCATCATATGGAATGGATCAATTAATCTGTCTAAAATTATTGATTAGGCAATCCGAATAAGATCGTCAAATCAACAGGGATGATTGAGGATTTCCTAAAATAGGAGGAAGTTTGATAAAATGTCCTTTTGTCTTTCCGGGGGAGATTGAATAATTACCTTATTTATTATCTATTTTTTTCCAAAAGATGGAACTGTTCGTACCCGAACAAAAAGACTTTGTAAGGAAGTTGCTATTTACTAATTTTGTTAATGAAAACCGATAGATCTCATAGGAAAGATGGCCGAGCGGTTCAAGGCGTAGCATTGGAACTGCTATGTAGGCTTCTGCTTACCGAGGGTTCGAATCCCTCTCTTTCCGTATCTTCGCCTTACTATTTTCTTCTCATCCATTGTTTTTCCAATCTATTGAATCCCAATAGGACGATCTCCTAATTCCGGGATCAATCTCCTTCTATTTGTGATATAGAAAATAGAATGAACATTGGTTCGTGGTATGGGAAAGGTAAAGACCATTTTAAGAAGCAATAAAAGTATCGTGGATAACAAGATTCTAATGTAACGTACGGAAGGATTATAAAATGTCCCCTTTGGGGAGGGGAAAAAGAAGGGAGAAGAACATAATTTCCAGATGTCCAGCAACCCAACCCCTCCTTTTCATTTCATTCTTGATTCAAGCTTGACGGGAATAATACTCTACGACCAGCAATTCATTAATCTTCAAACTGATCCATTTACTATCTATTATTTGATTGATGAATCCTTTATATTGTAACGAATTAAAAGTCAAATGATTTGGCAATTTATCCCTCTGTAACAGATCTATATTCTTCCTAATAATAGTCCTCAATCTTTGTTGATCTCTTATAGTAATCTCATCTTGAGGTTTGCAAGGGTAACTTGGTATATCTACCATATGGTCATTGACCCGGATATGTCCATGATTAACTAATTGTCTAGCTCCGGGAATGGTGGGAGCCATACCCAATCGAAAAATAATATTATCCGAACGCATTTCAAGTAATTGCAATAGGACCTGGCCCGTTGATCCCTTGGCTCTTCTAGCAATACGAACATATTTCAGTAATTGTCGCTCCGTTAGTCCGTAATGAAAACGCAATTTCTGTTTTTCTTCTAGCCGGATACGATATTGAGAGATTTTCCTGGAAGAAGACCGGTTTATAGAATCATTTCTGTATTTGGGTCTTTTACTAGTTAGCCCTGGTAAAGTTTTCAGACGACGTATTATTTTTAAACGAGGTCCCCGATAACGGGACATAGAAACTCCTTATTCAATTAACAATTAGTGCTGGAAAGAAGAAAGGATAGTATAACCCGTACGAGTACTGGAATTATTTTATATAGAGAATGAAGATCTTTCTCCAAAGATCCTAATAGTTCCAATCATTCATCCCGTTCCTAGTTGGGAGTAAGTGATCACGGCATAACGGACCCGACGAACAATCGGAAGAGTATTCTCCATTCCATCGTGATCCTCCCAAAACTTTGTGGATTATGGGAATGAGAGGAACGGAAAAGAGCCAGCTATCGGGATCGAACCGATGACCATCGCATTACAAGTGCGATGCTCTAACCTCTGAGCTAAGCAGGCTCAATGGAATATAACTCCTCATTTCATTGGCGTGAGATCTATAGATTCTTTTGGAATCCTAACAATTATAGCGCGAATCAGATTCAATGACGCAATCCAGATTAAAATTACAACGGAACATCGTCTGAATGTAGATTCCTTCAAGGGAAAGAAAAGGGAAGTAAGGGTCAATTGATATCGATCGTTTTACTCACTATTCCAAATCGACTAGGGGAGGATAATAACATTGCATTGAAAATGCAGAAATAATATAATGATTCCCAGTCATATTCGATTGGGGTAGAGATAGAGATGGCGAGAGAAGAGGAGTAGGGGATGATATTTCTCTCATCCAATATTGAGCAAATATCCAATGAATAACGCTGATGAAGATTACATAATAGGATTAGATCAAGGTATGATCTCGTTCTCTGATAAGGGGATATGGCGGAATTGGTAGACGCTACGGACTTGATCGAATTGAGCCTTGGTATGGAAACCTACCAAGTGATAGCTTCCAAATCCAGGGAACCCTGGGATATATTGAATGGGTAATCCTGAGCCAAATCCGGTTCATGGAGACAATGGTTTCTTCTCCTAGGATAGGAAGGGGATAGGTGCAGAGACTCAATGGAAGCTATTCTAACGAATGAATCTCATTTGGTCCAATACTGTATCTCCTAGGATAGGAAGGGGATAGGTGCAGAGACTCAATGGAAGCTATTCTAACGAATGAATCTCATTTGGTCCAATACTGTATTTATAGAACGCTCTATTTACACCTCGAAAGTGGGAATGTTATATAACACAAAACTCGCGATCAGAACTTGAATCCTTCCAAGCATTTTCTTCGTAAGATAGATGCCAGATTCGAGTTGAAGTAATGATTTTACATTAAGTAATCCAATTATGAACTTATCTACTCTAGATAGAGAGTTGAATCAGTTTTTGGAATTAATGGTTGGACGAGGATAAAGATAGAGTCCAATTCTACGTGTCAATGTCAACAACAATGCCAAATTGCAGTAGGAGGAAAATCCGTTGGCTTTATAGACCGTGAGGGTTCAAATCCCTCTATCCCCACCCAGGTTCGTTCCCGAACGACTGATCTATTTTCTCCAATTCCGTTAGTTCGAATCCATTCTCACTTCTCGATTCTTTTACCTCACTATTTTATTTATTCATGAAGAGAAGAAATTAGAACATGAATCTTTCCATCCATCTTATGAAAGTTGGGTTGATCAGTTTGATCATATGATAAAATCATTTTGTGATATATGATCCACATAGATGATATCATTTGGAAATTATTCGATCGCAGTCAATTTTTTATCATATTAGTGGCTTCCAGATCGAAAATAATAAAGATTATTCTAAAAACTAGGAAAAATCCTTTTTTTCCTTATTTTTAGTTGGACACAAGTTCAAACCTTGTACCAGGATGATCCACAGGGAAGAGCCGGGATAGCTCAGTTGGTAGAGCAGAGGACTGAAAATCCTCGTGCCACCAGTTCAAATCTGGTTCCTGGCAAGATGTCAATATCCATGTATCCATATCTATCTATTCTAGCTAGATAGATATGGGTACATGGATATTGACAGATACGTATCTATATGTACATACGGAGATACCCCGATCAAAATAGATAGATGAATCCATCTATTCTGTTCTCTCCCTCTTCTTGCTCATATTGTCCCTCCCCTGTCCGTTCCAAATGAATCCCCGATACTCCTTACATATAAAAAAGTAGGATCGAGAACTCAGAGGGCAATATTTTACGGTGGAAATAGAATCTATTATAAGCTCTAGTATAAAATCAATCGAATCCTCCTTTTGGTTCTCGTACATCGTGTGCGCGTGATTGGCGCATTTCTGATGTGTCAATAAAATATTTGTATTCGTTAATCCATCTCTCTTCCATATCCGGGAATATGGAAGAATTGAATGGATAAGAATTCGGCTCCGATACTAGTTGGAATCTATTCATCCCGTCCGAACCGAAATGGAATGTATTATCCAAACGATAGATCTATAATTGCAGGGTTGAAGTAGATCCAAACGTTTCAGAGGGTATCTCGAAAGTAGAATCGAATTGAGGTTCAGAAGATTGATGTAATAACTTTTGATCATAGTTCCCAATATGAATACTGGATCCAACATGATGAAACCTATTATTTATAGTGAAATATTTTCTTCTTTCCCTTGTTGGAGCTCGGTCCTCATATATCCATCGAGCTTTCTTTTCTTTCACGAAGTGTCGTTATAGCATCTATAATAGCCTCTGGTTCAGGTGGGCAACCCGGCGAATAGACATCCACAGAAATTAACTTATCTACTCCGCGAACGGTACTATAAGAATCTGTACCAAACATTCCTCTGTAATAGTACATGCTCCCATGGCAACTACATATACATATTTTGGTTCGGACATTTGTTCGTATAATCAATCTCACTACAGAAGGAGCCTTTTTCATGGTCACAGTCCCCGCTGTTACAATGAGGTCAGCTCGTCCAGGACCAGATCTTGGTACCGAACCGTAACGATCGGAGTCGAATTGCGAACCTATTAATGAAGCGAATTCGATGGAACCACAACTAGTACCGTAAAGGAGCGGCCATAAACTGGAGAGTCTGGCCCAATTCGTTCGACAGATCGTTTGGGGGTAGTTGAAATACCTGGATTCAAAATTGTTTGATCGAGTAAAGGTAACTCTATAGGACAATTATTGGCTTTATGTTATTTTCTACTTCCCTCCCCCCCCCCCCCCCCGAATACTCGGAAACTGAGGACTATTCCAATGCTCCTTTTTGCCACGCATGAACTGAACAACGATGAAAATAAGCACGAGAATTGAAGATCCTATAATGTGGATATACCCTGTATACTAGAACTCATAGCCCCATAAATAAAGGGAGACTGTTCCCAACATTAGGAACAACAAGAACTGGAGCGAACATATAATGATCCTAGATCGGATCCAAGTATCTTCCATTGGTTCGATACCTGATTCGTAACTAGTAGTCCGGTTCTTGACCAGTAGGGGCCAAAGCTCCGGAAATCAAGGATGCAAGAATAGGTAAGAATGAGGCTAGATATTAATGAAAATATCCAGCCAGAAAGTATTCTATTTGGGAAATAGGAACAGGAATATACTCCTTTTAAATAGATTCAATTCTTACCCTTTTCCGTCAAGTTCTTCATCATTCTCCCACCCACCACGGGTGGAAGACCAAAGGACCGAACAATCAATACAATCAATTATAATTGATTCACATATTCTTGTTCGTTTCGACCATGGCTTATTACAAAGTTAATTCAATGAAATGTTACTGGAATGTCTATTGATAATACTTTACATTAATAAAGTATGAGAGAAAGAATGTGATTGGGTCCCGAACTACCCAATTTAAGATCTGAGTCTATACTCATATTATAGAATGAATATGTTGATGATCTTTATCCAGCATCCATGGCTGAATGGTTAAAGCGCCCAACTCATAATTGGCGAACTCGCGGGTTCAATTCCTGCTGGATGCAGGGGAACTGCACATATTCATTCTTTATGGAATGGGAAAAAGTAGGAGGGATAACAACAAACATTTGAAGAATACCAAACCTTTCATTTTATTGAAAGGCTTGGTACTGTTCAGTTAAGCAATACACGATAACAATCCATCAGAGTATTATCCGCCTATTGAAATAGATTCAACAGCAGCTAGATCCAGAGGAAAGTTGTGAGCATTACGTTCGTGCATAACTTCCATACCTAACCTATGATATATCTGTATAATTCAATTTGTTTATGATTCGATATAATAATAACTACAGGCATTACGGGAAAAAAGGTAAAAGGAAGAAAAAATAGAAAAACGAGAGGAGGGATAAAAATTTATGGATGAAGTGAAATATCCAGTACTTACGGAGAAAAGTATTCGTCTATTAGAAAGGAATCAATATACTTTTAACGTCGATTCGCAATCGAACAAAACAAAGATTAAAAATTGGATTGAGCATTTCTTCAATGTGAAAGTGATAGCTATGAACAGTTATCGCCTCCCTGAAAAAGGAGGAAAGAGAGGGTCAATGATAGGACATCCAATACGTTGTAAACGTATGATTATTACACTTAAACCCGGTGATTCTATTCCACTCTTTTCAGAACAATAAGAATTCAAAATTGAAACTAAATGGCCATCCGTTCATATAGAATTTTAACTCCAGACACACGCAATAGATCTGTATCAGGTTTCGATGGAAGAGTGCAGTTTGATCCGCAGAAAAAATTGACCTCTGGACAGCATCATTGTGGGAAAGGTCGTAATGGAAGAGGAATTATTACCGTAAGACACAGGGGAGGGGGTCACAAGCGTCTGTATCGTCAAATTGATTTTCGACGGAATAAGGAAAACATATCGGGAAAAATTGTGACCATAGAATACGACCCTAATCGAAGTGCATACATTTGCAAGGTGCACTACAAGAATGGCGATAAGATGTATATTCTGCATCCCAGAGGGGTCATGATTGGAGATACTATTCTTTCTGGTCCAAAAGCTCCTATATCAATAGGAAATGCCTTACCTCTGAGTGCGGTTTGAATTATTAATTCACGTGATCGGAAGCAACCGATTGGGTTTACAGCAAAACCTATAAATCTATCACTGATCCAACTAGGACACTTTTACGGGACGAACCCCAAAGGGAAACTGAGGATAAATGACAGCAGGTGATTGGATCCAAAAATTGTTCGTATCAGATCATTGGTTTCGAAGATATGATAATATGGAGAGGACCAGATTGTTTGTCCGAAGCATGAACAAAATGGGATAGAGGCACCCTCGAAAAAGACAAGTTACTCACATTTGATCTGATGGTCAGAGGCAGATTCGGAGCTGGACAGTGGTAATAATTCCCAAAAGGAAAAGATGGGGAGAGGAAAAAAAGTAGAAAGAGAGAGAAGATAAAAAGATGTTGAATATGCCTCCTACGTTATCCATAACATACGAAAGTATTAGCGTAATTTGATAAAGTCATTCATTCTGAATGCTACATAAAGAATACAAGCCAGATGATGGAATAGAGAGACCTAGGATGTAGAGAATCGGGACATAGAGAATACAATAAATAGAGGCCCTTTCTAATCTCGATTCTATTTAATCAATATATGTGAATGAATATCATCTCATATACATCCAGAAAGCTGTATGCCCTGAGAGAGGCTTGTACAGTTTGGGAAGGGATTTTTATTCATCGGAATAAGAATCTACTTCAACCAATATGCCCTTAGGCACGGCTATACATAACATAGAAATAACACTTGGAAAGGGTGGACAATTAGCTAGAGCGGCAGGTGCTGTAGCAGAACTGATCGCAAAAGAAGATCGATCGGCCACATTAAGATTACCTTCTGGAGAAGTTCGTTTAATATCTGAGAACTGCTCAGCAACAATTGGACAAGTGGGTAATATCACTGCAAACAATAGAAGTTTCGGTAAAGCTGGAGCTAAACGTTGGTTAGGTAAGCGTTCTGAGGTAAGAGGAGTAGCTATGAACCCTGTAGATCATCCTCATGGAGGTGGGGAAGGAAGAACCCCAATTGGCAGGAAAAAACCCGTGACCCCCTGGGGCTATAGTGCGCTTGGAAAGAAAAGTCGGAAGAGGAATAGATACAGTGATGCTTCAATCCTTCGTCGACGTGAGTAAGAATGGTTGGATATCCATAAAAAAAAAAAAAGGAAAGAAAGGTAATTGATCATGGCACGTTCACTGAATAAAAAATCCTTTTGTGGCTAATCATTCATTGAGGAAAATTCAAAATCTAAACATAAAGGAAGAAAAGAAGATAATAGTGACTTGGTCCCGGGCCTCTGTCATTGTACCCGCAATGATCGGTCATACAATTGCTGTTCATAATGGGAGGGAACATTTACCCATTTATGTAACAGATCGTATGGTAGACCACAAATTGGGGGAATTTGCACCTACTCTACTTTTTCAGGGACATGCGAGAAACGATAAGAAATCTCGTCGTTAATTGAGAGATACTTGTTTGTCATTCATTGGGGAGGATGGAGTCAATGGGAAATAATAGTCCAGGTCCGGAGATACGAGCTTTGGCGAGAAATATACGTATGTCTGCTCATAAAGCACGTAGAGTAATTAATCAAATTCGTGGTCGTTCATATGGACAAGCACTTATGATACTGGAACTGATGCCTTATGGGGCCTGTTATCCGATATCACAATTAATTCATTCTGCGGCGGCGAATGCAAATCACAATATGGGTTTGAACAAAGCCAATTTACTCGTTGGTAGAGTCGAAGTGAATGAAGGTGCTGTTTTAAAAAGGGTTCAACCTAGAGCTCAGGGACGTGGTTATCCAATACAGAAACCCACTTGTCATATAACTATTGTATCGGAGGAAATCTCCAGATCGAATGATCCGATTATGTCAATAGACTCCCGAAAAAGAGGATATGTATGGCACAAAAAATAAATCCACTTGGTTTTAGACTTGGTGTAACCCAAAATGATCGTTCCCATTGGTTCGCACAACAAAGGAATTATTCCAAAGATCTCCGAGAAGATCAAAAAATACGTACTTGCATTGAAAACTATGTACGAACACATATAAAGAGCTCCTCGAATTATGGAGGAATTGCACGTGTAGAGATTCGCAGAAAGATCGATTTGATTCAGATAAAAATCTATATTGGATTTCCCAACTTGTTGTTAATAGAAGGTAGGGGTCAAGGAATTGAAAAATTAAGAAACGATGTACTAAATATGCTCAATTCTGTGGACCGAAAACTTCACATTGCTATAGAAAAAGTTGCAAAACCATATAGAAAACCTAATATTCTTGCGGAGTATATTGCCCTACAACTAGAGAATAGAGTTCCATTCAGAAAAACAATGAAGAAAGCTATTGAACTGGCTGAACGGGAAGATGTAGAAGGTATTCAGATCCAAATTGCAGGACGTCTCGACGGAAAGGAAATTGCCCGGGTCGAATGGGACAGGGGAGGTAGGGTTCCCCTACAGACAATTCGGGCTAGGATTGATTATTGTTATTATCCGGTTCAAACCATCTATGGAGTTTTAGGGATAAAAATTTGGATCTTAGAGGATTAGGAATAATTGGTCTTTTTCCCAATCTGCCCGATCATGGATCATCAATTTTATCAGATCAAATAGAAATTAGATTTACCATTTCGGAACCGTGCTATGCTTAGTGTGCGACTCGTTGGAATCGAGCTTTTCATTCTTTTCCGGAGTTATGGAGAACTCGAAATAAGAACGGATTGGTCTCTGGTATAAATAAACTAGAGACTAACTCATTGCTTCATATTGCCAAGATCCAATAACTATGGGTAGATACTATCACCTCAAAAATACTTTCTTCCACGATAGAAAAAATGATATTTTTATCTCTCGTGAAGCGATAAAGGTGTTTGGTAATGCGGAAAAAGAAAAAAAAAAGAAGGAGAAATGAAATCTTCTCGCCAATATTGTATGGTTCATTAATTACCCTCCGAAAAGCAGTGTGATAAAGCATAAGAATCATCCTGATTCATTCAAGCAAGATTGAAGGGATTCAGTTTATGAAGGAGAAAGAGCTTCGGGTCGATGGAAACTAAGGAAATTGATTCCGTAACAGATGAAAATAAAGCTCCATTGCGGAGGGAAGACCTGGGCATTTAGATAGAAGCTATGGAACGATGGAACCTATGACTGCATAAGATCATATAGGAATCTTAATCATTCATTGGATAGGATGGCGAAATAAACCGAAAACGAATTAATCTCATTGGAGTCTATAAGTAAGTCGACCCCATGGAGCAAATACCGGAAGAGTTAATATTCGCCTGTGACATTATTTATTAAGATTATTGGATGGAAATAAAAGAGTTATTCGTCCTGTAAATTAGATTCTATATACGATATGCGTAATGCGTAGATATAGACTCATTTATATATAAATAGAAACTACAGTCCAATTTGACATAGATTATTCACGAGGAGCCGGATGAGAAGAAACTTTCATGTCCGGTTCTGGATTAGAGATGGGATCAAAATACTATAAACCATCGACTATAACCCAAAAAGAACAAAATTTCGTAAACAACATAGGGGAAGAATGAAAGGAGTATCTTATCGCGGCAATCGCATTTGTTTTGGTAGATTCGCTCTTCAAGCACTTGAACCTGCTTGGATCACATCTGGGCAGATAGAAGCCGGACGAAGAACGATTACTCGTTATGCCCGTCGTGGCGGAAAAATATGGGTACGTATATTTCCCGACAAACCTATTACAATGAGACCTGCAGAAACACGTATGGGTTCCGGGAAAGGATCTCCCGAATATTGGGTATCTGTCGTCAGACCAGGTCGAATACTTTATGAAATGGGCGGAATATCCGAAACCGTCGCTAGAGCAGCTGCTAGAATAGCTGCATACAAAATGCCTATACGTACTCAATTTGTTACTACTTAACCCATACAGAATAAAAGAGCTATTTCTGGTGGAAGAATATTACTAGTTCGTAAGAACTCTTTCTTTTCTTTCTTTTAATGTTATCTGCCGAGGTAACAAA
>BSBM01002506.1:0-63646 GCA_027924585.1 Larix kaempferi | reverse complement strand
AAAATTGAGCATAGATTTGGATGTCCCGTTGGTAGACAAATGCGCACGCCAACTTTCGTGACGTTCCGAGCTATTTTCTCCCCCTTTAAGCCCCAAGTCTAGCGAAAACGCACGGTCGAGTTTCGAATTTGACCAACTCCTCGGAATTGAAAATTGAGCATAGATTTGGATGTCCCGTTGGTAGACAAATGCGCACGCCAACTTTCGTGACGTTCCGAGCTATTTTTTCCCCCCTTTAAGCCCAAGTCTAGCGAAAACGCACGGTCGAGTTTCGAATTTGACCAACTCCTCGGAATTGAAAATTGAGCATAGATTTGGATGTCCCGTTGGTAGACAAATGCGCACGCCAACTTTCGTGACGTTCCGAGCTATTTTCTCCCCCTTTAAGCCCAAGTCTAGCGAAAACGCACGGTCGAGTTTCGAATTTGACCAACTCCTCGGAATTGAAAATTGAGCATAGATTTGGATGTCCCGTTGGTAGACAAATGCGCACGCCAACTTTCGTGACGTTCCGAGCTATTTTCTCCCCCTTTAAGCCCAAGTCTAGCGAAAACGCACGGTCGAGTTTCGAATTTGACCAACTCCTCGGAATTGAAAATTGAGCATAGATTTGGATGTCCCGTTGGTAGACAAATGCGCACGCCAACTTTCGTGACGTTCCGAGCTATTTTCTCCCCCTTTAAGCCCAAGTCTAGCGAAAACGCACGGTCGAGTTTCGAATTTGACCAACTCCTCGGAATTGAAAATTGAGCATAGATTTGGATGTCCCGTTGGTAGACAAATGCGCACGCCAACTTTCGTGACGTTCCGAGCTATTTTCTCCCCCTTTAAGCCCAAGTCTAGCGAAAACGCACGGTCGAGTTTCGAATTTGACCAACTCCTCGGAATTGAAAATTGAGCATAGATTTGGATGTCCCGTTGGTAGACAAATGCGCACGCCAACTTTCGTGACGTTCCGAGCTATTTTCTCCCCCTTTAAGCCCAAGTCTAGCGAAAACGCACGGTCGAGTTTCGAATTTGACCAACTCCTCGGAATTGAAAATTGAGCATAGATTTGGATGTCCCGTGGTAGACAAATGCGCACGCCAACTTTCGTGACGTTCCGAGCTATTTTCTCCCCCTTTAAGCCCAAGTCTAGCGAAAACGCACGGTCGAGTTTCGAATTTGACCAACTCCTCGGAATTGAAAATTGAGCATAGATTTGGATGTCCCGTTGGTAGACAAATGCGCACGCCAACTTTCGTGACGTTCCGAGCTATTTTCTCCCCCCTTTAAGCCCAAGTCTAGCGAAAACGCACGGTCGAGTTTCGAATTTGACCAACTCCTCGGAATTGAAAATTGAGCATAGATTTGGATGTCCCGTTGGTAGACAAATGCGCACGCCAACTTTCGTGACGTTCCGAGCTATTTTCTCACCCTTTAAGCCCAAGTCTAGCGAAAACGCACGGTCGAGTTTCGAATTTGACCAACTCCTCGGAATTGAAAATTGAGCATAGATTTGGATGTCCCGTTGGTAGACAAATGCGCACGCCAACTTTCGTGACGTCCGAGCTATTTTCTCACCCTTTAAGCCCAAGTCTAGCGAAAACGCACGGTCGAGTTTCGAATTTGACCAACTCCTCGGAATTGAAAATTGAGCATAGATTTGGATGTCCCGTTGGTAGACAAATGCGCACGCCAACTTTCGTGACGTTCCGAGCTATTTTCTCACCCTTTAAGCCCAAGTCTAGCGAAAACGCACGGTCGAGTTTCGAATTTGACCAACTCCTCGGAATTGAAAATTGAGCATAGATTTGGATGTCCCGTTGGTAGACAAATGCGCACGCCAACTTTCGTGACGTTCCGAGCTATTTTCTCACCCTTTAAGCCCAAGTCTAGCGAAAACGCACGGTCGAGTTTCGAATTTGACCAACTCCTCGGAATTGAAAATTGAGCATAGATTTGGATGTCCCGTTGGTAGACAAATGCGCACGCCAACTTTCGTGACGTTCCGAGCTATTTTCTCACCCTTTAAGCCCAAGTCTAGCGAAAACGCACGGTCGAGTTTCGAATTTGACCAACTCCCTCGGAATTGAAAATTGAGCATGGATTTGGATGTCCCGTTGGTAGACAAATGCGCACGCCAACTTTCGTGACGTTCCGAGCTATTTTCTCACCCTTTAAGCCCAAGTCTAGCGAAAACGCACGGTCGAGTTTCGAATTTGACCAACTCCTCGGAATTGAAAATTGAGCATAGATTTGGATGTCCCGTTGGTAGACAAATGCGCACGCCAACTTTCGTGACGTTCCGAGCTATTTTCTCCCCCTTTAAGCCCAAGTCTAGCGAAAACGCACGGTCGAGTTTCGAATTTGACCAACTCCTCGGAATTGAAAATTGAGCATAGATTTGGATGTACCGTTGGTAGACAAATGCGCACGCCAACTTTCGTGACGTTCCGAGCTATTTTCTCCCCCTTTAAGCCCAAGTCTAGCGAAAACGCACGGTCGAGTTTCGAATTTGACCAACTCCTCGGAATTGAAAATTGAGCGCACGCCAACTTTTCGTGACGTTCCGAGCTATTTTCTCCCCCTTTAAGCCCAAGTCTAGCGAAAACGCACGGTCGAGTTTCGAATTTGACCAACTCCTCGGAATTGAAAATTGAGCATAGATTTGGATGTCCCGTTGGTAGACAAATGCGCACGCCAACTTTCGTGACGTTCCGAGCTATTTTCTCACCCTTTAAGCCCAAGTCTAGCGAAAACGCACGGTCGAGTTTCGAATTTGACCAACTCCTCGGAATTGAAAATTGAGCATAGATTTGGATGTCCCGTTGGTAGACAAATGCGCACGCCAACTTTCGTGACGTTCCGAGCTATTTTCTCACCCTTTAAGCCCAAGTCTAGCGAAAACGCACGGTCGAGTTTCGAATTTGACCAACTCCTCGGAATTGAAAATTGAGCATAGATTTGGATGTCCCGTTGGTAGACAAATGCGCACGCCAACTTTCGTGACGTTCCGAGCTATTTTCTCACCCTTTAAGCCCAAGTCTAGCGAAAACGCACGGTCGAGTTTCGAATTTGACCAACTCCTCGGAATTGAAAACTGAGCATAGATTTGGATGTCCCGTTGGTAGACAAATGCGCACGCCAACTTTCGTGACGTTCCGAGCTATTTTCTCACCCTTTAAGCCCAAGTCTAGCGAAAACGCACGGTCGAGTTTCGAATTTGACCAACTCCTCGGAATTGAAAATTGAGCATAGATTTGGATGTCCCGTTGGTAGACAAATGCGCACGCCAACTTTCGTGACGTTCCGAGCTATTTTCTCACCCTTTAAGCCCAAGTCTAGCGAAACGCACGGTCGAGTTTCGAATTTGACCAACTCCTCGGAATTGAAAATTGAGCATAGATTTGGATGTCCCGTTGGTAGACAAATGCGCACGCCAACTTTCGTGACGTTCCGAGCTATTTTCTCACCCTTTAAGCCCAAGTCTAGCGAAAACGCACGGTCGAGTTTCGAATTTGACCAACTCCTCGGAATTGAAAATTGAGCATAGATTTGGATGTCCCGTTGGTAGACAAATGCGCACGCCAACTTTCGTGACGTTCCGAGCTATTTTCTCACCCTTTAAGCCCAAGTCTAGCGAAAACGCACGGTCGAGTTTCGAATTTGACCAACTCCTCGGAATTGAAAATTGAGCATAGATTTGGATGTCCCGTTGGTAGACAAATGCGCACGCCAACTTTCGTGACGTTCCGAGCTATTTTCTCACCCTTTAAGCCCAAGTCTAGCGAAAACGCACGGTCGAGTTTCGAATTTGACCAACTCCTCGGAATTGAAAATTGAGCATAGATTTGGATGTCCCGTTGGTAGACAAATGCGCACGCCAACTTTCGTGACGTGCCGAGCTATTTTCTCCCCCTTTAAGCCCAAGTCTAGCGAAAACGCACGGTCGAGTTTCGAATTTGACCAACTCCTCGGAATTGAAAATTGAGCATAGATTTGGATGTCCCGTTGGTAGACAAATGCGCACGCCAACTTTCGTGACGTTCCGAGCTATTTTCTCCCCCTTTAAGCCCAAGTCTAGCGAAAACGCACGGTCGAGTTTCGAATTTGACCAACTCCTCGGAATTGAAAATTGAGCATAGATTTGGATGTCCCGTTGGTAGACAAATGCGCACGCCAACTTTCGTGACGTTCCGAGCTATTTTCTCCCCCTTTAAGCCCAAGTCTAGCGAAAACGCACGGTCGAGTTTCGAATTTGACCAACTCCTCGGAATTGAAAATTGAGCATAGATTTGGATGTCCCGTTGGTAGACAAATGCGCACGCCAACTTTCGTGACGTTCCGAGCTATTTTCTCCCCCTTTAAGCCCAAGTCTAGCGAAAACGCACGGTCGAGTTTCGAATTTGACCAACTCCTCGGAATTGAAAATTGAGCATAGATTTGGATGTCCCGTTGGTAGACAAATGCGCACGCCAACTTTCGTGACGTTCCGAGCTATTTTCTCCCCCTTTAAGCCCAAGTCTAGCGAAAACGCACGGTCGAGTTTCGAATTTGACCAACTCCTCGGAATTGAAAATTGAGCATAGATTTGGATGTCCCGTTGGTAGACAAATGCGCACGCCAACTTTCGTGACGTTCCGAGCTATTTTCTCCCCCTTTAAGCCCAAGTCTAGCGAAAACGCACGGTCGAGTTTCGAATTTGACCAACTCCTCGGAATTGAAAATTGAGCATAGATTTGGATGTCCCGTTGGTAGACAAATGCGCACGCCAACTTTCGTGACGTTCCGAGCTATTTTCTCACCCTTTAAGCCCAAGTCTAGCGAAAACGCACGGTCGAGTTTCGAATTTGACCAACTCCTCGGAATTGAAAATTGAGCATAGATTTGGATGTCCCGTTGGTAGACAAATGCGCACGCAACCTTTCGTGACGTTCCGAGCTATTTTCTCCCCCTTTAAGCCCAAGTCTAGCGAAAACGCACGGTCGAGTTTCGAATTTGACCAACTCCTCGGAATTGAAAATTGAGCATAGATTTGGATGTCCCGTTGGTAGACAAATGCGCACGCCAACTTTCGTGACGTTCCGAGCTATTTTCTCCCCCTTTAAGCCCAAGTCTAGCGAAAACGCACGGTCGAGTTTCGAATTTGACCAACTCCTCGGAATTGAAAATTGAGCATAGATTTGGATGTCCCGTTGGTAGACAAATGCGCACGCCAACTTTCGTGACGTTCCGAGCTATTTTCTCCCCCTTTAAGCCCAAGTCTAGCGAAAACGCACGGTCGAGTTTCGAATTTGACCAACTCCTCGGAATTGAAAATTGAGCGCACGCCAACTTTCGTGACGTTCCGACCTATTTTCTCCCCCTTTAAGCCCAAGTCTAGCGAAAACGCACGGTCAAGTTTCGAATTTGACCAACTCCTCGGAATTGAAAATTGAGCATAGATTTGGATGTCCCGTTGGTAGACAAATGCGCACGCCAACTTTCGTGACGTTCCGAGCTATTTTCTCACCCTTTAAGCCCAAGTCTAGCGAAAACGCACGGTCGAGTTTCGAATTTGACCAACTCCTCGGAATTGAAAATTGAGCATAGATTTGGATGTCCCGTTGGTAGACAAATGCGCACGCCAACTTTCGTGACGTTCCGAGCTATTTTCTCACCCTTTAAGCCCAAGTCTAGCGAAAACGCACGGTCGAGTTTCGAATTTGACCAACTCCTCGGAATTGAAAATTGAGCATAGATTTGGATGTCCCGTTGGTAGACAAATGCGCACGCCAACTTTCGTGACGTTCCGAGCTATTTTCTCACCCTTTAAGCCCAAGTCTAGCGAAAACGCACGGTCGAGTTTCGAATTTGACCAACTCCTCGGAATTGAAAATTGAGCATAGATTTGGATGTCCCGTTGGTAGACAAATGCGCACGCCAACTTTCGTGACGTTCCGAGCTATTTTCTCACCCTTTAAGCCA
Organism: Larix kaempferi; assembly: GCA_027924585.1. Classification (NCBI taxonomy): domain Eukaryota; kingdom Viridiplantae; phylum Streptophyta; class Pinopsida; order Pinales; family Pinaceae; genus Larix; species Larix kaempferi. The sequence continues at coordinate 57,697 of BSBM01002506.1, read as the reverse complement.
AAGTCTAGCGAAAACGCACGGTCGAGTTTCGAATTTGACCAACTCCTCGGAATTGAAAATTGAGCATAGATTTGGATGTCCCGTTGGTAGACAAATGCGCACGCCAACTTTCGTGACGTTCCGAGCTATTTTCTCACCCTTTAAGCCCAAGTCTAGCGAAAACGCACGGTCGAGTTTCGAATTTGACCAACTCCTCGGAATTGAAAATTGAGCATAGATTTGGATGTCCCGTTGGTAGACAAAATGCGCACGCCAACTTTCGTGACGTTCCGAGCTATTTTCTCACCCTTTAAGCCCAAGTCTAGCGAAAACGCACGGTCGAGTTTCGAATTTGACCAACTCCTCGGAATTGAAAATTGAGCATAGATTTGGATGTCCCGTTGGTAGACAAATGCGCACGCCAACTTTCGTGACGTTCCGAGCTATTTTCTCACCCTTTAAGCCCAAGTCTAGCGAAAACGCACGGTCGAGTTTCGAATTTGACCAACTCCTCGGAATTGAAAATTGAGCATAGATTTGGATGTCCCGTTGGTAGACAAATGCGCACGCCAACTTTCGTGACGTTCCGAGCTATTTTCTCACCCTTTAAGCCCAAGTCTAGCGAAAACGCACGGTCGAGTTTCGAATTTGACCAACTCCTCGGAATTGAAAATTGAGCATAGATTTGGATGTCCCGTTGGTAGACAAATGCGCACAAGCCAACTTTCGTGACGTTCCGAGCTATTTTCTCCCCCTTTAAGCCCAAGTCTAGCGAAAACGCACGGTCGAGTTTCGAATTTGACCAACTCCTCGGAATTGAAAATTGAGCATAGATTTGGATGTCCCGTTGGTAGACAAATGCGCACGCCAACTTTCGTGACGTTCCGAGCTATTTTCTCACCCTTTAAGCCCAAGTCTAGCGAAAACGCACGGTCGAGTTTCGAATTTGACCAACTCCTCGGAATTGAAAATTGAGCATGGATTTGGATGTCCCGTTGGTAGACAAATGCGCACGCCAACTTTCGTGACGTTCCGAGCTATTTTCTCACCCTTTAAGCCCAAGTCTAGCGAAAACGCACGGTCGAGTTTCGAATTTGACCAACTCCTCGGAATTGAAAATTGAGCGCACGCCAACTTTCGTGACGTTCCGAGCTATTTTCTCCCCCTTTAAGCCCAAGTCTAGCGAAAACGCACGGTCGAGTTTCGAATTTGACCAACTCCTCGGAATTGAAAATTGAGCGCACGCCAACTTTCGTGACGTTCCGAGCTATTTTCTCCCCCTTTAAGCCCAAGTCTAGCGAAAACGCACGGTCGAGTTTCGAATTTGACCAACTCCTCGGAATTGAAAATTGAGCATAGATTTGGATGTCCCGTTGGTAGACAAATGCGCACGCCAACTTTCGTGACGTTCCGAGCTATTTTCTCACCCTTTAAGCCCAAGTCTAGCGAAAACGCACGGTCGAGTTTCGAATTTGACCAACTCCTCGGAATTGAAAATTGAGCATAGATTTGGATGTCCCGTTGGTAGACAAATGCGCACGCCAACTTTCGTGACGTTCCGAGCTATTTTCTCACCCTTTAAGCCCAAGTCTAGCGAAAACGCACGGTCGAGTTTCGAATTTGACCAACTCCTCGGAATTGAAAACTGAGCATAGATTTGGATGTCCCGTTGGTAGACAAATGCGCACCGCCAACTTTCGTGACGTTCCGAGCTATTTTCTCACCCTTTAAGCCCAAGTCTAGCGAAAACGCACGGTCGAGTTTCGAATTTGACCAACTCCTCGGAATTGAAAATTGAGCATAGATTTGGATGTCCCGTTGGTAGACAAATGCGCACGCCAACTTTCGTGACGTTCCGAGCTATTTTCTCACCCTTTAAGCCCAAGTCTAGCGAAAACGCACGGTCGAGTTTCGAATTTGACCAACTCCTCGGAATTGAAAATTGAGCATAGATTTGGATGTCCCGTTGGTAGACAAATGCGCACGCCAACTTTCGTGACGTTCCGAGCTATTTTCTCACCCTTTAAGCCCAAGTCTAGCGAAAACGCACGGTCGAGTTTCGAATTTGACCAACTCCTCGGAATTGAAAATTGAGCATAGATTTGGATGTCCCCGTTGGTAGACAAATGCGCACGCCAACTTTCGTGACGTTCCGAGCTATTTCTCACCCTTTAAGCCCAAGTCTAGCGAAAACGCACGGTCGAGTTTCGAATTTGACCAACTCCTCGGAATTGAAAATTGAGCATAGATTTGGATGTCCCGTTGGTAGACAAATGCGCACGCCAACTTTCGTGACGTTCCGAGCTATTTTCTCACCCTTTAAGCCCAAGTCTAGCGAAAACGCACGGTCGAGTTTCGAATTTGACCAACTCCTCGGAATTGAAAATTGAGCATAGATTTGGATGTCCCGTTGGTAGACAAATGCGCACGCCAACTTTCGTGACGTTCCGAGCTATTTTCTCCCCCTTTAAGCCCAAGTCTAGCGAAAACGCACGGTCGAGTTTCGAATTTGACCAACTCCTCGGAATTGAAAATTGAGCATAGATTTGGATGTACCGTTGGTAGACAAATGCGCACGCCAACTTTCGTGACGTTCCGAGCTATTTTCTCCCCCTTTAAGCCCAAGTCTAGCGAAAACGCACGGTCGAGTTTCGAATTTGACCAACTCCTCGGAATTGAAAATTGAGCATAGATTTGGATGTCCCGTTGGTAGACAAATGCGCACGCCAACTTTCGTGACGTTCCGAGCTATTTTCTCACCCTTTAAGCCCAAGTCTAGCGAAAACGCACGGTCGAGTTTCGAATTTGACCAACTCCTCGGAATTGAAAATTGAGCATAGATTTGGATGTCCCGTTGGTAGACAAATGCGCACGCCAACTTTCGTGACGTTCCGAGCTATTTTCTCACCCTTTAAGCCCAAGTCTAGCGAAAACGCACGGTCGAGTTTCGAATTTGACCAACTCCTCGGAATTGAAAATTGAGCATAGATTTGGATGTCCCGTTGGTAGACAAATGCGCACGCCAACTTTCGTGACGTTCCGAGCTATTTTCTCACCCTTTAAGCCAAAGTCTAGCGAAAACGCACGGTCGAGTTTCGAATTTGACCAACTCCTCGGAATTGAAAATTGAGCATAGATTTGGATGTCCCGTTGGTAGACAAATGCGCACGCCAACTTTCGTGACGTTCCGAGCTATTTTCTCACCCTTTAAGCCCAAGTCTAGCGAAAACGCACGGTCGAGTTTCGAATTTGACCAACTCCTCGGAATTGAAAATTGAGCATAGATTTGGATGTCCCGTTGGTAGACAAATGCGCACGCCAACTTTCGTGACGTTCCGAGCTATTTTCTCACCCTTTAAGCCCAAGTCTAGCGAAAACGCACGGTCGAGTTTCGAATTTGACCAACTCCTCGGAATTGAAAATTGAGCATAGATTTGGATGTCCCGTTGGTAGACAAATGCGCACGCCAACTTTCGTGACGTTCCGAGCTATTTTCTCACCCTTTAAGCCCAAGTCTAGCGAAAACGCACGGTCGAGTTTCGAATTTGACCAACTCCTCGGAATTGAAAATTGAGCATAGATTTGGATGTCCCGTTGGTAGACAAATGCGCACGCCAACTTTCGTGACGTTCCGAGCTATTTTCCTCACCCTTTAAGCCCAAGTCTAGCGAAAACGCACGGTCGAGTTTCGAATTTGACCAACTCCTCGGAATTGAAAATTGAGCATAGATTTGGATGTCCCGTTGGTAGACAAATGCGCACGCCAACTTTCGTGACGTTCCGAGCTATTTTCTCCCCCTTTAAGCCCAAGTCTAGCGAAAACGCACGGTCGAGTTTCGAATTTGACCAACTCCTCGGAATTGAAAATTGAGCATAGATTTGGATGTCCCGTTGGTAGACAAATGCGCACGCCAACTTTCGTGACGTTCCGAGCTATTTTCTCACCCTTTAAGCCCAAGTCTAGCGAAAACGCACGGTCGAGTTTCGAATTTGACCAACTCCTCGGAATTGAAATTGAGCATGGATTTGGATGTCCCGTTGGTAGACAAATGCGCACGCCAACTTTCGTGACGTTCCGAGCTATTTTCTCACCCTTTAAGCCCAAGTCTAGCGAAAACGCACGGTCGAGTTTCGAATTTGACCAACTCCTCGGAATTGAAAATTGAGCGCACGCCAACTTTCGTGACGTTCCGAGCTATTTTCTCCCCCTTTAAGCCCAAGTCTAGCGAAAACGCACGGTCGAGTTTCGAATTTGACCAACTCCTCGGAATTGAAAAATTGAGCGCAACGCCAACTTTCGTGACGTTCCGAGCTATTTTCTCCCCCCTTTAAGCCCAAGTCTAGCGAAAACGCACGGTCGAGTTTCGAATTTGACCAACTCCTCGGAATTGAAAATTGAGCATAGATTTGGATGTCCCGTTGGTAGACAAATGCGCACGCCAACTTTCGTGACGTTCCGAGCTATTTTCTCACCCTTTAAGCCCAAGTCTAGCGAAAACGCACGGTCGAGTTTCGAATTTGACCAACTCCTCGGAATTGAAAATTGAGCATAGATTTGGATGTCCCGTTGGTAGACAAATGCGCACGCCAACTTTCGTGACGTTCCGAGCTATTTTCTCACCCTTTAAGCCCAAGTCTAGCGAAAACGCACGGTCGAGTTTCGAATTTGACCAACTCCTCGGAATTGAAAACTGAGCATAGATTTGGATGTCCCGTTGGTAGACAAATGCGCACGCCAACTTTCGTGACGTTCCGAGCTATTTTCTCACCCTTTAAGCCCAAGTCTAGCGAAAACGCACGGTCGAGTTTCGAATTTGACCAACTCCTCGGAATTGAAAATTGAGCATAGATTTGGATGTCCCGTTGGTAGACAAATGCGCACGCCAACTTTCGTGACGTTCCGAGCTATTTTCTCACCCTTTAAGCCCAAGTCTAGCGAAAACGCACGGTCGAGTTTCGAATTTGACCAACTCCTCGGAATTGAAAATTGAGCATAGATTTGGATGTCCCGTTGGTAGACAAATGCGCACGCCAACTTTCGTGACGTTCCGAGCTATTTTCTCACCCTTTAAGCCCAAGTCTAGCGAAAACGCACGGTCGAGTTTCGAATTTGACCAACTCCTCGGAATTGAAAATTGAGCATAGATTTGGATGTCCCGTTGGTAGACAAATGCGCACGCCAACTTTCGTGACGTTCCGAGCTATTTTCTCACCCTTTAAGCCCAAGTCTAGCGAAAACGCACGGTCGAGTTTCGAATTTGACCAACTCCTCGGAATTGAAAATTGAGCATAGATTTGGATGTCCCGTTGGTAGACAAATGCGCACGCCAACTTTCGTGACGTTCCGAGCTATTTTCTCACCCTTTAAGCCCAAGTCTAGCGAAAACGCACGGTCGAGTTTCGAATTTGACCAACTCCTCGGAATTGAAAATTGAGCATAGATTTGGATGTCCCGTTGGTAGACAAATGCGCACGCCAACTTTCGTGACGTTCCGAGCTATTTTCTCCCCCTTTAAGCCCAAGTCTAGCGAAAACGCACGGTCGAGTTTCGAATTTGACCAACTCCTCGGAATTGAAAATTGAGCATAGATTTGGATGTACCGTTGGTAGACAAATGCGCACGCCAACTTTCGTGACGTTCCGAGCTATTTTCTCCCCCTTTAAGCCCAAGTCTAGCGAAAACGCACGGTCGAGTTTCGAATTTGACCAACTCCTCGGAATTGAAAATTGAGCGCACGCCAACTTTCGTGACGTTCCGAGCTATTTTCTCCCCCTTTAAGCCCAAGTCTAGCGAAAACGCACGGTCGAGTTTCGAATTTGACCAACTCCTCGGAATTGAAAATTGAGCATAGATTTGGATGTCCCGTTGGTAGACAAATGCGCACGCCAACTTTCGTGACGTTCCGAGCTATTTTCTCACCCTTTAAGCCCAAGTCTAGCGAAAACGCACGGTCGAGTTTCGAATTTGACCAACTCCTCGGAATTGAAAATTGAGCATAGATTTGGATGTCCCGTTGGTAGACAAATGCGCACGCAACCTTTCGTGACGTTCCGAGCTATTTTCTCCCCCTTTAAGCCCAAGTCTAGCGAAAACGCACGGTCGAGTTTCGAATTTGACCAACTCCTCGGAATTGAAAATTGAGCATAGATTTGGATGTCCCGTTGGTAGACAAATGCGCACGCCAACTTTCGTGACGTTCCGAGCTATTTTCTCCCCCTTTAAGCCCAAGTCTAGCGAAAACGCACGGTCGAGTTTCGAATTTGACCAACTCCTCGGAATTGAAAATTGAGCATAGATTTGGATGTCCCGTTGGTAGACAAATGCGCACGCCAACTTTCGTGACGTTCCGAGCTATTTTCTCCCCCTTTAAGCCCAAGTCTAGCGAAAACGCACGGTCGAGTTTCGAATTTGACCAACTCCTCGGAATTGAAAATTGAGCGCACGCCAACTTTCGTGACGTTCCGAGCTATTTTCTCCCCCTTTAATCCCAAGTCTAGCGAAAACGCACGGTCAAGTTTCGAATTTGACCAACTCCTCGGAATTGAAAATTGAGCATAGATTTGGATGTCCCGTTGGTAGACAAATGCGCACGCCAACTTTCGTGACGTTCCGAGCTATTTTCTCACCCTTTAAGCCCAAGTCTAGCGAAAACGCACGGTCGAGTTTCGAATTTGACCAACTCCTCAGAATTGAAAATTGAGCATAGATTTGGATGTCCCGTTGGTAGACAAATGCGCACGCCAACTTTCGTGACGTTCCGAGCTATTTTCTCACCCTTTAAGCCCAAGTCTAGCGAAAACGCACGGTCGAGTTTCGAATTTGACCAACTCCTCGGAATTGAAAATTGAGCATAGATTTGGATGTCCCGTTGGTAGACAAATGCGCACGCCAACTTTCGTGACGTTCCGAGCTATTTTCTCACCCTTTAAGCCCAAGTCTAGCGAAAACGCACAGTCGAGTTTCGAATTTGACCAACTCCTCGGAATTGAAAATTGAGCATAGATTTGGATGTCCCGTTGGTAGACAAATGCGCACGCCAACTTTCGTGACGTTCCGAGCTATTTTCTCACCCTTTAAGCCAAAGTCTAGCGAAAACGCACGGTCGAGTTTCGAATTTGACCAACTCCTCGGAATTGAAAATTGAGCATAGATTTGGATGTCCCGTTGGTAGACAAATGCGCACGCCAACTTTCGTGACGTTCCGAGCTATTTTCTCACCCTTTAAGCCCAAGTCTAGCGAAAACGCACGGTCGAGTTTCGAATTTGACCAACTCCTCGGAATTGAAAATTGAGCATAGATTTGGATGTCCCGTTGGTAGACAAATGCGCACGCCAACTTTCGTGACGTTCCGAGCTATTTTCTCACCCTTTAAGCCCAAGTCTAGCGAAAACGCACGGTCGAGTTTCGAATTTGACCAACTCCTCGGAATTGAAAATTGAGCATAGATTTGGATGTCCCGTTGGTAGACAAATGCGCACGCCAACTTTCGTGACGTTCCGAGCTATTTTCTCACCCTTTAAGCCCAAGTCTAGCGAAAACGCACGGTCGAGTTTCGAATTTGACCAACTCCTCGGAATTGAAAATTGAGCATAGATTTGGATGTCCCGTTGGTAGACAAATGCGCACGCCAACTTTCGTGACGTTCCGAGCTATTTTCTCACCCTTTAAGCCCAAGTCTAGCGAAAACGCACGGTCGAGTTTCGAATTTGACCAACTCCTCGGAATTGAAAATTGAGCATAGATTTGGATGTCCCGTTGGTAGACAAATGCGCACGCCAACTTTCGTGACGTTCCGAGCTATTTTCTCACCCTTTAAGCCCAAGTCTAGCGAAAACGCACGGTCGAGTTTCGAATTTGACCAACTCCTCGGAATTGAAAATTGAGCATAGATTTGGATGTCCCGTTGGTAGACAAATGCGCACGCCAACTTTCGTGACGTTCCGAGCTATTTTCTCACCCTTTAAGCCCAAGTCTAGCGAAAACGCACGGTCGAGTTTCGAATTTGACCAACTCCTCGGAATTGAAAATTGAGCATGGATTTGGATGTCCCGTTGGTAGACAAATGCGCACGCCAACTTTCGTGACGTTCCGAGCTATTTTCTCACCCTTTAAGCCCAAGTCTAGCGAAAACGCACGGTCGAGTTTCGAATTTGACCAACTCCTCGGAATTGAAAATTGAGCATAGATTTGGATGTCCCGTTGGTAGACAAATGCGCACGCCAACTTTCGTGACGTTCCGAGCTATTTTCTCACCCTTTAAGCCCAAGTCTAGCGAAAACGCACGGTCGAGTTTCGAATTTGACCAACTCCTCGGAATTGAAAATTGAGCATAGATTTGGATGTCCCGTTGGTAGACAAATGCGCACGCCAACTTTCGTGACGTTCCGAGCTATTTTCTCACCCTTTAAGCCCAACTCTAGCGAAAACGCACGGTCGAGTTTCGAATTTGACCAACTCCTCGGAATTGAAAATTGAGCATAGATTTGGATGTCCCGTTGGTAGACAAATGCGCACGCCAACTTTCGTGACGTTCCGAGCTATTTTCTCACCCTTTAAGCCCAAGTCTAGCGAAAACGCACGGTCGAGTTTCGAATTTGACCAACTCCTCGGAATTGAAAATTGAGCATAGATTTGGATGTCCCGTTGGTAGACAAATGCGCACGCCAACTTTCGTGACGTTCCGAGCTATTTTCTCCCCCTTTAAGCCCAAGTCTAGCGAAAACGCACGATCGAGTTTCGAATTTGACCAACTCCTCGGAATTGAAAATTGAGCATAGATTTGGATGTCCCGTTGGTAGACAAATGCGCACGCCAACTTTCGTGACGTTCCGAGCTATTTTCTCACCCTTTAAGCCCAAGTCTAGCGAAAACGCACGGTCGAGTTTCGAATTTGACCAACTCCTCGGAATTGAAAATTGAGCATAGATTTGGATGTCCCATTGGTAGACAAATGCGCACGCCAACTTTCGTGACGTTCCGAGCTATTTTCTCACTCTTTAAGCCCAAGTCTAGCGAAAACGCACGGTCGAGTTTCGAATTTGACCAACTCCTCGGAATTGAAAATTGAGCATAGATTTGGATGTCCCGTTGGTAGACAAATGCGCACGCCAACTTTCGTGACGTTCCGAGCTATTTTCTCACCCTTTAAGCCCAAGTCTAGCGAAAACGCACGGTCGAGTTTCGAATTTGACCAACTCCTCGGAATTGAAAACTGAGCATAGATTTGGATGTCCCGTTGGTAGACAAATGCGCACGCCAACTTTCGTGACGTTCCGAGCTATTTTCTCACCCTTTAAGCCCAAGTCTAGCGAAAACGCACGGTCGAGTTTCGAATTTGACCAACTCCTCGGAATTGAAAATTGAGCATAGATTTGGATGTCCCGTTGGTAGACAAATGCGCACGCCAACTTTCGTGACGTTCCGAGCTATTTTCTCACCCTTTAATCCCAAGTCTAGCGAAAACGCACGGTCGAGTTTTGAATTTGACCAACTCCTCGGAATTGAAAATTGAGCATAGATTTGGATGTCCCGTTGGTAGACAAATGCGCACGCCAACTTTCGTGACGTTCCGAGCTATTTTCTCCCCCTTTAAGCCCAAGTCTAGCGAAAACGCACGGTCGAGTTTCGAATTTGACCAACTCCTCGGAATTGAAAATTGAGCATAGATTTGGATGTCCCGTTGGTAGACAAATGCGCACGCCAACTTTCGTGACGTTCCGAGCTATTTTTTCCCCCTTTAAGCCCAAGTCTAGCGAAAACGCACGGTCGAGTTTCGAATTTGACCAACTCCTCGGAATTGAAAATTGAGCATAGATTTGGATGTCCCGTTGGTAGACAAATGCGCACGCCAACTTTCGTGACGTTCCGAGCTATTTTCTCCCCCTTTAAGCCCAAGTCTAGCGAAAACGCACGGTCGAGTTTCGAATTTGACCAACTCCTCGGAATTGAAAATTGAGCATAGATTTGGATGTCCCGTTGGTAGACAAATGCGCACGCCAACTTTCGTGACGTTCCGAGCTATTTTCTCACCCTTTAAGCCCAAGTCTAGCGAAAACGCACGGTCGAGTTTCGAATTTGACCAACTCCTCGGAATTGAAAATTGAGCATAGATTTGGATGTCCCGTTGGTAGACAAATGCGCACGCCAACTTTCGTGACGTTCCGAGCTATTTTCTCCCCCTTTAAGCCCAAGTCTAGCGAAAACGCACGGTCGAGTTTCGAATTTGACCAACTCCTCGGAATTGAAAATTGAGCATAGATTTGGATGTACCGTTGGTAGACAAATGCGCACGCCAACTTTCGTGACGTTCCGAGCTATTTTCTCCCCCTTTAAGCCCAAGTCTAGCGAAAACGCACGGTCGAGTTTCGAATTTGACCAACTCCTCGGAATTGAAAATTGAGCGCACGCCAACTTTCGTGACGTTCCGAGCTATTTTCTCCCCCTTTAAGCCCAAGTCTAGCGAAAACGCACGGTCGAGTTTCGAATTTGACCAACTCCTCGGAATTGAAAATTGAGCATAGATTTGGATGTCCCGTTGGTAGACAAATGCGCACGCCAACTTTCGTGACGTTCCGAGCTATTTTCTCACCCTTTAAGCCCAAGTCTAGCGAAAACGCACGGTCGAGTTTCGAATTTGACCAACTCCTCGGAATTGAAAATTGAGCATAGATTTGGATGTCCCGTTGGTAGACAAATGCGCACGCCAACTTTCGTGACGTTCCGAGCTATTTTCTCACCCTTTAAGCCCAAGTCTAGCGAAAACGCACGGTCGAGTTTCGAATTTGACCAACTCCTCGGAATTGAAAATTGAGCATAGATTTGGATGTCCCGTTGGTAGACAAATGCGCACGCCAACTTTCGTGACGTTCCGAGCTATTTTCTCACCCTTTAAGCCCAAGTCTAGCGAAAACGCACGGTCGAGTTTCGAATTTGACCAACTCCTCGGAATTGAAAACTGAGCATAGATTTGGATGTCCCGTTGGTAGACAAATGCGCACGCCAACTTTCGTGACGTTCCGAGCTATTTTCTCACCCTTTAAGCCCAAGTCTAGCGAAAACGCACGGTCGAGTTTCGAATTTGACCAACTCCTCGGAATTGAAAATTGAGCATAGATTTGGATGTCCCGTTGGTAGACAAATGCGCACGCCAACTTTCGTGACGTTCCGAGCTATTTTCTCACCCTTTAAGCCCAAGTCTAGCGAAAACGCACGGTCGAGTTTCGAATTTGACCAACTCCTCGGAATTGAAAATTGAGCATAGATTTGGATGTCCCGTTGGTAGACAAATGCGCACGCCAACTTTCGTGACGTTCCGAGCTATTTTCTCCCCCTTTAAGCCCAAGTCTAGCAAAAATGCACGGTCGAGTTTCGAATTTGACCAACTCCTCGGAATTGAAAATTGAGCATAGATTTGGATGTCCCGTTGGTAGACAAATGCGCACGCCAACTTTCGTGACGTTCCGAGCTATTTTCTCCCCCTTTAAGCCCAAGTCTAGCGAAAACGCACGGTCGAGTTTCGAATTTGACCAACTCCTCGGAATTGAAAATTGAGCATAGATTTGGATGTCCCGTTGGTAGACAAATGCGCACGCCAACTTTCGTGACGTTCCGAGCTATTTTCTCCCCCTTTAAGCCCAAGTCTAGCGAAAACGCACGGTCGAGTTTCGAATTTGACCAACTCCTCGGAATTGAAAATTGAGCATAGATTTGGATGTCCCGTTGGTAGACAAATGCGCACGCCAACTTTCGTGACGTTCCGAGCTATTTTCTCCCCCTTTAAGCCCAAGTCTAGCGAAAACGCACGGTCGAGTTTCGAATTTGACCAACTCCTCGGAATTGAAAATTGAGCATAGATTTGGATGTCCCGTTGGTAGACAAATGCGCACGCCAACTTTCGTGACGTTCCGAGCTATTTTCTCACCCTTTAAGCCCAAGTCTAGCGAAAACGCACGGTCGAGTTTCGAATTTGACCAACTCCTCGGAATTGAAAATTGAGCATAGATTTGGATGTCCCGTTGGTAGACAAATGCGCACGCCAACTTTCGTGACGTTCCGAGCTATTTTCTCACCCTTTAAGCCCAAGTCTAGCGAAAACGCACGGTCGAGTTTCGAATTTGACCAACTCCTCGGAATTGAAAATTGAGCATAGATTTGGATGTCCCGTTGGTAGACAAATGCGCACGCCAACTTTCGTGACGTTCCGAGCTATTTTCTCACCCTTTAAGCCCAAGTCTAGCGAAAACGCACGGTCGAGTTTCGAATTTGACCAACTCCTCGGAATTGAAAACTGAGCATAGATTTGGATGTCCCGTTGGTAGACAAATGCGCACGCCAACTTTCGTGACGTTCCGAGCTATTTTCTCACCCTTTAAGCCCAAGTCTAGCGAAAACGCACGGTCGAGTTTCGAATTTGACCAACTCCTCGGAATTGAAAATTGAGCATAGATTTGGATGTCCCGTTGGTAGACAAATGCGCACGCCAACTTTCGTGACGTTCCGAGCTATTTTCTCACCCTTTAAGCCCAAGTCTAGCGAAAACGCACGGTCGAGTTTCGAATTTGACCAACTCCTCGGAATTGAAAATTGAGCATAGATTTGGATGTCCCGTTGGTAGACAAATGCGCACGCCAACTTTCGTGACGTTCCGAGCTATTTTCTCACCCTTTAAGCCCAAGTCTAGCGAAAACGCACGGTCGAGTTTCGAATTTGACCAACTCCTCGGAATTGAAAATTGAGCATAGATTTGGATGTCCCGTTGGTAGACAAATGCGCACGCCAACTTTCGTGACGTTCCGAGCTATTTTCTCACCCTTTAAGCCCAAGTCTAGCGAAAACGCACGGTCGAGTTTCGAATTTGACCAACTCCTCGGAATTGAAAATTGAGCATAGATTTGGATGTCCCTTTGGTAGACAAATGCGCACGCCAACTTTCGTGACGTTCCGAGCTATTTTCTCCCCCTTTAAGCCCAAGTCTAGCAAAAACGCACGGTCGAGTTTCGAATTTGACCAACTCCTCGGAATTGAAAATTGAGCATAGATTTGGATGTCCCGTTGGTAGACAAATGCGCACGCCAACTTTCGTGACGTTCCGAGCTATTTTCTCCCCCTTTAAGCCCAAGTCTAGCGAAAACGCACGGTCGAGTTTCGAATTTGACCAACTCCTCGGAATTGAAAATTGAGCATAGATTTGGATGTCCCGTTGGTAGACAAATGCGCACGCCAACTTTCGTGACGTTCCGAGCTATTTTCTCCCCCTTTAAGCCCAAGTCTAGCGAAAACGCACGGTCGAGTTTCGAATTTGACCAACTCCTCGGAATTGAAAATTGAGCATAGATTTGGATGTCCCGTTGGTAGACAAATGCGCACGCCAACTTTCGTGACGTTCCGAGCTATTTTCTCCCCCTTTAAGCCCAAGTCTAGCGAAAACGCACGGTCGAGTTTCGAATTTGACCAACTCCTCGGAATTGAAAATTGAGCATAGATTTGGATGTCCCGTTGGTAGACAAATGCGCATGCCAACTTTCGTGACGTTCCGAGCTATTTTCTCCCCCTTTAAGCCCAAGTCTAGCGAAAACGCACGGTCGAGTTTCGAATTTGACCAACTCCTCGGAATTGAAAATTGAGCATAGATTTGGATGTCCCGTTGGTAGACAAATGCGCACGCCAACTTTCGTGACGTTCCGAGCTATTTTCTCCCCCTTTAAGCCCAAGTCTAGCGAAAACGCACGGTCGAGTTTCGAATTTGACCAACTCCTCGGAATTGAAAATTGAGCATAGATTTGGATGTCCCGTTGGTAGACAAATGCGCACGCCAACTTTCGTGACGTTCCGAGCTATTTTCTCCCCCTTTAAGCCCAAGTCTAGCGAAAACGCACGGTCGAGTTTCGAATTTGACCAACTCCTCGGAATTGAAAACTGAGCATAGATTTGGATGTCCCGTTGGTAGACAAATGCGCACGCCAACTTTCGTGACGTTCCGAGCTATTTTCTCACCCTTTAAGCCCAAGTCTAGCGAAAACGCACGGTCGAGTTTCGAATTTGACCAACTCCTCGGAATTGAAAATTGAGCATAGATTTGGATGTCCCGTTGGTAGACAAATGCGCACGCCAACTTTCGTGACGTTCCGAGCTATTTTCTCACCCTTTAAGCCCAAGTCTAGCGAAAACGCACGGTCGAGTTTCGAATTTGACCAACTCCTCGGAATTGAAAATTGAGCATAGATTTGGATGTCCCGTTGGTAGACAAATGCGCACGCCAACTTTCGTGACGTTCCGAGCTATTTTCTCACCCTTTAAGCCCAAGTCTAGCGAAAACGCACGGTCGAGTTTCGAATTTGACCAACTCCTCGGAATTGAAAATTGAGCATAGATTTGGATGTCCCGTTGGTAGACAAATGCGCACGCCAACTTTCGTGACGTTCCGAGCTATTTTCTCACCCTTTAAGCCCAAGTCTAGCGAAAACGCACGGTCGAGTTTCGAATTTGACCAACTCCTCGGAATTGAAAATTGAGCATAGATTTGGATGTCCCGTTGGTAGACAAATGCGCACGCCAACTTTCATGACGTTCCGAGCTATTTTCTCCCCCTTTAAGCCCAAGTCTAGCGAAAACGCACGGTCGAGTTTCGAATTTGACCAACTCCTCGGAATTCAAAATTGAGCATAGATTTGGATGTCCCGTTGGTAGACAAATGCGCACGCCAACTTTCGTGACGTTCCGAGCTATTTTCTCACCCTTTAAGCCCAAGTCTAGCGAAAACGCACGGTCGAGTTTCGAATTTGACCAACTCCTCGGAATTGAAAATTGAGCATAGATTTGGATGTCCCGTTGGTAGACAAATGCGCACGCCAACTTTCGTGACGTTCCGAGCTATTTTCTCCCCCTTTAAGCCCAAGTCTAGCGAAAACGCACGGTCGAGTTTCGAATTTGACCAACTCCTCGGAATTGAAATTTGAGCATAGATTTGGATGTCCCGTTGGTAGACAAATGCGCACGCCAACTTTCGTGACGTTCCGAGCTATTTTCTCACCCTTTAAGCCCAAGTCTAGCGAAAACGCACGGTCGAGTTTCGAATTTGACCAACTCCTCGGAATTGAAAATTGAGCATAGATTTGGATGTCCCGTTGGTAGACAAATGCGCACGCCAACTTTCGTGACGTTCCGAGCTATTTTCTCCCCCTTTAAGCCCAAGTCTAGCGAAAACGCACGGTCGAGTTTCGAATTTGACCAACTCCTCGGAATTGAAAATTGAGCGCACGCCAACTTTCGTGACGTTCCGAGCTATTTTCTCCCCCTTTAAGCCCAAGTCTAGCGAAAACGCACGGTCGAGTTTCGAATTTGACCAACTCCTCGGAATTGAAAATTGAGCATAGATTTGGATGTCCCGTTGGTAGACAAATGCGCACGCCAACTTTCGTGACGTTCCGAGCTATTTTCTCACCCTTTAAGCCCAAGTCTAGCGAAAACGCACGGTCGAGTTTCGAATTTGACCAACTCCTCGGAATTGAAAATTGAGCATAGATTTGGATGTCCCATTGGTAGACAAATGCGCACGCCAACTTTCGTGACGTTCCGAGCTATTTTCTCACCCTTTAAGCCCAAGTCTAGGGAAAACGCACGGTCGAGTTTCGAATTTGACCAACTCCTCGGAATTGAAAATTGAGCATAGATTTGGATGTCCCGTTGGTAGACAAATGCGCACGGCAACTTTCGTGACGTTCCGAGCTATTTTCTCACCCTTTAAGCCCAAGTCTAGCGAAAACGCACGGTCGAGTTTCGAATTTGACCAACTCCTCGGAATTGAAAACTGAGCATAGATTTGGATTTCCCGTTGGTAGACAAATGCGCACGCCAACTTTCGTGACGTTCCGAGCTATTTTCTCACCCTTTAAGCCCAAGTCTAGCGAAAACGCACGGTCGAGTTTCGAATTTGACCAACTCCTCGGAATTGAAAATTGAGCATAGATTTGGATGTCCCGTTGGTAGACAAATGCGCACGCCAACTTTCGTGACGTTCCGAGCTATTTTCTCCCCCTTTAAGCCCAAGTCTAGCGAAAACGCACGGTCGAGTTTCGAATTTGACCAACTCCTCGGAATTGAAAATTGAGCATAGATTTGGATGTCCCGTTGGTAGACAAATGCGCACGCCAACTTTCGTGACGTTCCAAGCTATTTTCTCCCCCTTTAAGCCCAAGTCTAGCGAAAACGCACGGTCGAGTTTCGAATTTGACCAACTCCTCGGAATTGAAAATTGAGCATAGGTTTGGATGTCCCGTTGGTAGACAAATGCGCACGCCAACTTTCGTGACGTTCCGAGCTATTTTCTCACCCTTTAAGCCCAAGTCTAGCGAAAGCGCACGGTCGGGTTTCGAATTTGACCAACTCCTCGGAATTGAAAATTGAGCATAGGTTTGGATGTCCCGTTGGTAGACAAATGCGCACGCCAACTTTCGTGACGTTCCGAGCTATTTTCTCACCCTTTAAGCCCAAGTCTAGCGAAAACGCACGGTCGAGTTTCGAATTTGACCAACTCCTCGGAATTGAAAATTGAGCATAGATTTGGATGTCCCGTTGGTAGACAAATGCGCACGCCAACTTTCGTGACGTTCCGAGCTATTTTCTCACCCTTTAAGCCCAAGTCTAGCGAAAACGCACGGTCGAGTTTCGAATTTGACCAACTCCTCGGAATTGAAAATTGAGCATAGATTTGGATGTCCCGTTGGTAGACAAATGCGCACGCCAACTTTCGTGACGTTCCGAGCTATTTTCTCACCCTTTAAGCCCAAGTCTAGCGAAAACGCACGGTCGAGTTTCGAATTTGACCAACTCCTCGGAATTGAAAATTGAGCATAGATTTGGATGTCCCGTTGGTAGACAAATGCGCACGCCAACTTTCGTGACGTTCCGAGCTATTTTCTCACCCTTTAAGCCCAAGTCTAGCGAAAACGCACGGTCGAGTTTCGAATTTGACCAACTCCTCGGAATTGAAAATTGAGCATAGATTTGGATGTCCCGTTGGTAGACAAATGCGCACGCCAACTTTCGTGACGTTCCGAGCTATTTTCTCCCCCTTTAAGCCCAAGTCTAGCGAAAACGCACGGTCGAGTTTCGAATTTGACCAACTCCTCGGAATTGAAATTTGAGCATAGATTTGGATGTCCCGTTGGTAGACAAATGCGCACGCCAACTTTCGTGACGTTCCGAGCTATTTTGTCACCCTTTAAGCCCAAGTCTAGCGAAAACGCACGGTCGAGTTTCGAATTTGACCAACTCCTCGGAATTGAAAATTGAGCATAGATTTGGATGTCCCGTTGGTAGACAAATGCGCACGCCAACTTTCGTGACGTTCCGAGCTATTTTCTCACCCTTTAAGCCCAAGTCTAGCGAAAACGCACGGTCGAGTTTCGAATTTGACCAACTCCTCGGAATTGAAAATTGAGCATAGATTTGGATGTCCCGTTGGTAGACAAATGCGCACGCCAACTTTCGTGACGTTCCGAGCTATTTTCTCACCCTTTAAGCCCAAGTCTAGCGAAAACGCACGGTCGAGTTTCGAATTTGACCAACTCCTCGGAATTGAAAATTGAGCATAGATTTGGATGTCCCGTTGGTAGACAAATGCGCACGCCAACTTTCGTGACGTTCCGAGCTATTTTCTCACCCTTTAAGCCCAAGTCTAGCGAAAACGCACGGTCGAGTTTCGAATTTGACCAACTCCTCGGAATTGAAAATTGAGCATAGATTTGGATGTCCCGTTGGTAGACAAATGCGCACGCCAACTTTCGTGACGTTCCGAGCTATTTTCTCACCCTTTAAGCCCAAGTCTAGCGAAAACGCACGGTCGAGTTTCGAATTTGACCAACTCCTCGGAATTGAAAATTGAGCATAGATTTGGATGTCCCGTTGGTAGACAAATGCGCACGCCAACTTTCGTGACGTTCCGAGCTATTTTCTCACCCTTTAAGCCCAAGTCTAGCGAAAACGCACGGTCGAGTTTCGAATTTGACCAACTCCTCGGAATTGAAAATTGAGCATAGATTTGGATGTCCCGTTGGTAGACAAATGCGCACGCCAACTTTCGTGACGTTCCGAGCTATTTTCTCACCCTTTAAGCCCAAGTCTAGCGAAAACGCACGGTCGAGTTTCGAATTTGACCAACTCCTCGGAATTGAAAATTGAGCATAGATTTGGATGTCCTGTTGGTAGACAAATGCGCACGCCAACTTTCGTGACGTTCCGAGCTATTTTCTCACCCTTTAAGCCCAAGTCTAGCGAAAACGCACGGTCGAGTTTCGAATTTGACCAACTCCTCGGAATTGAAAATTGAGCATAGATTTGGATGTCCCGTTGGTAGACAAATGCGCACGCCAACTTTCGTGACGTTCCGAGCTATTTTCTCACCCTTTAAGCCCAAGTCTAGCGAAAACGCACGGTCGAGTTTCGAATTTGACCAACTCCTCGGAATTGAAAATTGAGCATAGATTTGGATGTCCCGTTGGTAGACAAATGCGCACGCCAACTTTCGTGACGTTCCGAGCTATTTTCTCCCCCTTTAAGCCCAAGTCTAGCGAAAACGCACGGTCGAGTTTCGAATTTGACCAACTCCTCGGAATTCAAAATTGAGCATAGATTTGGATGTCCCGTTGGTAGACAAATGCGCACGCCAACTTTCGTGACGTTCCGAGCTATTTTCTCCCCCTTTAAGCCCAAGTCTAGCGAAAACGCACGGTCGAGTTTCGAATTTGACCAACTCCTCGGAATTGAAAATTGAGCGCACGCCAACTTTCGTGACGTTCCGAGCTATTTTCTCCCCCTTTAAGCCCAAGTCTAGCGAAAACGCACGGTCGAGTTTCGAATTTGACCAACTCCTCGGAATTGAAAATTGAGCATAGATTTGGATGTCCCGTTGGTAGACAAATGCGCACGCCAACTTTCGTGACGTTCCGAGCTATTTTCTCACCCTTTAAGCCCAAGTCTAGCGAAAACGCACGGTCGAGTTTCGAATTTGACCAACTCCTCGGAATTGAAAATTGAGCATAGATTTGGATGTCCCATTGGTAGACAAATGCGCACGCCAACTTTCGTGACGTTCCGAGCTATTTTCTCACCCTTTAAGCCCAAGTCTAGCGAAAACGCACGGTCGAGTTTCGAATTTGACCAACTCCTCGGAATTGAAAATTGAGCATAGATTTGGATGTCCCGTTGGTAGACAAATGCGCACGCCAACTTTCGTGACGTTCCGAGCTATTTTCTCACCCTTTAAGCCCAAGTCTAGCGAAAACGCACGGTCGAGTTTCGAATTTGACCAACTCCTCGGAATTGAAAATTGAGCATAGATTTGGATGTCCCGTTGGTAGACAAATGCGCACGCCAACTTTCGTGACGTTCCGAGCTATTTTCTCACCCTTTAAGCCCAAGTCTAGCGAAAACGCACGGTCGAGTTTCGAATTTGACCAACTCCTCGGAATTGAAAATTGAGCATAGATTTGGATGTCCCGTTGGTAGACAAATGCGCACGCCCACTTTCGTGACGTTCCGAGCTATTTTCTCCCCCTTTAAGCCCAAGTCTAGCGAAAACGCACGGTCGAGTTTCGAATTTGACCAACTCCTCGGAATTGAAAATTGAGCATAGATTTGGATGTCCCGTTGGTAGACAAATGCGCACGCCAACTTTCGTGACGTTCCGAGCTATTTTCTCCCCCTTTAAGCCCAAGTCTAGCGAAAACGCACGGTCGAGTTTCGAATTTGACCAACTCCTCGGAATTGAAAATTGAGCATAGATTTGGATGTCCCGTTGGTAGACAAATGCGCACGCCAACTTTCGTGACGTTCCGAGCTATTTTCTCCCCCTTTAAGCCCAAGTCTAGCGAAAACGCACGGTCGAGTTTCGAATTTGACCAACTCCTCGGAATTGAAAATTGAGCATAGATTTGGATGTCCCGTTGGTAGACAAATGCGCACGCCAACTTTCGTGACGTTCCGAGCTATTTTCTCCCCCTTTAAGCCCAAGTCTAGCGAAAACGCACGGTCGAGTTTCGAATTTGACCAACTCCTCGGAATTGAAAATTGAGCGCACGCCAACTTTCGTGACGTTCCGAGCTATTTTCTCCCCCTTTAAGCCCAAGTCTAGCGAAAACGCACGGTCGAGTTTCGAATTTGACCAACTCCTCGGAATTGAAAATTGAGCATAGATTTGGATGTCCCGTTGGTAGACAAATGCGCACGCCAACTTTCGTGACGTTCCGAGCTATTTTCTCACCCTTTAAGCCCAAGTCTAGCGAAAACGCACGGTCGAGTTTCGAATTTGACCAACTCCTCGGAATTGAAAATTGAGCATAGATTTGGATGTCCCATTGGTAGACAAATGCGCACGCCAACTTTCGTGACGTTCCGAGCTATTTTCTCACCCTTTAAGCCCAAGTCTAGGGAAAACGCACGGTCGAGTTTCGAATTTGACCAACTCCTCGGAATTGAAAATTGAGCATAGATTTGGATGTCCCGTTGGTAGACAAATGCGCACGGCAACTTTCGTGACGTTCCGAGCTATTTTCTCACCCTTTAAGCCCAAGTCTAGCGAAAACGCACGGTCGAGTTTCGAATTTGACCAACTCCTCGGAATTGAAAACTGAGCATAGATTTGGATTTCCCGTTGGTAGACAAATGCGCACGCCAACTTTCGTGACGTTCCGAGCTATTTTCTCACCCTTTAAGCCCAAGTCTAGCGAAAACGCACGGTCGAGTTTCGAATTTGACCAACTCCTCGGAATTGAAAATTGAGCATAGATTTGGATGTCCCGTTGGTAGACAAATGCGCACGCCAACTTTCGTGACGTTCCGAGCTATTTTCTCCCCCTTTAAGCCCAAGTCTAGCGAAAACGCACGGTCGAGTTTCGAATTTGACCAACTCCTCGGAATTGAAAATTGAGCATAGATTTGGATGTCCCGTTGGTAGACAAATGCGCACGCCAACTTTCGTGACGTTCCAAGCTATTTTCTCCCCCTTTAAGCCCAAGTCTAGCGAAAACGCACGGTCGAGTTTCGAATTTGACCAACTCCTCGGAATTGAAAATTGAGCATAGGTTTGGATGTCCCGTTGGTAGACAAATGCGCACGCCAACTTTCGTGACGTTCCGAGCTATTTTCTCACCCTTTAAGCCCAAGTCTAGCGAAAGCGCACGGTCGGGTTTCGAATTTGACCAACTCCTCGGAATTGAAAATTGAGCATAGGTTTGGATGTCCCGTTGGTAGACAAATGCGCACGCCAACTTTCGTGACGTTCCGAGCTATTTTCTCACCCTTTAAGCCCAAGTCTAGCGAAAACGCACGGTCGAGTTTCGAATTTGACCAACTCCTCGGAATTGAAAATTGAGCATAGATTTGGATGTCCCGTTGGTAGACAAATGCGCACGCCAACTTTCGTGACGTTCCGAGCTATTTTCTCACCCTTTAAGCCCAAGTCTAGCGAAAACGCACGGTCGAGTTTCGAATTTGACCAACTCCTCGGAATTGAAAATTGAGCATAGATTTGGATGTCCCGTTGGTAGACAAATGCGCACGCCAACTTTCGTGACGTTCCGAGCTATTTTCTCACCCTTTAAGCCCAAGTCTAGCGAAAACGCACGGTCGAGTTTCGAATTTGACCAACTCCTCGGAATTGAAAATTGAGCATAGATTTGGATGTCCCGTTGGTAGACAAATGCGCACGCCAACTTTCGTGACGTTCCGAGCTATTTTCTCACCCTTTAAGCCCAAGTCTAGCGAAAACGCACGGTCGAGTTTCGAATTTGACCAACTCCTCGGAATTGAAAATTGAGCATAGATTTGGATGTCCCGTTGGTAGACAAATGCGCACGCCAACTTTCGTGACGTTCCGAGCTATTTTCTCCCCCTTTAAGCCCAAGTCTAGCGAAAACGCACGGTCGAGTTTCGAATTTGACCAACTCCTCGGAATTGAAATTTGAGCATAGATTTGGATGTCCCGTTGGTAGACAAATGCGCACGCCAACTTTCGTGACGTTCCGAGCTATTTTGTCACCCTTTAAGCCCAAGTCTAGCAAAAACGCACGGTCGAGTTTCGAATTTGACCAACTCCTCGGAATTGAAAATTGAGCATAGATTTGGATGTCCCGTTGGTAGACAAATGCGCACGCCAACTTTCGTGACGTTCCGAGCTATTTTCTCACCCTTTAAGCCCAAGTCTAGCGAAAACGCACGGTCGAGTTTCGAATTTGACCAACTCCTCGGAATTGAAAATTGAGCATAGATTTGGATGTCCCGTTGGTAGACAAATGCGCACGCCAACTTTCGTGACGTTCCGAGCTATTTTCTCACCCTTTAAGCCCAAGTCTAGCGAAAACGCACGGTCGAGTTTCGAATTTGACCAACTCCTCGGAATTGAAAATTGAGCATAGATTTGGATGTCCCGTTGGTAGACAAATGCGCACGCCAACTTTCGTGACGTTCCGAGCTATTTTCTCACCCTTTAAGCCCAAGTCTAGCGAAAACGCACGGTCGAGTTTCGAATTTGACCAACTCCTCGGAATTGAAAATTGAGCATAGATTTGGATGTCCCGTTGGTAGACAAATGCGCACGCCAACTTTCGTGACGTTCCGAGCTATTTTCTCACCCTTTAAGCCCAAGTCTAGCGAAAACGCACGGTCGAGTTTCGAATTTGACCAACTCCTCGGAATTGAAAATTGAGCATAGATTTGGATGTCCCGTTGGTAGACAAATGCGCACGCCAACTTTCGTGACGTTCCGAGCTATTTTCTCACCCTTTAAGCCCAAGTCTAGCGAAAACGCACGGTCGAGTTTCGAATTTGACCAACTCCTCGGAATTGAAAATTGAGCATAGATTTGGATGTCCCGTTGGTAGACAAATGCGCACGCCAACTTTCGTGACGTTCCGAGCTATTTTCTCACCCTTTAAGCCCAAGTCTAGCGAAAACGCACGGTCGAGTTTCGAATTTGACCAACTCCTCGGAATTGAAAATTGAGCATAGATTTGGATGTCCTGTTGGTAGACAAATGCGCACGCCAACTTTCGTGACGTTCCGAGCTATTTTCTCACCCTTTAAGCCCAAGTCTAGCGAAAACGCACGGTCGAGTTTCGAATTTGACCAACTCCTCGGAATTGAAAATTGAGCATAGATTTGGATGTCCCGTTGGTAGACAAATGCGCACGCCAACTTTCGTGACGTTCCGAGCTATTTTCTCACCCTTTAAGCCCAAGTCTAGCGAAAACGCACGGTCGAGTTTCGAATTTGACCAACTCCTCGGAATTGAAAATTGAGCATAGATTTGGATGTCCCGTTGGTAGACAAATGCGCACGCCAACTTTCGTGACGTTCCGAGCTATTTTCTCCCCCTTTAAGCCCAAGTCTAGCGAAAACGCACGGTCGAGTTTCGAATTTGACCAACTCCTCGGAATTCAAAATTGAGCATAGATTTGGATGTCCCGTTGGTAGACAAATGCGCACGCCAACTTTCGTGACGTTCCGAGCTATTTTCTCCCCCTTTAAGCCCAAGTCTAGCGAAAACGCACGGTCGAGTTTCGAATTTGACCAACTCCTCGGAATTGAAAATTGAGCGCACGCCAACTTTCGTGACGTTCCGAGCTATTTTCTCCCCCTTTAAGCCCAAGTCTAGCGAAAACGCACGGTCGAGTTTCGAATTTGACCAACTCCTCGGAATTGAAAATTGAGCATAGATTTGGATGTCCCGTTGGTAGACAAATGCGCACGCCAACTTTCGTGACGTTCCGAGCTATTTTCTCACCCTTTAAGCCCAAGTCTAGCGAAAACGCACGGTCGAGTTTCGAATTTGACCAACTCCTCGGAATTGAAAATTGAGCATAGATTTGGATGTCCCATTGGTAGACAAATGCGCACGCCAACTTTCGTGACGTTCCGAGCTATTTTCTCACCCTTTAAGCCCAAGTCTAGCGAAAACGCACGGTCGAGTTTCGAATTTGACCAACTCCTCGGAATTGAAAATTGAGCATAGATTTGGATGTCCCGTTGGTAGACAAATGCGCACGCCAACTTTCGTGACGTTCCGAGCTATTTTCTCACCCTTTAAGCCCAAGTCTAGCGAAAACGCACGGTCGAGTTTCGAATTTGACCAACTCCTCGGAATTGAAAATTGAGCATAGATTTGGATGTCCCGTTGGTAGACAAATGCGCACGCCAACTTTCGTGACGTTCCGAGCTATTTTCTCACCCTTTAAGCCCAAGTCTAGCGAAAACGCACGGTCGAGTTTCGAATTTGACCAACTCCTCGGAATTGAAAATTGAGCATAGATTTGGATGTCCCGTTGGTAGACAAATGCGCACGCCCACTTTCGTGACGTTCCGAGCTATTTTCTCCCCCTTTAAGCCCAAGTCTAGCGAAAACGCACGGTCGAGTTTCGAATTTGACCAACTCCTCGGAATTGAAAATTGAGCATAGATTTGGATGTCCCGTTGGTAGACAAATGCGCACGCCAACTTTCGTGACGTTCCGAGCTATTTTCTCCCCCTTTAAGCCCAAGTCTAGCGAAAACGCACGGTCGAGTTTCGAATTTGACCAACTCCTCGGAATTGAAAATTGAGCATAGATTTGGATGTCCCGTTGGTAGACAAATGCGCACGCCAACTTTCGTGACGTTCCGAGCTATTTTCTCCCCCTTTAAGCCCAAGTCTAGCGAAAACGCACGGTCGAGTTTCGAATTTGACCAACTCCTCGGAATTGAAAATTGAGCATAGATTTGGATGTCCCGTTGGTAGACAAATGCGCACGCCAACTTTCGTGACGTTCCGAGCTATTTTCTCCCCCTTTAAGCCCAAGTCTAGCGAAAACGCACGGTCGAGTTTCGAATTTGACCAACTCCTCGGAATTGAAAATTGAGCATAGATTTGGATGTCCCGTTGGTAGACAAATGCGCACGCCAACTTTCGTGACGTTCCGAGCTATTTTCTCCCCCTTTAAGCCCAAGTCTAGCGAAAACGCACGGTCGAGTTTCGAATTTGACCAACTCCTCGGAATTGAAAATTGAGCATAGATTTGGATGTCCCGTTGGTAGACAAATGCGCACGCCAACTTTCGTGACGTTCCGAGCTATTTTCTCACCCTTTAAGCCCAAGTCTAGCGAAAACGCACGGTCGAGTTTCGAATTTGACCAACTCCTCGGAATTGAAAATTGAGCATAGATTTGGATGTCCCGTTGGTAGACAAATGCGCACGCCAACTTTCGTGACGTTCCGAGCTATTTTCTCACCCTTTAAGCCCAAGTCTAGCGAAAACGCACGGTCGAGTTTCGAATTTGACCAACTCCTCGGAATTGAAAATTGAGCATAGATTTGGATGTCCCGTTGGTAGACAAATGCGCACGCCAACTTTCGTGACGTTCCGAGCTATTTTCTCCCCCTTTAAGCCCAAGTCTAGCGAAAACGCACGGCCGAGTTTCGAATTTGACCAACTCCTCGGAATTGAAAATTGAGCATAGATTTGGATGTCCCGTTGGTAGACAAATGCGCACGCCAACTTTCGTGACGTTCCGAGCTATTTTCTCACCCTTTAAGCCCAAGTCTAGCGAAAACGCACGGTCGAGTTTCGAATTTGACCAACTCCTCGGAATTGAAAATTGAGCATAGATTTGGATGTCCTGTTGGTAGACAAATGCGCACGCCAACTTTCGTGACGTTCCGAGCTATTTTCTCACCCTTTAAGCCCAAGTCTAGCGAAAACGCACGGTCGAGTTTCGAATTTGACCAACTCCTCGGAATTGAAAATTGAGCATAGATTTGGATGTCCCGTTGGTAGACAAATGCGCACGCCAACTTTCGTGACGTTCCGAGCTATTTTCTCACCCTTTAAGCCCAAGTCTAGCGAAAACGCACGGTCGAGTTTCGAATTTGACCAACTCCTCGGAATTGAAAATTGAGCATAGATTTGGATGTCCCGTTGGTAGACAAATGCGCACGCCAACTTTCGTGACGTTCCGAGCTATTTTCTCCCCCTTTAAGCCCAAGTCTAGCGAAAACGCACGGTCGAGTTTCGAATTTGACCAACTCCTCGGAATTCAAAATTGAGCATAGATTTGGATGTCCTGTTGGTAGACAAATGCGCACGCCAACTTTCGTGACGTTCCGAGCTATTTTCTCCCCCTTTAAGCCCAAGTCTAGCGAAAACGCACGGTCGAGTTTCGAATTTGACCAACTCCTCGGAATTGAAAATTGAGCGCACGCCAACTTTCGTGACGTTCCGAGCTATTTTCTCCCCCTTTAAGCCCAAGTCTAGCGAAAACGCACGGTCGAGTTTCGAATTTGACCAACTCCTCGGAATTGAAAATTGAGCATAGATTTGGATGTCCCGTTGGTAGACAAATGCGCACGCCAACTTTCGTGACGTTCCGAGCTATTTTCTCACCCTTTAAGCCCAAGTCTAGCGAAAACGCACGGTCGAGTTTCGAATTTGACCAACTCCTCGGAATTGAAAATTGAGCATAGATTTGGATGTCCCGTTGGTAGACAAATGCGCACGCCAACTTTCGTGACGTTCCGAGCTATTTTCTCCCCCTTTAAGCCCAAGTCTAGCGAAAACGCACGGTCGAGTTTCGAATTTGACCAACTCCTCGGAATTGAAAATTGAGCATAGATTTGGATGTCCCGTTGGTAGACAAATGCGCACGCCAACTTTCGTGACGTTCCGAGCTATTTTCTCCCCCTTTAAGCCCAAGTCTAGCGAAAACGCACGGGCGAGTTTCGAATTTGACCAACTCCTCGGAATTGAAAATTGAGCATAGATTTGGATGTACCGTTGGTAGACAAATGCGCACGCCAACTTTCGTGACGTTCCGAGCTATTTTCTCCCCCTTTAAGCCCAAGTCTAGCGAAAACGCACGGTCGAGTTTCGAATTTGACCAACTCCTCGGAATTGAAAATTGAGCGCACGCCAACTTTCGTGACGTTCCGAGCTATTTTCTCCCCCTTTAAGCCCAAGTCTAGCGAAAACGCACGGTCGAGTTTCGAATTTGACCAACTCCTCGGAATTGAAAATTGAGCATAGATTTGGATGTCCCGTTGGTAGACAAATGCGCACGCCAACTTTCGTGACGTTCCGAGCTATTTTCTCACCCTTTAAGCCCAAGTCTAGCGAAAACGCACGGTCGAGTTTCGAATTTGACCAACTCCTCGGAATTGAAAATTGAGCATAGATTTGGATGTCCCGTTGGTAGACAAATGCGCACGCCAACTTTCGTGACGTTCCGAGCTATTTTCTCACCCTTTAAGCCCAAGTCTAGCGAAAACGCACGGTCGAGTTTCGAATTTGACCAACTCCTCGGAATTGAAAATTGAGCATAGATTTGGATGTCCCATTGGTAGACAAATGCGCACGCCAACTTTCGTGACGTTCCGAGCTATTTTCTCACCCTTTAAGCCCAAGTCTAGGGAAAACGCACGGTCGAGTTTCGAATTTGACCAACTCCTCGGAATTGAAAATTGAGCATAGATTTGGATGTCCCGTTGGTAGACAAATGCGCACGGCAACTTTCGTGACGTTCCGAGCTATTTTCTCACCCTTTAAGCCCAAGTCTAGCGAAAACGCACGGTCGAGTTTCGAATTTGACCAACTCCTCGGAATTGAAAACTGAGCATAGATTTGGATTTCCCGTTGGTAGACAAATGCGCACGCCAACTTTCGTGACGTTCCGAGCTATTTTCTCACCCTTTAAGCCCAAGTCTAGCGAAAACGCACGGTCGAGTTTCGAATTTGACCAACTCCTCGGAATTGAAAATTGAGCATAGATTTGGATGTCCCGTTGGTAGACAAATGCGCACGCCAACTTTCGTGACGTTCCGAGCTATTTTCTCCCCCTTTAAGCCCAAGTCTAGCGAAAACGCACGGTCGAGTTTCGAATTTGACCAACTCCTCGGAATTGAAAATTGAGCATAGATTTGGATGTCCCGTTGGTAGACAAATGCGCACGCCAACTTTCGTGACGTTCCAAGCTATTTTCTCCCCCTTTAAGCCCAAGTCTAGCGAAAACGCACGGTCGAGTTTCGAATTTGACCAACTCCTCGGAATTGAAAATTGAGCATAGGTTTGGATGTCCCGTTGGTAGACAAATGCGCACGCCAACTTTCGTGACGTTCCGAGCTATTTTCTCACCCTTTAAGCCCAAGTCTAGCGAAAGCGCACGGTCGGGTTTCGAATTTGACCAACTCCTCGGAATTGAAAATTGAGCATAGGTTTGGATGTCCCGTTGGTAGACAAATGCGCACGCCAACTTTCGTGACGTTCCGAGCTATTTTCTCACCCTTTAAGCCCAAGTCTAGCGAAAACGCACGGTCGAGTTTCGAATTTGACCAACTCCTCGGAATTGAAAATTGAGCATAGATTTGGATGTCCCGTTGGTAGACAAATGCGCACGCCAACTTTCGTGACGTTCCGAGCTATTTTCTCACCCTTTAAGCCCAAGTCTAGCGAAAACGCACGGTCGAGTTTCGAATTTGACCAACTCCTCGGAATTGAAAATTGAGCATAGATTTGGATGTCCCGTTGGTAGACAAATGCGCACGCCAACTTTCGTGACGTTCCGAGCTATTTTCTCACCCTTTAAGCCCAAGTCTAGCGAAAACGCACGGTCGAGTTTCGAATTTGACCAACTCCTCGGAATTGAAAATTGAGCATAGATTTGGATGTCCCGTTGGTAGACAAATGCGCACGCCAACTTTCGTGACGTTCCGAGCTATTTTCTCACCCTTTAAGCCCAAGTCTAGCGAAAACGCACGGTCGAGTTTCGAATTTGACCAACTCCTCGGAATTGAAAATTGAGCATAGATTTGGATGTCCCGTTGGTAGACAAATGCGCACGCCAACTTTCGTGACGTTCCGAGCTATTTTCTCCCCCTTTAAGCCCAAGTCTAGCGAAAACGCACGGTCGAGTTTCGAATTTGACCAACTCCTCGGAATTGAAATTTGAGCATAGATTTGGATGTCCCGTTGGTAGACAAATGCGCACGCCAACTTTCGTGACGTTCCGAGCTATTTTGTCACCCTTTAAGCCCAAGTCTAGCAAAAACGCACGGTCGAGTTTCGAATTTGACCAACTCCTCGGAATTGAAAATTGAGCATAGATTTGGATGTCCCGTTGGTAGACAAATGCGCACGCCAACTTTCGTGACGTTCCGAGCTATTTTCTCACCCTTTAAGCCCAAGTCTAGCGAAAACGCACGGTCGAGTTTCGAATTTGACCAACTCCTCGGAATTGAAAATTGAGCATAGATTTGGATGTCCCGTTGGTAGACAAATGCGCACGCCAACTTTCGTGACGTTCCGAGCTATTTTCTCACCCTTTAAGCCCAAGTCTAGCGAAAACGCACGGTCGAGTTTCGAATTTGACCAACTCCTCGGAATTGAAAATTGAGCATAGATTTGGATGTCCCGTTGGTAGACAAATGCGCACGCCAACTTTCGTGACGTTCCGAGCTATTTTCTCACCCTTTAAGCCCAAGTCTAGCGAAAACGCACGGTCGAGTTTCGAATTTGACCAACTCCTCGGAATTGAAAATTGAGCATAGATTTGGATGTCCCGTTGGTAGACAAATGCGCACGCCAACTTTCGTGACGTTCCGAGCTATTTTCTCACCCTTTAAGCCCAAGTCTAGCGAAAACGCACGGTCGAGTTTCGAATTTGACCAACTCCTCGGAATTGAAAATTGAGCATAGATTTGGATGTCCCGTTGGTAGACAAATGCGCACGCCAACTTTCGTGACGTTCCGAGCTATTTTCTCACCCTTTAAGCCCAAGTCTAGCGAAAACGCACGGTCGAGTTTCGAATTTGACCAACTCCTCGGAATTGAAAATTGAGCATAGATTTGGATGTCCCGTTGGTAGACAAATGCGCACGCCAACTTTCGTGACGTTCCGAGCTATTTTCTCACCCTTTAAGCCCAAGTCTAGCGAAAACGCACGGTCGAGTTTCGAATTTGACCAACTCCTCGGAATTGAAAATTGAGCATAGATTTGGATGTCCCGTTGGTAGACAAATGCGCACGCCAACTTTCGTGACGTTCCGAGCTATTTTCTCACCCTTTAAGCCCAAGTCTAGCGAAAACGCACGGTCGAGTTTCGAATTTGACCAACTCCTCGGAATTGAAAATTGAGCATAGATTTGGATGTCCCGTTGGTAGACAAATGCGCACGCCAACTTTCGTGACGTTCCGAGCTATTTTCTCACCCTTTAAGCCCAAGTCTAGCGAAAACGCACGGTCGAGTTTCGAATTTGACCAACTCCTCGGAATTGAAAATTGAGCATAGATTTGGATGTCCCGTTGGTAGACAAATGCGCACGCCAACTTTCGTGACGTTCCGAGCTATTTTCTCCCCCTTTAAGCCCAAGTCTAGCGAAAACGCACGGTCGAGTTTCGAATTTGACCAACTCCTCGGAATTCAAAATTGAGCATAGATTTGGATGTCCCGTTGGTAGACAAATGCGCACGCCAACTTTCGTGACGTTCCGAGCTATTTTCTCCCCCTTTAAGCCCAAGTCTAGCGAAAACGCACGGTCGAGTTTCGAATTTGACCAACTCCTCGGAATTGAAAATTGAGCGCACGCCAACTTTCGTGACGTTCCGAGCTATTTTCTCCCCCTTTAAGCCCAAGTCTAGCGAAAACGCACGGTCGAGTTTCGAATTTGACCAACTCCTCGGAATTGAAAATTGAGCATAGATTTGGATGTCCCGTTGGTAGACAAATGCGCACGCCAACTTTCGTGACGTTCCGAGCTATTTTCTCACCCTTTAAGCCCAAGTCTAGCGAAAACGCACGGTCGAGTTTCGAATTTGACCAACTCCTCGGAATTGAAAATTGAGCATAGATTTGGATGTCCCATTGGTAGACAAATGCGCACGCCAACTTTCGTGACGTTCCGAGCTATTTTCTCACCCTTTAAGCCCAAGTCTAGCGAAAACGCACGGTCGAGTTTCGAATTTGACCAACTCCTCGGAATTGAAAATTGAGCATAGATTTGGATGTCCCGTTGGTAGACAAATGCGCACGCCAACTTTCGTGACGTTCCGAGCTATTTTCTCACCCTTTAAGCCCAAGTCTAGCGAAAACGCACGGTCGAGTTTCGAATTTGACCAACTCCTCGGAATTGAAAATTGAGCATAGATTTGGATGTCCCGTTGGTAGACAAATGCGCACGCCAACTTTCGTGACGTTCCGAGCTATTTTCTCACCCTTTAAGCCCAAGTCTAGCGAAAACGCACGGTCGAGTTTCGAATTTGACCAACTCCTCGGAATTGAAAATTGAGCATAGATTTGGATGTCCCGTTGGTAGACAAATGCGCACGCCCACTTTCGTGACGTTCCGAGCTATTTTCTCCCCCTTTAAGCCCAAGTCTAGCGAAAACGCACGGTCGAGTTTCGAATTTGACCAACTCCTCGGAATTGAAAATTGAGCATAGATTTGGATGTCCCGTTGGTAGACAAATGCGCACGCCAACTTTCGTGACGTTCCGAGCTATTTTCTCCCCCTTTAAGCCCAAGTCTAGCGAAAACGCACGGTCGAGTTTCGAATTTGACCAACTCCTCGGAATTGAAAATTGAGCATAGATTTGGATGTCCCGTTGGTAGACAAATGCGCACGCCAACTTTCGTGACGTTCCGAGCTATTTTCTCCCCCTTTAAGCCCAAGTCTAGCGAAAACGCACGGTCGAGTTTCGAATTTGACCAACTCCTCGGAATTGAAAATTGAGCATAGATTTGGATGTCCCGTTGGTAGACAAATGCGCACGCCAACTTTCGTGACGTTCCGAGCTATTTTCTCCCCCTTTAAGCCCAAGTCTAGCGAAAACGCACGGTCGAGTTTCGAATTTGACCAACTCCTCGGAATTGAAAATTGAGCATAGATTTGGATGTCCCGTTGGTAGACAAATGCGCACGCCAACTTTCGTGACGTTCCGAGCTATTTTCTCCCCCTTTAAGCCCAAGTCTAGCGAAAACGCACGGTCGAGTTTCGAATTTGACCAACTCCTCGGAATTGAAAATTGAGCATAGATTTGGATGTCCCGTTGGTAGACAAATGCGCACGCCAACTTTCGTGACGTTCCGAGCTATTTTCTCACCCTTTAAGCCCAAGTCTAGCGAAAACGCACGGTCGAGTTTCGAATTTGACCAACTCCTCGGAATTGAAAATTGAGCATAGATTTGGATGTCCCGTTGGTAGACAAATGCGCACGCCAACTTTCGTGACGTTCCGAGCTATTTTCTCACCCTTTAAGCCCAAGTCTAGCGAAAACGCACGGTCGAGTTTCGAATTTGACCAACTCCTCGGAATTGAAAATTGAGCATAGATTTGGATGTCCCGTTGGTAGACAAATGCGCACGCCAACTTTCGTGACGTTCCGAGCTATTATCTCCCCCTTTAAGCCCAAGTCTAGCGAAAACGCACGGCCGAGTTTCGAATTTGACCAACTCCTCGGAATTGAAAATTGAGCATAGATTTGGATGTCCCGTTGGTAGACAAATGCGCACGCCAACTTTCGTGACGTTCCGAGCTATTTTCTCACCCTTTAAGCCCAAGTCTAGCGAAAACGCACGGTCGAGTTTCGAATTTGACCAACTCCTCGGAATTGAAAATTGAGCATAGATTTGGATGTCCTGTTGGTAGACAAATGCGCACGCCAACTTTCGTGACGTTCCGAGCTATTTTCTCACCCTTTAAGCCCAAGTCTAGCGAAAACGCACGGTCGAGTTTCGAATTTGACCAACTCCTCGGAATTGAAAATTGAGCATAGATTTGGATGTCCCGTTGGTAGACAAATGCGCACGCCAACTTTCGTGACGTTCCGAGCTATTTTCTCACCCTTTAAGCCCAAGTCTAGCGAAAACGCACGGTCGAGTTTCGAATTTGACCAACTCCTCGGAATTGAAAATTGAGCATAGATTTGGATGTCCCGTTGGTAGACAAATGCGCACGCCAACTTTCGTGACGTTCCGAGCTATTTTCTCCCCCTTTAAGCCCAAGTCTAGCGAAAACGCACGGTCGAGTTTCGAATTTGACCAACTCCTCGGAATTCAAAATTGAGCATAGATTTGGATGTCCTGTTGGTAGACAAATGCGCACGCCAACTTTCGTGACGTTCCGAGCTATTTTCTCCCCCTTTAAGCCCAAGTCTAGCGAAAACGCACGGTCGAGTTTCGAATTTGACCAACTCCTCGGAATTGAAAATTGAGCGCACGCCAACTTTCGTGACGTTCCGAGCTATTTTCTCCCCCTTTAAGCCCAAGTCTAGCGAAAACGCACGGTCGAGTTTCGAATTTGACCAACTCCTCGGAATTGAAAATTGAGCATAGATTTGGATGTCCCGTTGGTAGACAAATGCGCACGCCAACTTTCGTGACGTTCCGAGCTATTTTCTCACCCTTTAAGCCCAAGTCTAGCGAAAACGCACGGTCGAGTTTCGAATTTGACCAACTCCTCGGAATTGAAAATTGAGCATAGATTTGGATGTCCCGTTGGTAGACAAATGCGCACGCCAACTTTCGTGACGTTCCGAGCTATTTTCTCACCCTTTAAGCCCAAGTCTAGCGAAAACGCACGGTCGAGTTTCGAATTTGACCAACTCCTCGGAATTGAAAATTGAGCATAGATTTGGATGTCCCGTTGGTAGACAAATGCGCACGCCAACTTTCGTGACGTTCCGAGCTATTTTCTCCCCCTTTAAGCCCAAGTCTAGCGAAAACGCACGGGCGAGTTTCGAATTTGACCAACTCCTCGGAATTGAAAATTGAGCATAGATTTGGATGTACCGTTGGTAGACAAATGCGCACGCCAACTTTCGTGACGTTCCGAGCTATTTTCTCCCCCTTTAAGCCCAAGTCTAGCGAAAACGCACGGTCGAGTTTCGAATTTGACCAACTCCTCGGAATTGAAAATTGAGCGCACGCCAACTTTCGTGACGTTCCGAGCTATTTTCTCCCCCTTTAAGCCCAAGTCTAGCGAAAACGCACGGTCGAGTTTCGAATTTGACCAACTCCTCGGAATTGAAAATTGAGCATAGATTTGGATGTCCCGTTGGTAGACAAATGCGCACGCCAACTTTCGTGACGTTCCGAGCTATTTTCTCACCCTTTAAGCCCAAGTCTAGCGAAAACGCACGGTCGAGTTTCGAATTTGACCAACTCCTCGGAATTGAAAATTGAGCATAGATTTGGATGTCCCGTTGGTAGACAAATGCGCACGCCAACTTTCGTGACGTTCCGAGCTATTTTCTCACCCTTTAAGCCCAAGTCTAGCGAAAACGCACGGTCGAGTTTCGAATTTGACCAACTCCTCGGAATTGAAAATTGAGCATAGATTTGGATGTCCCGTTGGTAGACAAATGCGCACGCCAACTTTCGTGACGTTCCGAGCTATTTTCTCACCCTTTAAGCCCAAGTCTAGCGAAAACGCACGGTCGAGTTTCGAATTTGACCAACTCCTCGGAATTGAAAACTGAGCATAGATTTGGATGTCCCGTTGGTAGACAAATGCGCACGCCAACTTTCGTGACGTTCCGAGCTATTTTCTCACCCTTTAAGCCCAAGTCTAGCGAAAACGCACGGTCGAGTTTCGAATTTGACCAACTCCTCGGAATTGAAAATTGAGCATAGATTTGGATGTCCCGTTGGTAGACAAATGCGCACGCCAACTTTCGTGACGTTCCGAGCTATTTTCTCACCCTTTAAGCCCAAGTCTAGCGAAAACGCACGGTCGAGTTTCGAATTTGACCAACTCCTCGGAATTGAAAATTGAGCATAGATTTGGATGTCCCGTTGGTAGACAAATGCGCACGCCAACTTTCGTGACGTTCCGAGCTATTTTCTCACCCTTTAAGCCCAAGTCTAGCGAAAACGCACGGTCGAGTTTCGAATTTGACCAACTCCTCGGAATTGAAAATTGAGCATAGATTTGGATGTCCCGTTGGTAGACAAATGCGCACGCCAACTTTCGTGACGTTCCGAGCTATTTTCTCACCCTTTAAGCCCAAGTCTAGCGAAAACGCACGGTCGAGTTTCGAATTTGACCAACTCCTCGGAATTGAAAATTGAGCATAGATTTGGATGTCCCTTTGGTAGACAAATGCGCACGCCAACTTTCGTGACGTTCCGAGCTATTTTCTCCCCCTTTAAGCCCAAGTCTAGCAAAAACGCACGGTCGAGTTTCGAATTTGACCAACTCCTCGGAATTGAAAATTGAGCATAGATTTGGATGTCCCGTTGGTAGACAAATGCGCACGCCAACTTTCGTGACGTTCCGAGCTATTTTCTCCCCCTTTAAGCCCAAGTCTAGCGAAAACGCACGGTCGAGTTTCGAATTTGACCAACTCCTCGGAATTGAAAATTGAGCATAGATTTGGATGTCCCGTTGGTAGACAAATGCGCACGCCAACTTTCGTGACGTTCCGAGCTATTTTCTCCCCCTTTAAGCCCAAGTCTAGCGAAAACGCACGGTCGAGTTTCGAATTTGACCAACTCCTCGGAATTGAAAATTGAGCATAGATTTGGATGTCCCGTTGGTAGACAAATGCGCACGCCAACTTTCGTGACGTTCCGAGCTATTTTCTCCCCCTTTAAGCCCAAGTCTAGCGAAAACGCACGGTCGAGTTTCGAATTTGACCAACTCCTCGGAATTGAAAATTGAGCATAGATTTGGATGTCCCGTTGGTAGACAAATGCGCACGCCAACTTTCGTGACGTTCCGAGCTATTTTCTCCCCCTTTAAGCCCAAGTCTAGCGAAAACGCACGGTCGAGTTTCGAATTTGACCAACTCCTCGGAATTGAAAATTGAGCATAGATTTGGATGTCCCGTTGGTAGACAAATGCGCACGCCAACTTTCGTGACGTTCCGAGCTATTTTCTCCCCCTTTAAGCCCAAGTCTAGCGAAAACGCACGGTCGAGTTTCGAATTTGACCAACTCCTCGGAATTGAAAATTGAGCATAGATTTGGATGTCCCGTTGGTAGACAAATGCGCACGCCAACTTTCGTGACGTTCCGAGCTATTTTCTCCCCCTTTAAGCCCAAGTCTAGCGAAAACGCACGGTCGAGTTTCGAATTTGACCAACTCCTCGGAATTGAAAACTGAGCATAGATTTGGATGTCCCGTTGGTAGACAAATGCGCACGCCAACTTTCGTGACGTTCCGAGCTATTTTCTCACCCTTTAAGCCCAAGTCTAGCGAAAACGCACGGTCGAGTTTCGAATTTGACCAACTCCTCGGAATTGAAAATTGAGCATAGATTTCGATGTCCCGTTGGTAGACAAATGCGCACGCCAACTTTCGTGACGTTCCGAGCTATTTTCTCACCCTTTAAGCCCAAGTCTAGCGAAAACGCACGGTCGAGTTTCGAATTTGACCAACTCCTCGGAATTGAAAATTGAGCATAGATTTGGATGTCCCGTTGGTAGACAAATGCGCACGCCAACTTTCGTGACGTTCCGAGCTATTTTCTCACCCTTTAAGCCCAAGTCTAGCGAAAACGCACGGTCGAGTTTCGAATTTGACCAACTCCTCGGAATTGAAAATTGAGCATAGATTTGGATGTCCCGTTGGTAGACAAATGCGCACGCCAACTTTCGTGACGTTCCGAGCTATTTTCTCACCGTTTAAGCCCAAGTCTAGCGAAAACGCACGGTCGAGTTTCGAATTTGACCAACTCATCGGAATTGAAAATTGAGCATAGATTTGGATGTCCCGTTGGTAGACAAATGCGCACGCCAACTTTCATGACGTTCCGAGCTATTTTCTCCCCCTTTAAGCCCAAGTCTAGCGAAAACGCACGGTCGAGTTTCGAATTTGACCAACTCCTCGGAATTCAAAATTGAGCATAGATTTGGATGTCCCGTTGGTAGACAAATGCGCACGCCAACTTTCGTGACGTTCCGAGCTATTTTCTCACCCTTTAAGCCCAAGTCTAGCGAAAACGCACGGTCGAGTTTCGAATTTGACCAACTCCTCGGAATTGAAAATTGAGCATAGATTTGGATGTCCCGTTGGTAGACAAATGCGCACGCCAACTTTCGTGACGTTCCGAGCTATTTTCTCCCCCTTTAAGCCCAAGTCTAGCGAAAACGCACGGTCGAGTTTCGAATTTGACCAACTCCTCGGAATTGAAATTTGAGCATAGATTTGGATGTCCCGTTGGTAGACAAATGCGCACGCCAACTTTCGTGACGTTCCGAGCTATTTTCTCACCCTTTAAGCCCAAGTCTAGCGAAAACGCACGGTCGAGTTTCGAATTTGACCAACTCCTCGGAATTGAAAATTGAGCATAGATTTGGATGTCCCGTTGGTAGACAAATGCGCACGCCAACTTTCGTGACGTTCCGAGCTATTTTCTCCCCCTTTAAGCCCAAGTCTAGCGAAAACGCACGGTCGAGTTTCGAATTTGACCAACTCCTCGGAATTGAAAATTGAGCGCACGCCAACTTTCGTGACGTTCCGAGCTATTTTCTCCCCCTTTAAGCCCAAGTCTAGCGAAAACGCACGGTCGAGTTTCGAATTTGACCAACTCCTCGGAATTGAAAATTGAGCATAGATTTGGATGTCCCGTTGGTAGACAAATGCGCACGCCAACTTTCGTGACGTTCCGAGCTATTTTCTCACCCTTTAAGCCCAAGTCTAGCGAAAACGCACGGTCGAGTTTCGAATTTGACCAACTCCTCGGAATTGAAAATTGAGCATAGATTTGGATGTCCCATTGGTAGACAAATGCGCACGCCAACTTTCGTGACGTTCCGAGCTATTTTCTCACCCTTTAAGCCCAAGTCTAGGGAAAACGCACGGTCGAGTTTCGAATTTGACCAACTCCTCGGAATTGAAAATTGAGCATAGATTTGGATGTCCCGTTGGTAGACAAATGCGCACGGCAACTTTCGTGACGTTCCGAGCTATTTTCTCACCCTTTAAGCCCAAGTCTAGCGAAAACGCACGGTCGAGTTTCGAATTTGACCAACTCCTCGGAATTGAAAACTGAGCATAGATTTGGATGTCCCGTTGGTAGACAAATGCGCACGCCAACTTTCGTGACGTTCCGAGCTATTTTCTCACCCTTTAAGCCCAAGTCTAGCGAAAACGCACGGTCGAGTTTCGAATTTGACCAACTCCTCGGAATTGAAAATTGAGCATAGATTTGGATGTCCCGTTGGTAGACAAATGCGCACGCCAACTTTCGTGACGTTCCGAGCTATTTTCTCCCCCGTTAAGCCCAAGTCTAGCGAAAACGCACGGTCGAGTTTCGAATTTGACCAACTCCTCGGAATTGAAAATTGAGCATAGATTTGGATGTCCCGTTGGTAGACAAATGCGCACGCCAACTTTCGTGACGTTCCGAGCTATTTTCTCCCCCTTTAAGCCCAAGTCTAGCGAAAAAGCACGGTCGAGTTTCGAATTTGACCAACTCCTCGGAATTGAAAATTGAGCATAGGTTTGGATGTCCCGTTGGTAGACAAATGCGCACGCCAACTTTCGTGACGTTCCGAGCTATTTTCTCACCCTTTAAGCCCAAGTCTAGCGAAAGCGCACGGTCGAGTTTCGAATTTGACCAACTCCTCGGAATTGAAAATTGAGCATAGGTTTGGATGTCCCGTTGGTAGACAAATGCGCACGCCAACTTTCGTGACGTTCCGAGCTATTTTCTCACCCTTTAAGCCCAAGTCTAGCGAAAACGCACGGTCGAGTTTCGAATTTGACCAACTCCTCGGAATTGAAAATTGAGCATAGATTTGGATGTCCCGTTGGTAGACAAATGCGCACGCCAACTTTCGTGACGTTCCGAGCTATTTTCTCACCCTTTAAGCCCAAGTCTAGCGAAAACGCACGGTCGAGTTTCGAATTTGACCAACTCCTCGGAATTGAAAATTGAGCATAGATTTGGATGTCCCGTTGGTAGACAAATGCGCACGCCAACTTTCGTGACGTTCCGAGCTATTTTCTCACCCTTTAAGCCCAAGTCTAGCGAAAACGCACGGTCGAGTTTCGAATTTGACCAACTCCTCGGAATTGAAAATTGAGCATAGATTTGGATGTCCCGTTGGTAGACAAATGCGCACGCCAACTTTCGTGACGTTCCGAGCTATTTTCTCACCCTTTAAGCCCAAGTCTAGCGAAAACGCACGGTCGAGTTTCGAATTTGACCAACTCCTCGGAATTGAAAATTGAGCATAGATTTGGATGTCCCGTTGGTAGACAAATGCGCACGCCAACTTTCGTGACGTTCCGAGCTATTTTCTCCCCCTTTAAGCCCAAGTCTAGCGAAAACGCACGGTCGAGTTTCGAATTTGACCAACTCCTCGGAATTGAAATTTGAGCATAGATTTGGATGTCCCGTTGGTAGACAAATGCGCACGCCAACTTTCGTGACGTTCCGAGCTATTTTGTCACCCTTTAAGCCCAAGTCTAGCGAAAACGCACGGTCGAGTTTCGAATTTGACCAACTCCTCGGAATTGAAAATTGAGCATAGATTTGGATGTCCCGTTGGTAGACAAATGCGCACGCCAACTTTCGTGACGTTCCGAGCTATTTTCTCACCCTTTAAGCCCAAGTCTAGCGAAAACGCACGGTCGAGTTTCGAATTTGACCAACTCCTCGGAATTGAAAATTGAGCATAGATTTGGATGTCCCGTTGGTAGACAAATGCGCACGCCAACTTTCGTGACGTTCCGAGCTATTTTCTCACCCTTTAAGCCCAAGTCTAGCGAAAACGCACGGTCGAGTTTCGAATTTGACCAACTCCTCGGAATTGAAAATTGAGCATAGATTTGGATGTCCCGTTGGTAGACAAATGCGCACGCCAACTTTCGTGACGTTCCGAGCTATTTTCTCACCCTTTAAGCCCAAGTCTAGCGAAAACGCACGGTCGAGTTTCGAATTTGACCAACTCCTCGGAATTGAAAATTGAGCATAGATTTGGATGTCCCGTTGGTAGACAAATGCGCACGCCAACTTTCGTGACGTTCCGAGCTATTTTCTCACCCTTTAAGCCCAAGTCTAGCGAAAACGCACGGTCGAGTTTCGAATTTGACCAACTCCTCGGAATTGAAAATTGAGCATAGATTTGGATGTCCCGTTGGTAGACAAATGCGCACGCCAACTTTCGTGACGTTCCGAGCTATTTTCTCACCCTTTAAGCCCAAGTCTAGCGAAAACGCACGGTCGAGTTTCGAATTTGACCAACTCCTCGGAATTGAAAATTGAGCATAGATTTGGATGTCCCGTTGGTAGACAAATGCGCACGCCAACTTTCGTGACGTTCCGAGCTATTTTCTCACCCTTTAAGCCCAAGTCTAGCGAAAACGCACGGTCGAGTTTCGAATTTGACCAACTCCTCGGAATTGAAAATTGAGCATAGATTTGGATGTCCTGTTGGTAGACAAATGCGCACGCCAACTTTCGTGACGTTCCGAGCTATTTTCTCACCCTTTAAGCCCAAGTCTAGCGAAAACGCACGGTCGAGTTTCGAATTTGACCAACTCCTCGGAATTGAAAATTGAGCATAGATTTGGATGTCCCGTTGGTAGACAAATGCGCACGCCAACTTTCGTGACGTTCCGAGCTATTTTCTCACCCTTTAAGCCCAAGTCTAGCGAAAACGCACGGTCGAGTTTCGAATTTGACCAACTCCTCGGAATTGAAAATTGAGCATAGATTTGGATGTCCCGTTGGTAGACAAATGCGCACGCCAACTTTCGTGACGTTCCGAGCTATTTTCTCCCCCTTTAAGCCCAAGTCTAGCGAAAACGCACGGTCGAGTTTCGAATTTGACCAACTCCTTGGAATTCAAAATTGAGCATAGATTTGGATGTCCC
Organism: Larix kaempferi; assembly: GCA_027924585.1. Lineage (NCBI taxonomy): Eukaryota > Viridiplantae > Streptophyta > Pinopsida > Pinales > Pinaceae > Larix > Larix kaempferi. The sequence goes on along the minus strand of BSBM01002506.1, from coordinate 16,877 downwards.
GTTGGTAGACAAATGCGCACGCCAACTTTCGTGACGTTCCGAGCTATTTTCTCCCCCTTTAAGCCCAAGTCTAGCGAAAACGCACGGTCGAGTTTCGAATTTGACCAACTCCTCGGAATTGAAAATTGAGCGCACGCCAACTTTCGTGACGTTCCGAGCTATTTTCTCCCCCTTTAAGCCCAAGTCTAGCGAAAACGCACGGTCGAGTTTCGAATTTGACCAACTCCTCGGAATTGAAAATTGAGCATAGATTTGGATGTCCCGTTGGTAGACAAATGCGCACGCCAACTTTCGTGACGTTCCGAGCTATTTTCTCACCCTTTAAGCCCAAGTCTAGCGAAAACGCACGGTCGAGTTTCGAATTTGACCAACTCCTCGGAATTGAAAATTGAGCATAGATTTGGATGTCCCATTGGTAGACAAATGCGCACGCCAACTTTCGTGACGTTCCGAGCTATTTTCTCACCCTTTAAGCCCAAGTCTAGCGAAAACGCACGGTCGAGTTTCGAATTTGACCAACTCCTCGGAATTGAAAATTGAGCATAGATTTGGATGTCCCGTTGGTAGACAAATGCGCACGCCAACTTTCGTGACGTTCCGAGCTATTTTCTCACCCTTTAAGCCCAAGTCTAGCGAAAACGCACGGTCGAGTTTCGAATTTGACCAACTCCTCGGAATTGAAAATTGAGCATAGATTTGGATGTCCCGTTGGTAGACAAATGCGCACGCCAACTTTCGTGACGTTCCGAGCTATTTTCTCACCCTTTAAGCCCAAGTCTAGCGAAAACGCACGGTCGAGTTTCGAATTTGACCAACTCCTCGGAATTGAAAATTGAGCATAGATTTGGATGTCCCGTTGGTAGACAAATGCGCACGCCCACTTTCGTGACGTTCCGAGCTATTTTCTCCCCCTTTAAGCCCAAGTCTAGCGAAAACGCACGGTCGAGTTTCGAATTTGACCAACTCCTCGGAATTGAAAATTGAGCATAGATTTGGATGTCCCGTTGGTAGACAAATGCGCACGCCAACTTTCGTGACGTTCCGAGCTATTTTCTCCCCCTTTAAGCCCAAGTCTAGCGAAAACGCACGGTCGAGTTTCGAATTTGACCAACTCCTCGGAATTGAAAATTGAGCATAGATTTGGATGTCCCGTTGGTAGACAAATGCGCACGCCAACTTTCGTGACGTTCCGAGCTATTTTCTCCCCCTTTAAGCCCAAGTCTAGCGAAAACGCACGGTCGAGTTTCGAATTTGACCAACTCCTCGGAATTGAAAATTGAGCATAGATTTGGATGTCCCGTTGGTAGACAAATGCGCACGCCAACTTTCGTGACGTTCCGAGCTATTTTCTCCCCCTTTAAGCCCAAGTCTAGCGAAAACGCACGGTCGAGTTTCGAATTTGACCAACTCCTCGGAATTGAAAATTGAGCATAGATTTGGATGTCCCGTTGGTAGACAAATGCGCACGCCAACTTTCGTGACGTTCCGAGCTATTTTCTCCCCCTTTAAGCCCAAGTCTAGCGAAAACGCACGGTCGAGTTTCGAATTTGACCAACTCCTCGGAATTGAAAATTGAGCATAGATTTGGATGTCCCGTTGGTAGACAAATGCGCACGCCAACTTTCGTGACGTTCCGAGCTATTTTCTCACCCTTTAAGCCCAAGTCTAGCGAAAACGCACGGTCGAGTTTCGAATTTGACCAACTCCTCGGAATTGAAAATTGAGCATAGATTTGGATGTCCCGTTGGTAGACAAATGCGCACGCCAACTTTCGTGACGTTCCGAGCTATTTTCTCACCCTTTAAGCCCAAGTCTAGCGAAAACGCACGGTCGAGTTTCGAATTTGACCAACTCCTCGGAATTGAAAATTGAGCATAGATTTGGATGTCCCGTTGGTAGACAAATGCGCACGCCAACTTTCGTGACGTTCCGAGCTATTTTCTCCCCCTTTAAGCCCAAGTCTAGCGAAAACGCACGGTCGAGTTTCGAATTTGACCAACTCCTCGGAATTGAAAATTGAGCATAGATTTGGATGTCCCGTTGGTAGACAAATGCGCACGCCAACTTTCGTGACGTTCCGAGCTATTTTCTCCCCCTTTAAGCCCAAGTCTAGCGAAAACGCACGGTCGAGTTTCGAATTTGACCAACTCCTCGGAATTGAAAATTGAGCATAGATTTGGATGTCCCGTTGGTAGACAAATGCGCACGCCAACTTTCGTGACGTTCCGAGCTATTTTCTCCCCCTTTAAGCCCAAGTCTAGCGAAAACGCACGGTCGAGTTTCGAATTTGACCAACTCCTCAGAATTGAAAATTGAGCATATATTTGGATGTCCCGTTGGTAGACAAATGCGCACGCCAACTTTCGTGACGTTCCGAGCTATTTTCTCCCCCTTTAAGCCCAAGTCTAGAGAAAACGCACGGTCGAGTTTCGAATTTGACCAACTCCTCGGAATTGAAAATTGAGCATAGATTTGGATGTCCCGTTGGTAGACAAATGCGCACGCCAACTTTCGTGACGTTCCGAGCTATTTTCTCACCCTTTAAGCCCAAGTCTAGCGAAAACGCACGGTCGAGTTTCGAATTTGACCAACTCCTCGGAATTGAAAATTGAGCATAGATTTGGATGTCCCGTTGGTAGACAAATGCGCACGCCAACTTTCGTGACGTTCCGAGCTATTTTCTCACCCTTTAAGCCCAAGTCTAGCGAAAACGCACGGTCGAGTTTCGAATTTGACCAACTCCTCGGAATTGAAAATTGAGCATAGATTTGGATGTCCCGTTGGTAGACAAATGCGCACGCCAACTTTCGTGACGTTCCGAGCTATTTTCTCACCCTTTAAGCCCAAGTCTAGCGAAAACGCACGGTCGAGTTTCGAATTTGACCAACTCCTCGGAATTGAAAATTGAGCATAGATTTGGATGTCCCGTTGGTAGACAAATGCGCACGCCAACTTTCGTGACGTTCCGAGCTATTTTCTCACCCTTTAAGGCCAAGTCTAGCGAAAACGCACGGTCGAGTTTCGAATTTGACCAACTCCTCGGAATTGAAAATTGAGCATAGATTTGGATGTCCCGTTGGTAGACAAATGCGCACGCCAACTTTCGTGACGTTCCGAGCTATTTTCTCACCCTTTAAGCCCAAGTCTAGCGAAAACGCACGGTCGAGTTTCGAATTTGACCAACTCCTCGGAATTGAAAATTGAGCATAGATTTGGATGTCCTGTTGGTAGACAAATGCGCACGCCAACTTTCGTGACGTTCCGAGCTATTTTCTCACCCTTTAAGCCCAAGTCTAGCGAAAACGCACGGTCGAGTTTCGAATTTGACCAACTCCTCGGAATTGAAAATTGAGCATAGATTTGGATGTCCCGTTGGTAGACAAATGCGCACGCCAACTTTCGTGACGTTCCGAGCTATTTTCTCACCCTTTAAGCCCAAGTCTAGCGAAAACGCACGGTCGAGTTTCGAATTTGACCAACTCCTCGGAATTGAAAATTGAGCATAGATTTGGATGTCCCGTTGGTAGACAAATGCGCACGCCAACTTTCGTGACGTTCCGAGCTATTTTCTCCCCCTTTAAGCCCAAGTCTAGCGAAAACGCACGGTCGAGTTTCGAATTTGACCAACTCCTCGGAATTCAAAATTGAGCATAGATTTGGATGTCCTGTTGGTAGACAAATGCGCACGCCAACTTTCGTGACGTTCCGAGCTATTTTCTCCCCCTTTAAGCCCAAGTCTAGCGAAAACGCACGGTCGAGTTTCGAATTTGACCAACTCCTCGGAATTGAAAATTGAGCGCACGCCAACTTTCGTGACGTTCCGAGCTATTTTCTCCCCCTTTAAGCCCAAGTCTAGCGAAAACGCACGGTCGAGTTTCGAATTTGACCAACTCCTCGGAATTGAAAATTGAGCATAGATTTGGATGTCCCGTTGGTAGACAAATGCGCACGCCAACTTTCGTGACGTTCCGAGCTATTTTCTCACCCTTTAAGCCCAAGTCTAGCGAAAACGCTACGGTCGAGTTTCGAATTTGACCAACTCCTCGGAATTGAAAATTGAGCATAGATTTGGATGTCCCATTGGTAGACAAATGCGCACGCCAACTTTCGTGACGTTCCGAGCTATTTTCTCACCCTTTAAGCCCAAGTCTAGCGAAAACGCGACGGTCGAGTTTCGAATTTGACCAACTCCTCGGAATTGAAAATTGAGCATAGATTTGGATGTCCCGTTGGTAGACAAATGCGCACGCCAACTTTCGTGACGTTCCGAGCTATTTTCTCACCCTTTAAGCCCAAGTCTAGCGAAAACGCACGGTCGAGTTTCGAATTTGACCAACTCCTCGGAATTGAAAATTGAGCATAGATTTGGATGTCCCGTTGGTAGACAAATGCGCACGCCAACTTTCGTGACGTTCCGAGCTATTTTCTCACCCTTTAAGCCCAAGTCTAGCGAAAACGCAACGGTCGAGTTTCGAATTTGACCAACTCCTCGGAATTGAAAATTGAGCATAGATTTGGATGTCCCGTTGGTAGACAAATGCGCACGCCCACTTTCGTGACGTTCCGAGCTATTTTCTCCCCCTTTAAGCCCAAGTCTAGCGAAAACGCACGGTCGAGTTTCGAATTTGACCAACTCCTCGGAATTGAAAATTGAGCATAGATTTGGATGTCCCGTTGGTAGACAAATGCGCACGCCAACTTTCGTGACGTTCCGAGCTATTTTCTCCCCCTTTAAGCCCAAGTCTAGCGAAAACGCACGGTCGAGTTTCGAATTTGACCAACTCCTCGGAATTGAAAATTGAGCATAGATTTGGATGTCCCGTTGGTAGACAAATGCGCACGCCAACTTTCGTGACGTTCCGAGCTATTTTCTCCCCCTTTAAGCCCAAGTCTAGCGAAAACGCACGGTCGAGTTTCGAATTTGACCAACTCCTCGGAATTGAAAATTGAGCATAGATTTGGATGTCCCGTTGGTAGACAAATGCGCACGCCAACTTTCGTGACGTTCCGAGCTATTTTCTCCCCCTTTAAGCCCAAGTCTAGCGAAAACGCACGGTCGAGTTTCGAATTTGACCAACTCCTCGGAATTGAAAATTGAGCATAGATTTGGATGTCCCGTTGGTAGACAAATGCGCACGCCAACTTTCGTGACGTTCCGAGCTATTTTCTCCCCCTTTAAGCCCAAGTCTAGCGAAAACGCACGGTCGAGTTTCGAATTTGACCAACTCCTCGGAATTGAAAATTGAGCATAGATTTGGATGTCCCGTTGGTAGACAAATGCGCACGCCAACTTTCGTGACGTTCCGAGCTATTTTCTCACCCTTTAAGCCCAAGTCTAGCGAAAACGCACGGTCGAGTTTCGAATTTGACCAACTCCTCGGAATTGAAAATTGAGCATAGATTTGGATGTCCCGTTGGTAGACAAATGCGCACGCCAACTTTCGTGACGTTCCGAGCTATTTTCTCACCCTTTAAGCCCAAGTCTAGCGAAAACGCACGGTCGAGTTTCGAATTTGACCAACTCCTCGGAATTGAAAATTGAGCATAGATTTGGATGTCCCGTTGGTAGACAAATGCGCACGCCAACTTTCGTGACGTTCCGAGCTATTTTCTCACCCTTTAAGCCCAAGTCTAGCGAAAACGCACGGTCGAGTTTCGAATTTGACCAACTCCTCGGAATTGAAAATTGAGCATAGATTTGGATGTCCCGTTGGTAGACAAATGCGCACGCCAACTTTCGTGACGTTCCGAGCTATTTTCTCACCCTTTAAGCCCAAGTCTAGCGAAAACGCACGGTCGAGTTTCGAATTTGACCAACTCCTCGGAATTGAAAATTGAGCATAGATTTGGATGTCCCGTTGGTAGACAAATGCGCACGCCAACTTTCGTGACGTTCCGAGCTATTTTCTCCCCCTTTAAGCCCAAGTCTAACGAAAACGCACGGTCGAGTTTCGAATTTGACCAACTCCTCGGAATTGAAAATTGAGCATTGATTTGGATGTCCCGTTGGTAGACAAATGCGCACGCCAACTTTCGTGACGTTCCGAGCTATTTTCTCACCCTTTAAGCCCAAGTTTAGCGAAAACGCACGGTCGAGTTTCGAATTTGACCAACTCCTCGGAATTGAAAATTGAGCATAGATTTGGATGTCCCGTTGGTAGACAAATGCGCACGCCAACTTTCGTGACGTTCCGAGCTATTTTCTCCCCCTTTAAGCCCAAGTCTAGCGAAAACGCACGGTCGAGTTTCGAATTTGACCAACTCCTCGGAATTGAAAATTGAGCATAGGTTTGGATGTCCCGTTGGTAGACAAATGCGCACGCCAACTTTCGTGACGTTCCGAGCTATTTTCTCACCCTTTAAGCCCAAGTCTAGCGAAAGCGCACGGTCGAGTTTCGAATTTGACCAACTCCTCGGAATTGAAAATTGAGCATAGGTTTGGATGTCCTGTTGGTAGACAAATGCGCACGCCAACTTTCGTGACGTTCCGAGCTATTTTCTCACCCTTTAAGCCCAAGTCTAGCGAAAACGCACGGTCGAGTTTCGAATTTGACCAACTCCTCGGAATTGAAAATTGAGCATAGATTTGGATGTCCCGTTGGTAGACAAATGGGCACGCCAACTTTCGTGACGTTCCGAGCTATTTTCTCACCCTTTAAGCCCAAGTCTAGCGAAAACGCACGGTCGAGTTTCGAATTTGACCAACTCCTCGGAATTGAAAATTGAGCATAGATTTGGATGTCCCGTTGGTAGACAAATGCGCACGCCAACTTTCGTGACGTTCCGAGCTATTTTCTCACCCTTTAAGCCCAAGTCTAGCGAAAACGCACGGTCGAGTTTCGAATTTGACCAACTCCTCGGAATTGAAAATTGAGCGCACGCCAACTTTCGTGACGTTCCGAGCTATTTTCTCACCCTTTAAGCCCAAGTCTAGCGAAAACGCACGGTCGAGTTTCGAATTTGACCAACTCCTCGGAATTGAAAATTGAGCATAGATTTGGATGTCCCGTTGGTAGACAAATGCGCACGCCAACTTTCGTGACGTTCCGAGCTATTTTCTCACCCTTTAAGCCCAAGTCTAGCGAAAACGCACGATCGAGTTTCGAATTTGACCAACTCCTCGGAATTGAAAATTGAGCATAGATTTGGATGTCCCGTTGGTAGACAAATGCGCACGCCAACTTTCGTGACGTTTCGAGCTATTTTCTCACCCTTTAAGCCCAAGTCTAGCGAAAACGCACGGTCGAGTTTGGAATTTGACCAACTCCTCGGAATTGAAAATTGAGCATAGATTTGGATGTCCCGTTGGTAGACAAATGCGCACGCCAACTTTCGTGACGTTCCGAGCTATTTTCTCCCCCTTTAAGCCCAAGTCTAGCGAAAACGCACGGTCGAGTTTCGAATTTGACCAACTCCTCGGAATTGAAAATTGAGCATAGATTTGGATGTCCCGTTGGTAGACAAATGCGCACGCCAACTTTCGTGACGTTCCGAGCTATTTTCTCCCCCTTTAAGCCCAAGTCTAGCGAAAACGCACGGTCGAGTTTCGAATTTGACCAACTCCTCGGAATTGAAAATTGAGCATAGATTTGGATGTCCCGTTGGTAGACAAATGCGCACGCCAACTTTCGTGACCTTCCGAGCTATTTTCTCCCCCTTTAAGCCCAAGTCTAGCGAAAACGCACGGTCGAGTTTCGAATTTGACCAACTCCTCGGAATTGAAAATTGAGCATAGATTTGGATGTCCCGTTGGTAGACAAATGCGCACGCCAACTTTCGTGACGTTCCGAGCTATTTTCTCACCCTTTAAGCCCAAGTCTAGCGAAAACGCACGGTCGAGTTTCGAATTTGACCAACTCCTCGGAATTGAAAATTGAGCATAGATTTGGATGTCCCGTTGGTAGACAAATGCGCACGCCAACTTTCGTGACGTTCCGAGCTATTTTCTCACCCTTTAAGCCCAAGTCTAGCGAAAACGCACGGTCGAGTTTCGAATTTGACCAACTCCTCGGAATTGAAAATTGAGCATAGATTTGGATGTCCCGTTAGTAGACAAATGCGCACGCCAACTTTCGTGACGTTCCGAGCTATTTTCTCACCCTTTAAGCCCAAGTCTAGCGAAAACGCACGGTCGAGTTTCGAATTTGACCAACTCCTCGGAATTGAAAATTGAGCATAGATTTGGATGTCCCGTTGGTAGACAAATGCGCACGCCAACTTTCGTGACGTTCCGAGCTATTTTCTCACCCTTTAAGCCCAAGTCTAGCGAAAACGCACGGTCGAGTTTCGAATTTGACCAACTCCTCGGAATTGAAAATTGAGCATAGATTTGGATGTCCCGTTGGTAGACAAATGCGCACGCCAACTTTCGTGACGTTCCGAGCTATTTTCTCACCCTTTAAGCCCAAGTCTAGCGAAAACGCACGGTCGAGTTTCGAATTTGACCAACTCCTCGGAATTGAAAATTGAGCATAGATTTGGATGTCCTGTTGGTAGACAAATGCGCACGCCAACTTTCGTGACGTTCCGAGCTATTTTCTCACCCTTTAAGCCCAAGTCTAGCGAAAACGCACGGTCGAGTTTCGAATTTGACCAACTCCTCGGAATTGAAAATTGAGCATAGATTTGGATGTCCCGTTGGTAGACAAATGCGCACGCCAACTTTCGTGACGTTCCGAGCTATTTTCTCACCCTTTAAGCCCAAGTCTAGCGAAAACGCACGGTCGAGTTTCGAATTTGACCAACTCCTCGGAATTGAAAATTGAGCATAGATTTGGATGTCCCGTTGGTAGACAAATGCGCACGCCAACTTTCGTGACGTTCCGAGCTATTTTCTCCCCCTTTAAGCCCAAGTCTAGCGAAAACGCACGGTCGAGTTTCGAATTTGACCAACTCCTCGGAATTCAAAATTGAGCATAGATTTGGATGTCCCGTTGGTAGACAAATGCGCACGCCAACTTTCGTGACGTTCCGAGCTATTTTCTCCCCCTTTAAGCCCAAGTCTAGCGAAAACGCACGGTCGAGTTTCGAATTTGACCAACTCCTCGGAATTGAAAATTGAGCGCACGCCAACTTTCGTGACGTTCCGAGCTATTTTCTCCCCCTTTAAGCCCAAGTCTAGCGAAAACGCACGGTCGAGTTTCGAATTTGACCAACTCCTCGGAATTTAAAATTGAGCATAGATTTGGATGTCCCGTTGGTAGACAAATGCGCACGCCAACTTTCGTGACGTTCCGAGCTATTTTCTCACCCTTTAAGCCCAAGTCTAGCGAAAACGCACGGTCGAGTTTCGAATTTGACCAACTCCTCGGAATTGAAAATTGAGCATAGATTTGGATGTCCCATTGGTAGACAAATGCGCACGCCAACTTTCGTGACGTTCCGAGCTATTTTCTCACCCTTTAAGCCAAGTCTAGCGAAAACGCACGGTCGAGTTTCGAATTTGACCAACTCCTCGGAATTGAAAATTGAGCATAGATTTGGATGTCCCGTTGGTAGACAAATGCGCACGCCAACTTTCGTGACGTTCCGAGCTATTTTCTCCCCCTTTAAGCCCAAGTCTAGCGAAAACGCACGGTCGAGTTTCGAATTTGACCAACTCCTCGGAATTGAAAATTGAGCATAGATTTGGATGTCCCGTTGGTAGACAAATGCGCACGCCAACTTTCGTGACGTTCCGAGCTATTTTCTCCCCCTTTAAGCCCAAGTCTAGCGAAAACGCACGGTCGAGTTTCGAATTTGACCAACTCCTCGGAATTGAAAATTGAGCATAGATTTGGATGTCCCGTTGGTAGACAAATGCGCACGCCAACTTTCGTGACGTTCCGAGCTATTTTCTCCCCCTTTAAGCCCAAGTCTAGCGAAAACGCACGGTCGAGTTTCGAATTTGACCAACTCCTCGGAATTGAAAATTGAGCATAGATTTGGATGTCCCGTTGGTAGACAAATGCGCACCGCCAACTTTCGTGACGTTCCGAGCTATTTTCTCCCCCTTTAAGCCCAAGTCTAGCGAAAACGCACGGTCGAGTTTCGAATTTGACCAACTCCTCGGAATTGAAAATTGAGCATAGATTTGGATGTCCCGTTGGTAGACAAATGCGCACGCCAACTTTCGTGACGTTCCGAGCTATTTTCTCCCCCTTTAAGCCCAAGTCTAGCGAAAACGCAACGGTCCGAGTTTCGAATTTGACCAACTCCTCGGAATTGAAAATTGAGCATAGATTTGGATGTCCCGTTGGTAGACAAATGCGCACCGCCAACTTTCGTGACGTTCCGAGCTATTTTCTCCCCCTTTAAGCCCAAGTCTAGCGAAAACGCACGGTCGAGTTTCGAATTTGACCAACTCCTCGGAATTGAAAACTGAGCATAGATTTGGATGTCCCCGTTGGTAGACAAATGCGCACGCCAACTTTCGTGACGTTCCGAGCTATTTTCTCACCCTTTAAGCCCAAGTCTAGCGAAAACGCACGGTCGAGTTTCGAATTTGACCAACTCCTCGGAATTGAAAATTGAGCATAGATTTGGATGTCCCGTTGGTAGACAAATGCGCACAGCCAACTTTCGTGACGTTCCGAGCTATTTTCTCACCCTTTAAGCCCAAGTCTAGCGAAAACGCACGGTCGAGTTTCGAATTTGACCAACTCCTCGGAATTGAAAATTGAGCATAGATTTGGATGTCCCGTTGGTAGACAAATGCGCACGCCAACTTTCGTGACGTTCCGAGCTATTTTCTCACCCTTTAAGCCCAAGTCTAGCGAAAACGCACGGTCGAGTTTCGAATTTGACCAACTCCTCGGAATTGAAAATTGAGCATAGATTTGGATGTCCCGTTGGTAGACAAATGCGCACGCCAACTTTCGTGACGTTCCGAGCTATTTTCTCACCCTTTAAGCCCAAGTCTAGCGAAAACGCACGGTCGAGTTTCGAATTTGACCAACTCCTCGGAATTGAAAATTGAGCATAGATTTGGATGTCCCGTTGGTAGACAAATGCGCACGCCAACTTTCATGACGTTCCGAGCTATTTTCTCCCCCTTTAAGCCCAAGTCTAGCGAAAACGCACGGTCGAGTTTGGAATTTGACCAACTCCTCGGAATTCAAAATTGAGCATAGATTTGGATGTCCCGTTGGTAGACAAATGCGCACGCCAACTTTCGTGACGTTCCGAGCTATTTTCTCACCCTTTAAGCCAAGTCTAGCGAAAACGCACGGTCGAGTTTCGAATTTGACCAACCTCCTCGGAATTGAAAATTGAGCATAGATTTGGATGTCCCGTTGGTAGACAAATGCGCACGCCAACTTTCGTGACGTTCCGAGCTATTTTCTCCCCCTTTAAAGCCCAAGTCTAGCGAAAACGCACGGTCGAGTTTCGAATTTGACCAACTCCTCGGAATTGAAATTTGAGCATAGATTTGGATGTCCCGTTGGTAGACAAATGCGCACAGCCAACTTTCGTGACGTTCCGAGCTATTTTCTCACCCTTTAAGCCCAAGTCTAGCGAAAACGCACGGTCGAGTTTCGAATTTGACCAACTCCTCGGAATTGAAAATTGAGCATAGATTTGGATGTCCCGTTGGTAGACAAATGCGCACGCCAACTTTCGTGACGTTCCGAGCTATTTTCTCCCCCTTTAAGCCCAAGTCTAGCGAAAACGCACGGTCGAGTTTCGAATTTGACCAAACTCCTCGGAATTGAAAATTGAGCGCAACGCCAACTTTCGTGACGTTCCGAGCTATTTTCTCCCCCCTTTAAGCCCAAGTCTAGCGAAAAACGCACGGTCGAGTTTCGAATTTGACCAACTCCTCGAATTGAAAATTGAGCATAGATTTGGATGTCCCGTTGGTAGACAAATGCGCACCGCCAACTTTCGTGACGTTCCGAGCTATTTTCTCACCCTTTAAGCCCAAGTCTAGCGAAAACGCACGGTCGAGTTTCGAATTTGACCAACTCCTCGGAATTGAAAATTGAGCATAGATTTGGATGTCCCATTGGTAGACAAATGCGCACGCCAACTTTCGTGACGTTCCGAGCTATTTTCTCACCCTTTAAGCCCAAGTCTAGGGAAAACGCACGGTCGAGTTTCGAATTTGACCAACTCCTCGGAATTGAAAATTGAGCATAGATTTGGATGTCCCGTTGGTAGACAAATGCGCACGGCAACTTTCGTGACGTTCCGAGCTATTTTCTCACCCTTTAGAGCCCAAGTCTAGCGAAAACGCACGGTCGAGTTTCGAATTTGACCAACTCCTCGGAATTGAAAACTGAGCATAGATTTGGATGTCCCGTTGGTAGACAAATGCGCACGCCAACTTTCGTGACGTTCCGAGCTATTTTCTCACCCTTTAAGCCCAAGTCTAGCGAAAACGCACGGTCGAGTTTCGAATTTGACCAACTCCTCGAATTGAAAATTGAGCATAGATTTGGATGTCCCGTTGGTAGACAAATGCGCACGCCAACTTTCGTGACGTTCCGAGCTATTTTCTCCCCCTTTAAGCCCAAGTCTAGCGAAAACGCACGGTCGAGTTTCGAATTTGACCAACTCCTCGGAATTGAAAATTGAGCATAGATTTGGATGTCCCGTGGTAGACAAATGCGCACGCCAACTTTCGTGACGTTCCGAGCTATTTTCTCCCCCTTTAAGCCCAAGTCTAGCGAAAACGCACGGTCGAGTTTCGAATTTGACCAACTCCTCGGAATTGAAAATTGAGCATAGGTTTGGATGTCCCGTTGGTAGACAAATGCGCACGCCAACTTTCGTGACGTTCCGAGCTATTTTCTCACCCTTTAAGCCCAAGTCTAGCGAAAGCGCACGGTCGGTTTCGAATTTGACCAACTCCTCGGAATTGAAAATTGAGCATAGGTTTGGATGTCCCGTTGGTAGACAAATGCGCACGCCAACTTTCGTGACGTTCCGAGCTATTTTTCTCACCCTTTAAGCCCAAGTCTAGCGAAAACGCACGGTCGAGTTTCGAATTTGACCAACTCCTCGGAATTGAAAATTGAGCATAGATTTGGATGTCCCGTTGGTAGACAAATGCGCACGCCAACTTTCGTGACGTTCCGAGCTATTTTCTCACCCTTTAAGCCCAAGTCTAGCGAAAACGCACGGTCGAGTTTCGAATTTGACCAACTCCTCGGAATTGAAAATTGAGCATAGATTTGGATGTCCCGTTGGTAGACAAATGCGCACAGCCAACTTTCGTGACGTTCCGAGCTATTTTCTCACCCTTTAAGCCCAAGTCTAGCGAAAACGCACGGTCGAGTTTCGAATTTGACCAACTCCTCGGAATTGAAAATTGAGCATAGATTTGGATGTCCCGTTGGTAGACAAATGCGCACGCCAACGTTCGTGACGTTCCGAGCTATTTTCTCACCCTTTAAGCCCAAGTCTAGCGAAAACGCACGGTCGAGTTTCGAATTTGACCAACTCCTCGGAATTGAAAATTGAGCATAGATTTGGATGTCCCGTTGGTAGACAAATGCGCACGCCAACTTTCGTGACGTTCCGAGCTATTTTCTCCCCCTTTAAGCCCAAGTCTAGCGAAAACGCACGGTCGAGTTTCGAATTTGACCAACTCCTCGGAATTGAAATTTGAGCATAGATTTGGATGTCCCGTTGGTAGAACAAATGCGCACGCCAACTTTCGTGACGTTCCGAGCTATTTTGTCACCCTTTAAGCCCAAGTCTAGCGAAAACGCACGGTCGAGTTTCGAATTTGACCAACTCCTCGGAATTGAAAATTGAGCATAGATTTGGATGTCCCGTTGGTAGACAAATGCGCACAGCCAACTTTCGTGACGTTCCGAGCTATTTTCTCACCCTTTAAGCCCAAGTCTAGCGAAAACGCACGGTCGAGTTTCGAATTTGACCAACTCCTCGGAATTGAAATTGAGCATAGATTTGGATGTCCCGTTGGTAGACAAATGCGCACGCCAACTTTCGTGACGTTCCGAGCTATTTTCTCACCCTCTAAGCCCAAGTCTAGCGAAAACGCACGGTCGAGTTTCGAATTGACCAACTCCTCGGAATTGAAAATTGAGCATAGATTTGGATGTCCCGTTGGTAGACAAATGCGCACGCCAACTTTCGTGACGTTCCGAGCTATTTTCTCACCCTTTAAGCCCAAGTCTAGCGAAAAACGCACGGTCGAGTTTCGAATTTGACCAACTCCTCGGAATTGAAAATTGAGCATAGATTTGGATGTCCCGTTGGTAGACAAATGCGCACGCCAACTTTCGTGACGTTCCGAGCTATTTTCTCACCCTTTAAGCCCAAGTCTAGCGAAAACGCACGGTCGAGTTTCGAATTTGACCAACTCCTCGGAATTGAAAATTGAGCATAGATTTTGGATGTCCCGTTGGTAGACAAATGCGCACGCCAACTTTCGTGACGTTCCGAGCTATTTTCTCACCCTTTAAGCCCAAGTCTAGCGAAAAACGCACGGTCGAGTTTCGAATTTGACCAACTCCTCGGAATTGAAAATTGAGCATAGATTTGGATGTCCCGTTGGTAGACAAATGCGCACGCCAACTTTCGTGACGTTCCGAGCTATTTTCTCACCCTTTAAGCCCAAGTCTAGCGAAAACGCACGGTCGAGTTTCGAATTTGACCACTCCTCGGAATTGAAAATTGAGCATAGATTTGGATGTCCTGTTGGTAGACAAATGCGCACGCCAACTTTCGTGACGTTCCGAGCTATTTTCTCACCCTTTAAGCCCAAGTCTAGCGAAAACGCACGGTCGAGTTTCGAATTTGACCAACTCCTCGGAATTGAAAATTGAGCATAGATTTGGATGTCCCGTTGGTAGACAAATGCGCACGCCAACTTTCGTGACGTTCCGAGCTATTTTCTCACCCCTTTAAGCCCAAGTCTAGCGAAAACGCACGGTCGAGTTTCGAATTTGACCAACTCCTCGGAATTGAAAATTGAGCATAGATTTGGATGTCCCGTTGGTAGACAAATGCGCACGCCAACTTTCGTGACGTTCCGAGCTATTTTCTCCCCCTTTAAGCCCAAGTCTAGCGAAAACGCACGGTCGAGTTTCGAATTTGACCAACTCCTCGGAATTGAAAATTGAGCATAGATTTGGATGTCCCGTTGGTAGACAAATGCGCACAGCCAACTTTCGTGACGTTCCGAGCTATTTTCTCCCCCTTTAAGCCCAAGTCTAGCGAAAAACGCACGGTCGAGTTTCGAATTTGACCAACTCCTCGGAATTGAAAATTGAGCATAGATTTGGATGTCCCGTTGGTAGACAAATGCGCACGCCAACTTTCGTGACGTTCCGAGCTATTTTCTCCCCCTTTAAGCCCAAGTCTAGCGAAAACGCACGGTCGAGTTTCGAATTTGACCAACTCCTCGGAATTGAAAATTGAGCATATATTTGGATGTCCCGTTGGTAGACAAATGCGCACCGCCAACTTTCGTGACGTTCCGAGCTATTTTCTCCCCCTTTAAGCCCAAGTCTAGAGAAAACGCACCGGTCGAGTTTCGAATTTGACCAACTCCTCGAATTGAAAAATTGAGCATAGATTTGGATGTCCCGTTGGTAGACAAATGCGCCACGCCAACTTTCGTGACGTTCCGAGCTATTTTCTCACCCTTTAAGCCCAAGTCTAGCGAAAACGCACGGTCGAGTTTCGAATTTGACCAACTCCTCGGAATTGAAAATTGAGCATAGATTTGGATGTCCGTTGGTAGACAAATGCGCACGCCAACTTTCGTGACGTTCCGAGCTATTTTCTCACCCTTTAAGCCCAAGTCTAGCGAAAACGCACGGTCGGAGTTTCGAATTTGACCAACTCCTCGGAATTGAAAATTGAGCATAGATTTGGATGTCCCGTTGGTAGACAAATGCGCACGCCAACTTTCGTGACGTTCCGAGCTATTTTCTCACCCTTTAAGCCCAAGTCTAGCGAAAACCGCACGGTCGAGTTTCGAATTTGACCAACTCCTCGAATTGAAAATTGAGCATAGATTTGGATGTCCCGTTGGTAGACAAATGCGCACGCCAACTTTCGTGACGTTCCGAGCTATTTTCTCACCCTTTAAGCCCAAGTCTAGCGAAAACGCACGGTCGAGTTTCGAATTTGACCAACTCCTCGGAATTGAAAATTGAGCATAGATTTGGATGTCCCGTTGGTAGACAAATGCGCACGCCAACTTTCGTGACGTTCCGAGCTATTTTCTCACCCTTTAAGCCAAGTCTAGCGAAAACGCACGGTCGAGTTCGAATTTGACCAACTCCTCGGAATTGAAAATTGAGCATAGATTTGGATGTCCTGTTGGTAGACAAATGCGCACGCCAACTTTCGTGACGTTCCGAGCTATTTTCTCACCCTTTAAGCCCAAGTCTAGCGAAAACGCACGGTCGAGTTTCGAATTTGACCAACTCCTCGGAATTGAAAATTGAGCATAGATTTGGATGTCCCGTTGGTAGACAAATGCGCACCGCCAACTTTCGTGACGTTCCGAGCTATTTTCTCACCCTTTAAGCCCAAGTCTAGCGAAAACGCACGGTCGAGTTTCGAATTTGACCAACTCCTCGGAATTGAAAATTGAGCATAGATTTGGATGTCCCGTTGGTAGACAACTGCGCACGCCAACTTTCGTGACGTTCCGAGCTATTTTCTCCCCCTTTAAGCCCAAGTCTAGCGAAAACGCACGGTCGAGTTTCGAATTTGAACCAACTCCTCGGAATTCAAAATTGAGCATAGATTTGGATGTCCTGTTGGTAGACAAATGCGCACGCCAACTTTCGTGACGTTCCGAGCTATTTTCTCCCCCTTTAAGCCCAAGTCTAGCGAAAACGCACGGTCGAGTTTCGAATTTGACCAACTCCTCGGAATTGAAAATTGAGCGCACGCCAACTTTCGTG
>BSBM01002505.1:67500-72039 GCA_027924585.1 Larix kaempferi | reverse complement strand
GGAACAAGAATTGGTCACGGCGTAACGTTTTGAGCTCGCCCTGGGAGCCCTTCACATGTGCGCCCAAAGAAACGAGTCCGCCGGCAAACGGATGCGCGCCCACCCAAGTGATCGCCCGGCAAAGACACGGGGCAACGGCGGACAAGAACAAGAATCGGTCACGGCTTAACGTTTTGAGCTCGCCTTAGGAGCCCGGCACGCGTGAGCCCAAGGAAACGAGTCCGGCGGCGAACGGAAGAGCGCCCACCCAAGTGAGCGCCCGGCAAAAAGACAGGCCAACGGCGGACAAGAACAAGGACAGGTCACGGCTTAACGTTTTGAGCTCGCCTTGGGAGCCCGGCCCATGTGCGCCCAAAGAAACGAGTCCGCCGGCAAACGGAATCGCGCCCACCCAAGTGAGCGCCCGGCAAAAAGACAAGCCAACGACGGACAAGAACAAGAATCGGTCACGGCTCAACGTTTTGAGATCGCCTTGGGAGCCAGGCACATGTGCGCCCTAAGAAACAACTCCATCTCCAGAAAAGGGAAGCGCGCCCGCCGAAGTCAGCGCCCGGCAAAAAGAAAAGGCAACGGCGGACAAGGACAGGCATCGGTCACGTCTTAACGTTTTGAGCTCGCCTTGGGAGCCCGACGCATGTGCGCCCGAAGGAACGAGTCCGCCGGCAAACGGAAGCACGCCCACCCAAGTGAGCGCCCGGCAAAAAGACAAGGCAACGGAAGAGAAGAACACGAATCGGTCACGTCCTAGCAACGTTTTGAGCTCGCCTTGGGAGGCCGGCACATTTGCACCCAAGGAGGAGCTCGACTTGGAAGACCGGCGGAGGTGCGCCCAAAGAAACGAGTCCGCCGGCAAAAAGAGAAGGCGGCGGAAGATAAGAACAAGAACCGGTCGCGTCTCAGCAACATTTTGAGCTCGCCTTGGGAGCCCCGCACACGTGCGCCCAAAGAAACGAGTCCGCCGGCAAGCGCAAGCGCGCCCACCAAGTGAGCGCCCGGCAACAAGACAAGGAAGTGGAAGACAAGAACAAGAATCGGTCACGGCTTAACGTTTTGAGCTCGCCTTGGGAGCCCGCCGCATGTGCGCCCGAGGAGGAGCTCGACCTGGGAGCGGATGAGTCAAGTGATGGGGAGCAACCAAGAATAAAGGAAGCAGGTTGGCCCGCGGAAAAGGCGCCTGTCTTAATTTTGTTCAAGGTTCCTTCAAAGATGTTCTCGTAGTACTACCTGTGTTGGGTATGCATGCATTGACACCCATCTTGTCTTCAAAATTTCTCATTGGTGTTCGAGCTCCCTTAGATGTCCGGATATGGGTCTCCTTACTCTCTTTTCGGCTACAATGGATCTTATTAGAGTTGGGCACTTCCGATATACGTGGCCTTGAAACCCGGGGAATTCCTCAGTGGATATTTAAAGGTCCAAGAGCACGGAGAGGTGAAGCGGACAACGGTGCCGGTTCGATCGATCCAAGCGGTTCAATTCAACCGAGGTTGGGGCCTGAGGCACACGCAGGGCGTGCCCGTCCTCCGAAAGCTCCAGAGGAGGGCACACTTTCCGGAGAAAGCAGCTCGTGCACGGTTCCAGAAGTTCCCTCTGCAACGAGGTAAGGATCCGCAGCGCAGGAGGAATGCCACAGTACGTGGAGGTGCTTTGCCTGCGGCTGGCCTCATGGGAGGTGCCTGTGCGAAGTCTAAGTTTCTGCCGGGACTTAGACGTGTGGCAGTCAGCCTAGTCTGCGGAAGACAGCGGTGCGGTGCGGACAGGACTGCAGACGGACATCGGTCTTGTGGGGGCTCTCTTGGGCATGGTTAGACGAGAGAGAGTGCGCCCAGTTGGTTGGCAGATGCTGCGGAAGGACAGCGGTATCGTTGCAGGCAAGGCTGCAGACGGACGGCAGCATGCCGAAGTGGTTTCCCAGACTGGGACGGACGATAGGAAGCCGGGAGGCTTGCGACGGAGTGCAACAGAGACAGAGTGCGGATGCAGACCGTGGATGCTACTGCGGTAGAGCCTGGACACTGGCCGATTGCCCATCAGTTGATGTTGTATCTTGAGCTGCCCAGTGTGGCAGGCTCACGGATGAGGTGCCGGGATGTGGCAGCCCTCCGATGTTATATGTAAAGTCTCTTTGAACCATGAATATTGCAAAAGGGGTGTTAGGCACGTCCGAGTTTGGAGTGCCACCCTCCTATGCATTTATCTCTTGCTCTTGTGTTTGGCATGCGTTTACTGTAGGAAGTGCACATCAAGAAAAAAAGGCTAAGCAAGGAACTGTTAAAGAGATGAGGCGTGGGCAATCCGCGGGTTGGGTGTGGCCTGCCGGGCTGGTTTCGCCCCAGGAAGTGCCGCATGGGCTATGTGTCACAGCCACAATTTCTGGCTTGTCTCAAGCGACTAACTGTGGTGTGCGGCACTTCCCGGGAACGTCTTGAGGGTGAGACCAGCTCAAACGTTGCACCGGCAGACTACGCCTAAACCCGCGGAAGCTTTTCGGCTTGACAGTTTACTCGTTTAACTCATAAGCACGTTTACGACAGACAGCATCAACACTTAGCCAATTATCAGCGAGTGCAATACGCAAGTAAAACACGACGCGGGAATAAGTTGGGGTTGCCAAACCGGCCAGCCCGTTTATCGTTTGTATAATCAATTGTTTACGGCAAGCGGAGTTGCCCTAAAACTCGGCAGATCTCCGGCGTGAGCCAAACCAGCAACACGCCTTACAACAGATATAGAAATTACAGAATGACAGAGCTGCCCCCTGCTCGGGCGTCCCAACTCCATGGGACCGTCGACTTCTGCAACCCGCGTATGCTGCCGAACTGTCTCACTGTGCAACCGGAACGGGTGCAAAACCTGCCAAGTTCTGCCTCTTCCGCAACCCTGCTGCAGCCGGATTCTGCTGGAACGGACCGTGCGCGAGAACAGAGCTTGGACTGCCTCCCTAGCTCTGCGTCTCCTTGCCTTGTCCGAAATTCCTTGCTTGAACGCCCCCTCCTTCGTTTTGGCCTTAAGCCTATATACATGGTGCCGTGTGGGAGGGTGCGGCCCCACCCTGGGCGCACCCTTGCTTGGCGCCCACGTCAGCCTCCCGCCGACGTGCCATTTGAAAGGGTCTTGGTCCAAGTCCCCCGCAATCCGCGCGTTTCGGTCCATTTTGTTGGGCGTCGTCCCTTGGCTCCCGACCCGAGCTCTCTGCCGTGGCTCCCAACCCGAGCTCCTTTCTTGGCTTCCAACCCGAGCTCATTTCTGGGATGCGAACCCGAGCTCGTTTCTTGGCTGCGAACCCGAGTTCGTTCTTCCGCTGGCGTCCGGTCCACCTTCCCTTCCGCCCATCGCTTTGGCTTGCTGCGTCGAGTGCCGGTCCGTTTGGGCGCTGCTCCGCGGAGTGCGTGGGCGCTTGGCCAACGCGCCACTACTCCAACACTTGAGTGTGTCCAGCGGTCCAAGGGTGCGCCCCGTTTCTTGCCAGCGTGCAGCCGCGCCCCACTCTCGGGCTTGCCATGCGCCGAAGTGTTGTGTGGGCGTCTTCGGTGGGAGTGCGCCCGGGCTAGGTCCACGCACCCCACTCATCGTTCCGTCTCCGGGTAGCTTTCCTTCCTCGCTAAGTCTCCTTGCAGCCGATCGTCGCTTTGCCCGACCGGGGCGCCCAAGCCAGCCTCTTGGGCGGGAGCGCAAGGCTCCCATGCAAGTGTGAGTGCCGTGCAGAAAGCGCGGCCGTGACACTATGTGTCAGAGCCACGCTTTTTCGCTAGTCACCAGCGTCCAAATGTGGTGTGCGGCACTGCCTGGGAACGACTTGAGGGCGTGGCCAACTCAAGCGTCGCACCAGCAGACTACGCCTAACCTGCGGAAACTTTTCAACTTAACACTCGCAACTTCGTTTACTTGTTTATAACAGTTAACATGTTCCTACCGCATCCACACTTAGCCAATTTTACGTATGCATGAACATCGAGTAAATAGCACACGCAAGTATAAGCTGGGGTTTCCAAACCATCAACCCTTAAGCTTTGTATAATCAATCGTTTACAACAGGTGGAGTTTCCCTAGCAGAGCTCCGGCGTGTGCCCAACAAGCAGCACGCCTTACAATAGACATACAAAATACAAAGAGAGAGTTAACCCTTCCAACATGCGTCTAACTCCTGAAACTTCCCGCTGCTGCAAACCCTTGCTGCTGCCGCGGAAATGTCTCACTGTGCAACCGCACTGTGTGCGAACCTGCCAAATTCTGCGCTGTAGCAGCACCTTGCTGCGGCCGGACTTCGCCGGAAGAGACCGTGCGGACGGACAGAGGTCGGATAGCCTCCCTAGCTCCGAACTTCCCCCTTACCCGAATTTCCAACTTAGTTGCAGCTACCTTCTTGGCTTCTCGCCTTAGCCTTTTTATATGATGCCGTGCGGGAGGGTGCGACCCCACCTTGGGCGCACCCTTGCTTGGCACCCACGTCAACTCCGCACCGACGTACCATCAAACGGCCTCCGGTCCGCGATCCGCGCGTCATCGGTCCAAGTATTCCGCAAGCCGCGCGCCTTCGTT
>BSBM01002505.1:45000-57500 GCA_027924585.1 Larix kaempferi | reverse complement strand
GAACAAGCCAGCTTCTTGGTCTTTCCATGGGAAATACGCATCAACCCAAAATCGAAACACTCGACAGCGGCACCGCTACGGACGCAGGGACAAAGCAGGCCAGTCCCAGAGGGCTTTGGCCAACATTAACAAATAGTTCTCAAATCCAACGCGACCGAAGATGGAAAGCAAGTTAGAAGAGCTTCGCCGTGTGGTTTTCCCACACGGCGAGGCAAACCCCGCACTGCCCACCAAAAACAATTGAGCCTCAAAAAACGCTTTCGAAGGGGAATCACACCGTTGATGTGCCCCTGCCAAAGATTCCTATCAATGCTCTTACAAATGGTCTCGGTATGCACAGTTATACCAATATGGAATAAGTACAAGCACAATAAGACGGGCCTCCACAAAGGCCCAACAATGAAAAGGCAAGCCCTCGTGCGAAGCCACCACAAACCCCAAAACTCCACATCGAATGTGCGATGGAAATGGACTTTGTTTTCCGGTGCCTCCGAAGATGAGCATTGCCAACATTACCGCTCATGTGTTACCGAGTGAATCGACGGCACGCTGAGAGTCGACCGCCCTACAAATGGCCCAAGGCCAATTTTCAAGCAGACCCGACAAACAACGCACTCACCGCACCACCCTTCGCACGGAAATGACACTTCCACCAGTGGAGAAGTGCATGATAGGAAACACCGCCGTAGTTAATTTAACCGACAACCGGGAGGGACAAAGATACGCGAAAGGAGACCAAACGTGCAACAAGCCACACTTGCGGTTGAAATGGGTTTTTGTTTACCCATGCCTTCCCAAGGGGGAGCATTGCCGACGTTAAGGCTCATGCGCTATCAAGTGGAGCCGCACCAACCATCGCACGAAATGACACTTCCATCGGCGGGGAAGTGCATGGAAGGCAACATCTTGGACACTTGGATCCGGCAACCGGGAGGGACAAGTAATCCGAGAGAAGGCAAAGATGCAAGCCCTTGTCGGGAGAAGACAAAATGCCCCAAAAAAACACCACCGCTTGGGAGGAAATGAGGTCTGTTCTGCCGTGCCATCCCGGGACGAGCATCGCCCTCAACACTGCTCAGCGCGCTACCAAGCGGAGACGGCAACACACCGCAAGCCGACCGCCCTACAAATGACCCGAGGCCAGTTTTCAGGCAGACCCGGCATGCGACGCATTCACCGCACCGCCCTTCACACGAAATGACACTTCCACCGATGGAGAAGTGCACGATAGGCGTCGTCGACGTCACGTAACAGACATACTGCTCATGCGCTACCAAGCAGAGACGGCAACACACTGCAAGCCGACCGCCCTACGAATGACCCAAGGCCAATTTTCCAGGCAGACCCGGCAGACAAGCATTCGCCGCACCACCCTTCACACGAATGACACTTCCCCCGGCAGAGAAGTGCGTGATAGGCATCATCGAAGGCACTTAACCGAAAAGCTTGGACCCAGCAACCGAAAGAAGACCAAAGACGCAAGCCCTCGTTGGGAGCCACAGCAAGCCACCAGAGCACCACTTGCGGTGTTGGTGTGGCTTCGTTTGCCAGTGCCTTCCCAAGATGAGCGTTGCCATCAATACTGCTCATGCGCTACCAAGCGGATACGGCAACACACTGCAAGCCGACCGCCCCTACGAATGACCCGAGGCCATTTGTCGAGCAGACCCGGCAGACAGCACATTCACCGCACCCACCCTTCACACGAAACGACCACTTCCACCGAAAGAGAATGCGTGATAGGCATCATCGAAGTAACTTAACCGACAATCTTGGACCCAACAACCGACGAAGCAAGCCCTCGTTGGGAGCCACAGCAAGCCACAGAAGCACCACTTGCGGTGTTGGCACCGTGCCTTCCCAAGATGAGCGTTGCCCTCATAGGCTCATGCGCTACCAAGCGGACACGGCAACACACCGCAAGTCGACCGCCCTACGAATGGCCCGAGGCCAATTTTCAAGCAGACCCGACAAGCAGCACATTCACCGCACCACCCTTCACACGAAAGGACACTTCCACCGAAAGAGAAATGCGTGATAGGCATCATCGAAGTAACTTAACCGAAAATCTTGGACCCAACAACCGAAGAAGCAAGCCCTCGTTGGGAGCCACAGAAGCACCACTTGCGGTGTTGCACCGTGCCTTCCCAAGATGAGCGTTGCCGTCAATACTGCTCATGCGCTACCAAGCGGACACGGCAACACACCGCAAGCCGACCACCCTACGAATGACCCGAGGCCAATTTTCAGGTAGACCCGACAAGCAGCGCGTTCACCGCACCACCCTTCGCACGAAACGCACCCACCAAGTGAGCGCCCGGCAAAAAGACAAGCCAGCGGACGACAAGAACGAGGATCGGTCACGGTTTAACGTTTTTCAGCTCGGGTTGGAAGCACGAGGCAGACGGGCGCCCAAGGAGCAGCTCGCATTGGGAGCACGCCACAGCTCGGGTTGGAAGCACGCCACAGCTCGGGTTGGAAGCACAAGGCAGATGGGCGCCCAAGGCGCAGCTCGCATTGGGAGCACGCCACGGCTCGGGTTGGAAGCACGCCACAGCTCGGGTTGGAAGCACAAGGGAGATGGGCGCCCAAGAAGCAGCTCGCATTGGGAGCACGCCACAGCTCGGTTTGGAAGCACAAGGCAGAGGGGCGCCGAAGGAGCAGCTCGCATTGGGAGCACGTCACAGCTCGGGTTGGAAGCACAAGGCAGATGGGCGCCCAAGGAGCAGCTCGCATTGGGAGCACGCCACCGCAAGCGCGCCCACCAAGTGAGCGCCCGGCAAAAAGACAAGCCAGCGGAAGACAAGGACGAGGATCGGTCACGGCTTAACGTTTTCAGCTCGGGTTGGGAGCACAAGGCAGATGGGCGCCCAAGGAGCAGCTCGCATTGGGAGCACGCCACTGCAAGCGCGCCCACCAAGTGAGCGCCCGGCAAAAAGACAAGCCAACGGAAGACAAGAACGCGGATCGGTCACGGCTTAACGTTTTCAGCTCGGGTTGGAAGCAAAAGGCAGGTGGGCGCCCAAGGAGCAGCTCGCATTGGGAGCACGCCACCGCAAGCGCGCCCACCAAGTGAGCGCCCGGAAAAAAGACAAGCCAACGGAAGACAAGAACGCGGATCGGTCACGGCTTAACGTTTTCAGCTCGGGTTGGAAGCACAAGGCGGATGGGCGCCCAACGAGCAGCTCGCATTGGGAGCACGCCACAGCTCGGGTTGGAAGCACGCCACAGCTCGCGTTGGGAGCACAAGGCAGATGGGCGCCCAAGAAGCAGCTCGCATTGGGAGCACGCCACAAGCTCGTGTTGGGAGCACGCCGCAGCTCGCGTTGGAAGCACAAGGCGCAGCTCGCATTGGGAGCACGCCGCAGCTCGCGTTGGAAGCACAAGGCGCAGCTCGCATTGGGAGCACGCCGCAGCTCGCGTTGGAAGCACAAGGCGCAGCTCGCATTGGGAGCACGCCGCAGCTCGCGTTGGAAGCACAAGGCGCAGCTCGCATTGGGAGCACGCCGCAGCTCGCGTTGGAAGCACAAGGCGCAGCTCGCATTGGGAGCACGCCGCAGCTCGCGTTGGAAGCATGCCACAGCTCGCATTGGAAGCACAAGGCAGATGGGCGCCCAAGGAGCAGCTCGCATTGGGAGCACGGCAGATGGGCGCCCAAGGAGCGGCTCGCGTTGGGAGCACGGCACAAGTGCGCCCAAAGAAACGAGTCCGAATGCCAACGCAAGCGCGCCCACCAAGTGAGCGCCCGGCAAAAATACAACGCGGCGGAAGACAAGAACGAGGATCGGTCAGGGCTTAACGTTTTCAGCTCGGGTTGGAAGCACGGCCCATGGGCACCCATGGAGCGGCTCGCATTGGGAGCACGACACAAATGCGCCCGAACAAACGAGTCCGAATGCCAACGCAAGCGCGCCCACCAAGGGAGCGCCCGGCAAAAGAACAAGGCAGGGGAAGACAAGAAAGAGGATCGGTCACGGCTTAACGTTTTGAGCTCGGGTTGGAAGCACGGCACATGGGCGCCCAAGAAGCGGCTCGCATTGGGAGGCCGGCACTTGTGTGCCCAAAGAAACGAGTCCACCGGCAAACGGAAGCGCGCCCACCCAAGTGAGCGCCCGGCAAAAAGACAAGGCAACAGCGGACAAGAACGAGGATTGGTCACGGCATAACGTTTTGAGCTCGCCTTGCGAGCCCGGCACAGGTGCGCCAAAAGAAACGAGTCCGCCGGCAAACGGAAGCGCGCCCACCCGAGTGAGCGAACGGCAAAAAGACAAGGGAACGGCGGAGAAGAACAAGAATTGGTCACGGCTTAACGTTTTGAGCTTCCCTTGGGAGCCCGACACATGTGCGCCCAGAGAAAGGAGTCCGCCCGCAAACGGAAGCGCGCCCACCCAAGTGAGCGCACGGCAAAAAGACAAGGCAACGGCGGAGAAGAACAAGAATTGGTCACGGCTTAACGTTTTGAGCTCCCCTTGGGAGCCCGGCACATGTGCGCCCAAAGAAACGAGTCCGCCCGCAAACGGAAGCGCACCCACCCAAGTGAGCGCCGGGCAAAAAGACAAGGCAACGGCGGTCAAGAACAAGCATTGGTCACGGCTTAACATTTTGAGCTCGCCTTGCGAGCCCGGCACATGTGCGCCCAAGGAAACGAGCCCGTCGGCAAACAGAAGCGCGCCCACCCAAGTGAGCGCCCGGCAAAAAGACAAGGCAACGACGGACAAGAACAGGAATTGGTCACGGCCTAACGTTTTGAGCTCGCCTTGGGAGCCCGGCACATGTGCGCCCAAAGAAACGAGTCCGGCGGCAAGCGGAAGCGCGCCCACCCGAGTGAGCGCCCGGCAAAAAGACAAGGAAACGGCAGACAAGGACAAGCATTGGTCACGGCTTAACGTTTTGAGCTCGCCTTCGGAGCCCGGCACATGTGCGCCCAAGGAAACGAGTCCGCCGGAAAACGGAAGCGGCCCCACCCAAGTGAGCGCCCGGCAACAAGACAAGGCAACGGCGGACAAGAACAAGGATTGGTCACGGCTTAACGTTTTGAGCTCGCCTTGGGAGCCCGGCACATGTGCGCCCGAAGGAACGAGTCCGGCGGCAAACGGAAGTGCACCCACCGAAGTGGGCGCACGGCAAAAAGACAAGGGAACGGCGGAGAAGAACAAGAATTGGTCACGGCTTAACGTTTTGAGCTCCCCTTGGGAGCCCGACACATGTGCGCCCAAAGAAACGACTCCGCCCGCAAACGGAAGCGCGCCCACCCAAGTGAGCGCACGGCAAAAAGACAAGGCAACGGCGGAGAAGAACAAGAATTGGTCACGGCTTAACGTTTTGAGCTCCCCTTGGGAGCCCGGCACATGTGCGCCCAAAGAAACGAGTCCGCCCGCAAACGGAAGCGCACCCACCCAAGTGAGCGCCGGGCAAAAAGACAAGGCAACGGCGGACAAGAACAAGCATTGGTCACGGCTTAACGTTTTGAGCCCGCCTTGCGAGCCCGGCACATGTGCGCCCAAGGAAACGAGCCCGTCGGCAAACGGAAGCGCGCCCACCCAAGTGAGCGCCCGGCAAAAAGACAAGGCAACGGCGGACAAGAACAGGAATTGGTCACGGCTTAACGTTTTGAGCTCGCCTTGGGAGCCCGGCACATGTGCGCCCAAAGAAACGAGTCCGGCGGCAAGCGGAAGCGCGCCCACCCGAGTGAGCGCCCGGAAAAAAGACAAGGCAACGGCAGACAAGGACAAGCATTGGTCACGGCTTAACGTTTTGAGCTCGCCTTGGGAGCCCGGCACGTGTGCGCCCAAGGAAGAAACGAGTCCGCCGGCAAACGGAAGCGCGCCCACCCAAGTGAGCGCCCGGCAAAAGGACAAGGCAACGGCGCACAAGAACAAGAATTGGTCACGGCTTAACGTTTTGGGCTCGCCTTGGGAGCCCGGCACATGTGCCGCCCGAAGAAACGAGTCCGCCGGCAAACGGAAGCGCGCCCACCCAAGTGAGCGCCCGGGAAAAAGCTAAGGCAACGGCGGACAAGAACAAGAATTGGTCACGGCTTAACGTTTTGAGCTCGCCTTGGGAGCCCGGCACACGTGAGCCCAAAGAAACGACTCCGCCGGCAAACGGAAGCGTGCCCACCCAAGCGAGCGCACGGAAACAAGACAAGGCAACGGCGGACAAGAACAAGAATTGGTCACGGCCTAACGTTTTGAGCTCGCCTCGGGAGCCCGGCACACGTGAGCCCAAGGAAACGAGTCCGCCGGCAAACGGAAGCGTGCCCACCCAAGTGCGCGCCCGGCAAAAGCACAGGCCAACGACGGACAAGAACAAGAATCGGCCACGGCTTAACATTTTGAGCTCTCCTTGGGAGCCCGGCACATGTGAGCCCAATGAAACGAGTCCGCCGGCAAACGGAAGCGCTCCCACCCAAGCGAGCGCCCGGCAAAAATACACAAGGCAACGGCGGACAAGAACAAGAATTGCTCGCGGCTTAATGTTTTGAGGCCGCCTTGGGAGCCCGGCACATGTGCGCCCAAAGGAACGACTCCATCTCCGGCAGACGGAAGCGCGCCCACCCAAGTCAGCGCACGGCAACAAGACAAGGCAACGGCGGACAAGAACAAGAATTGGTCACGGCTTAACGTTTTGAGCTCGCCTTGGGAGCCCGTCACCTGCGCGCCCAAAGAAACGAGTCCCCCGGCAAACGGAAGCGCGCCCACCCAAGTGAGCGCCCGGCAAAGAGACAAGGAAACGGCGGACAAGAACAAGAATTGGTCACGGCTTAACGTTTTGAGCTCGCCCTGGGAGCCCTTCACATGTGCGCCCAAAGAAACGAGTCCGCCGGGACACGGAAGCGCGCCCACCCAAGCGAGCGCCCGGCAAAAAGACAAGGCAACGGCGGACAAGAACAAGGATTGGTCACGGCTTAACGTTTTGAGCCCGCCTTGGGAGCCCGGCACATGTGCGGCCAAAGAAACGACTCCGTCTCCGGCAAACGGAAGCGCGCCCACCCAAGTGAGCGCACGGCAACAAGACAAGGCAACGGTGGACAAGAACAAGAATTGGTCGGGGCTTAACGTTTTGAGCTCGCCTTGCGAGCCCGTCGCCTGTGCGCCCAAAGAAACGAGTCCCCCGGCAAACGGAAGCGCGCCCACCCAAGCGAGCGCCCGGCAAAAAGACAAGGCAACGGCGGACAGGAACAAGAATTGGTCACGGCGTAACGTTTTGAGCTCGCCCTGGGAGCCCTTCACATGTGCGCCCAAAGAAACGAGTCCGCCGGCAAACGGATGCGCGCCCACCCAAGTGATCGCCCGGCAAAGACACGGGGCAACGGCGGACAAGAACAAGAATCGGTCACGGCTTAACGTTTTGAGCTCGCCTTAGGAGCCCGGCACGCGTGAGCCCAAGGAAACGAGTCCGGCGGCGAACGGAAGAGCGCCCACCCAAGTGAGCGCCCGGCAAAAAGACAGGCCAACGGCGGACAAGAACAAGGACAGGTCACGGCTTAACGTTTTGAGCTCGCCTTGGGAGCCCGGCCCATGTGCGCCCAAAGAAACGAGTCCGCCGGCAAACGGAATCGCGCCCACCCAAGTGAGCGCCCGGCAAAAAGACAAGCCAACGACGGACAAGAACAAGAATCGGTCACGGCTCAACGTTTTGAGATCGCCTTGGGAGCCAGGCACATGTGCGCCCTAAGAAACAACTCCATCTCCAGAAAAGGGAAGCGCGCCCGCCGAAGTCAGCGCCCGGCAAAAAGAAAAGGCAACGGCGGACAAGGACAGGCATCGGTCACGTCTTAACGTTTTGAGCTCGCCTTGGGAGCCCGACGCATGTGCGCCCGAAGGAACGAGTCCGCCGGCAAACGGAAGCACGCCCACCCAAGTGAGCGCCCCGGCAAAAAGACAAGGCAACGGAAGAGAAGAACACGAATCGGTCACGTCCTAGCAACGTTTTGAGCTCGCCTTGGGAGGCCGGCACATTTGCACCCAAGGAGGAGCTCGACTTGGAAGACCGGCGGAGGTGCGCCCAAAGAAACGAGTCCGCCGGCAAAAAGAGAAGGCGGCGGAAGATAAGAACAAGAACCGGTCGCGTCTCAGCAACATTTTGAGCTCGCCTTGGGAGCCCCGCACACGTGCGCCCAAAGAAACGAGTCCGCCGGCAAGCGCAAGCGCGCCCACCAAGTGAGCGCCCGGCAACAAGACAAGGAAGTGGAAGACAAGAACAAGAATCGGTCACGGCTTAACGTTTTGAGCTCGCCTTGGGAGCCCGCCGCATGTGCGCCCGAGGAGGAGCTCGACCTGGGAGCGGATGAGTCAAGTGATGGGGAGCAACCAAGAATAAAGGAAGCAGGTTGGCCCGCGGAAAAGGCGCCTGTCTTAATTTTGTTCAAGGTTCCTTCAAAGATGTTCTCGTAGTACTACCTGTGTTGGGTATGCATGCATTGACACCCATCTTGTCTTCAAAATTTCTCATTGGTGTTCGAGCTCCCTTAGATGTCCGGATATGGGTCTCCTTACTCTCTTTTCGGCTACAATGGATCTTATTAGAGTTGGGCACTTCCGATATACGTGGCCTTGAAACCCGGGAATTCCTCAGTGGATATTTAAAGGTCCAAGAGCACGGAGAGGTGAAGCGGACAACGGTGCCGGTTCGATCGATCCAAGCGGTTCAATTCAACCGAGGTTGGGGCCTGAGGCACACGCAGGGCGTGCCCGTCCTCCGAAAGCTCCAGAGGAGGGCACACTTTCCGGAGAAAGCAGCTCGTGCACGGTTCCAGAAGTTCCCTCTGCAACGAGGTAAGGATCCGCAGCGCAGGAGGAATGCCACAGTACGTGGAGGTGCTTTGCCTGCGGCTGGCCTCATGGGAGGTGCCTGTGCGAAGTCTAAGTTTCTGCCGGGACTTAGACGTGTGGCAGTCAGCCTAGTCTGCGGAAGACAGCGGTGCGGTGCGGACAGGACTGCAGACGGACATCGGTCTTGTGGGGGCTCTCTTGGGCATGGTTAGACGAGAGAGAGTGCGCCCAGTTGGTTGGCAGATGCTGCGGAAGGACAGCGGTATCGTTGCAGGCAAGGCTGCAGACGGACGGCAGCATGCCGAAGTGGTTTCCCAGACTGGGACGGACGATAGGAAGCCGGGAGGCTTGCGACGGAGTGCAACAGAGACAGAGTGCGGATGCAGACCGTGGATGCTACTGCGGTAGAGCCTGGACACTGGCCGATTGCCCATCAGTTGATGTTGTATCTTGAGCTGCCCAGTGTGGCAGGCTCACGGATGAGGTGCCGGGATGTGGCAGCCCTCCGATGTTATATGTAAAGTCTCTTTGAACCATGAATATTGCAAAAGGGGTGTTAGGCACGTCCGAGTTTGGAGTGCCACCCTCCTATGCATTTATCTCTTGCTCTTGTGTTTGGCATGCGTTTACTGTAGGAAGTGCACATCAAGAAAAAAAGGCTAAGCAAGGAACTGTTAAAGAGATGAGGCGTGGGCAATCCGCGGGTTGGGTGTGGCCTGCCGGGCTGGTTTCGCCCCAGGAAGTGCCGCATGGGCTATGTGTCACAGCCACAATTTCTGGCTTGTCTCAAGCGACTAACTGTGGTGTGCGGCACTTCCCGGGAACGTCTTGAGGGTGAGACCAGCTCAAACGTTGCACCGGCAGACTACGCCTAAACCCGCGGAAGCTTTTCGGCTTGACAGTTTACTCGTTTAACTCATAAGCACGTTTACGACAGACAGCATCAACACTTAGCCAATTATCAGCGAGTGCAATACGCAAGTAAAACACGACGCGGGAATAAGTTGGGGTTGCCAAACCGGCCAGCCCGTTTATCGTTTGTATAATCAATTGTTTACGGCAAGCGGAGTTGCCCTAAAACTCGGCAGATCTCCGGCGTGAGCCAAACCAGCAACACGCCTTACAACAGATATAGAAATTACAGAATGACAGAGCTGCCCCCTGCTCGGGCGTCCCAACTCCATGGGACCGTCGACTTCTGCAACCCGCGTATGCTGCCGAACTGTCTCACTGTGCAACCGGAACGGGTGCAAAACCTGCCAAGTTCTGCCTCTTCCGCAACCCTGCTGCAGCCGGATTCTGCTGGAACGGACCGTGCGCGAGAACAGAGCTTGGACTGCCTCCCTAGCTCTGCGTCTCCTTGCCTTGTCCGAAATTCCTTGCTTGAACGCCCCCCTCCTTCGTTTTGGCCTTAAGCCTATATACATGGTGCCGTGTGGGAGGGTGCGGCCCCACCCTGGGCGCACCCTTGCTTGGCGCCCACGTCAGCCTCCCGCCGACGTGCCATTTGAAAGGGTCTTGGTCCAAGTCCCCCGCAATCCGCGCGTTTCGGTCCATTTTGTTGGGCGTCGTCCCTTGGCTCCCGACCCGAGCTCTCTGCCGTGGCTCCCAACCCGAGCTCCTTTCTTGGCTTCCAACCCGAGCTCATTTCTGGGATGCGAACCCGAGCTCGTTTCTTGGCTGCGAACCCGAGTTCGTTCTTCCGCTGGCGTCCGGTCCACCTTCCCTTCCGCCCATCGCTTTGGCTTGCTGCGTCGAGTGCCGGTCCGTTTGGGCGCTGCTCCGCGGAGTGCGTGGGCGCTTGGCCAACGCGCCACTACTCCAACACTTGAGTGTGTCCAGCGGTCCAAGGGTGCGCCCCGTTTCTTGCCAGCGTGCAGCCGCGCCCCACTCTCGGGCTTGCCATGCGCCGAAGTGTTGTGTGGGCGTCTTCGGTGGGAGTGCGCCCGGGCTAGGTCCACGCACCCCACTCATCGTTCCGTCTCCGGGTAGCTTTCCTTCCTCGCTAAGTCTCCTTGCAGCCGATCGTCGCTTTGCCCGACCGGGCGCCCAAGCCAGCCTCTTGGGCGGGAGCGCAAGGCTCCCATGCAAGTGTGAGTGCCGTGCAGAAAGCGCGGCCGTGACACTATGTGTCAGAGCCACGCTTTTTCGCTAGTCACCAGCGTCCAAATGTGGTGTGCGGCACTGCCTGGGAACGACTTGAGGGCGTGGCCAACTCAAGCGTCGCACCAGCAGACTACGCCTAACCTGCGGAAACTTTTCAACTTAACACTCGCAACTTCGTTTACTTGTTTATAACAGTTAACATGTTCCTACCGCATCCACACTTAGCCAATTTTACGTATGCATGAACATCGAGTAAATAGCACACGCAAGTATAAGCTGGGGTTTCCAAACCATCAACCCTTAAGCTTTGTATAATCAATCGTTTACAACAGGTGGAGTTTCCCTAGCAGAGCTCCGGCGTGTGCCCAACAAGCAGCACGCCTTACAATAGACATACAAAATACAAAGAGAGAGTTAACCCTTCCAACATGCGTCTAACTCCTGAAACTTCCCGCTGCTGCAAACCCTTGCTGCTGCCGCGGAAATGTCTCACTGTGCAACCGCACTGTGTGCGAACCTGCCAAATTTGCAAACCCTTGCTGCTTGCCGCGGAAATGTCTCACTGTGCAACCGCACTGTTGTGCGAACCTGCCAAATTTCTGCGCTGTAGCAGCACCTTGCTGCGGCCGGACTTCGCCGGAAGAGACCGTGCGGACGGACAGAGGTCGGATAGCCTCCCTAGCTCCGAACTTCCCCCTTACCCGAATTTCCAACTTAGTTGCAGCTACCTTCTTGGCTTCTCGCCTTAGCCTTTTTTATATGATGCCGTGCGGGAGGGTGCGACCCCACCTTGGGCGCACCCTTGCTTGGCACCCACGTCAACTCCGCACCGACGTACCATCAAACGGCCTCCGGTCCGCGATCCGCGCGTCATCGGTCCAAGTATTCCGCAAGCCGCGCGCCTTCGTTCCACTTCCGCAGCCTGCGCGTCTTCGGTCCGTCCCGACTTCGCGATCGGTTCCCATCCCGAGCATGCGCCGGGAAACCCCAAACTTTCCCCGCGACTTGGCCCCTTTTTTTTTCCCCGCGGCGCGCGCCGGGAAACCGCGACTTAGCCCAATATTTTTTCCCCGCGGCGTGTGCCGGGAAAACCCCAACTTTCCCCCGCGACTTAGCCCCGTTTTTTTTCCCCGCGGTGTGCGCCGGGAAACCCCAACTTTCCCCGCGGTGCGCGCCGGGAAACCGTAACCTTCCCCGCGGGTGTGCGCCGGGAAACCCCAACTTTCCCCCGCGGTGCGCGCCGGGGAAACCGTAACCTTCCCCGCGACTTAGCCCCGTTTTTTTTCCCCGCGGCGGTGCGCCGGGAAACCCCAACTTCCTCCGTGACTTAGCCAAATTTTTTTTTTCCCGCGCGTGCGCCGGGAAACCCCAACTTCCTCCGCGACTTAGCCAAATTTTTTTTTTCCCGCGCGCGCGCCGGGAAACCCCAACTTCCTCCGCGACTTCGCCAAATTTTTTTTTTTCCCGCTGCGCGCGCCGGGAAACCCCAACTTCCTCCGCGACTTCGCCAAATTTTTTTTTCCCCGCGCGCGCGCCGGGAAACCCCAACTTCCTCCGCGACTTCGACAAACTTTTTTTTCCCCGCGCGCGCGCCGGGAAACCCCAACTTCCTCCGCGACT
>BSBM01002505.1:25000-35000 GCA_027924585.1 Larix kaempferi | reverse complement strand
TGATAGGAAACACCGCCGTAGTTAATTTAACCGACAACCGGGAGGGACAAAGATACGCGAAAGGAGACCAAACGTGCAACAAGCCACACTTGCGGTTGAAATGGGTTTTTGTTTACCCATGCCTTCCCAAGGGGGAGCATTGCCGACGTTAAGGCTCATGCGCTATCAAGTGGAGCCGCACCAACCATCGCACGAAATGACACTTCCATCGGCGGGGAAGTGCATGGAAGGCAACATCTTGGACACTTGGATCCGGCAACCGGGAGGGACAAGTAATCCGAGAGAAGGCAAAGATGCAAGCCCTTGTCGGGAGAAGACAAAATGCCCCAAAACACCACCGCTTGGGAGGAAATGAGGTCTGTTCTGCCGTGCCATCCCGGGACGAGCATCGCCCTCAACACTGCTCATGCGCTACCAAGCGGAGACGGCAACACACCGCAAGCCGACCGCCCTACAAATGACCCGAGGCCAGTTTTCAGGCAGACCCGGCATGCGACGCATTCACCGCACCGCCCTTCACACGAAATGACACTTCCACCGATGGAGAAGTGCACGATAGGCGTCGTCGAAGTCACGTAACAGACATACTGCTCATGCGCTACCAAGCAGAGACGGCAACACACTGCAAGCCGACCGCCCTACGAATGACCCAAGGCCAATTTTCAGGCAGACCCGGCAGACAAAGCATTCGCCGCACCACCCTTCACACGAAATGACACTTCCACCGGCAGAGAAGTGCGTGATAGGCATCATCGAAGGCACTTAACCGAAAAGCTTGGACCCAGCAACCGAAAGAAGACCAAAGACGCAAGCCCTCGTTGGGAGCCACAGCAAGCCACCAGAGCACCACTTGCGGTGTTGGTGTGGCTTCGTTTGCCAGTGCCTTCCCAAGATGAGCGTTGCCATCAATACTGCTCATGCGCTACCAAGCGGATACGGCAACACACTGCAAGCCGACCGCCCTACGAATGACCCGAGGCCATTTTTCGAGCAGACCCGGCAGACAGCACATTCACCGCACCACCCTTCACACGAAACGACACTTCCACCGAAAGAGAAATGCGTGATAGGCATCATCGAAGTAACTTAACCGAAAATCTTGGACCCAACAACCGACGAAGCAAGCCCTCGTTGGGAGCCACAGCAAGCCACAGAAGCACCACTTGCGGTGTTGGCACCGTGCCTTCCCAAGATGAGCGTTGCCATCAATACTGCTCATGCGCTACCAAGCGGACACGGCAACACACCGCAAGTCGACCGCCCTACGAATGGCCCGAGGCCAATTTTCAAGCAGACCCGACAAGCAGCACATTCACCGCACCACCCTTCACACGAAAGGACACTTCCACCGAAAGAGAAATGCGTGATAGGCATCATCGAAGTAACTTAACCGAAAATCTTGGACCCAACAACCGAAGAAGCAAGCCCTCGTTGGGAGCCACAGAAGCACCACTTGCGGTGTTGCACCGTGCCTTCCCAAGATGAGCGTTGCCGTCAATACTGCTCATGCGCTACCAAGCGGACACGGCAACACACCGCAAGCCGACCACCCTACGAATGACCCGAGGCCAATTTTCAGGTAGACCCGACAAGCAGCGCGTTCACCGCACCACCCTTCGCACGAAACGCACCCACCAAGTGAGCGCCCGGCAAAAAGACAAGCCAGCGGACGACAAGAACGAGGATCGGTCACGGTTTAACGTTTTTCAGCTCGGGTTGGAAGCACGAGGCAGACGGGCGCCCAAGGAGCAGCTCGCATTGGGAGCACGCCACAGCTCGGGTTGGAAGCACGCCACAGCTCGGGTTGGAAGCACAAGGCAGATGGGCGCCCAAGGCGCAGCTCGCATTGGGAGCACGCCACGGCTCGGGTTGGAAGCACGCCACAGCTCGGGTTGGAAGCACAAGGGAGATGGGCGCCCAAGAAGCAGCTCGCATTGGGAGCACGCCACAGCTCGGTTTGGAAGCACAAGGCAGAGGGGCGCCGAAGGAGCAGCTCGCATTGGGAGCACGTCACAGCTCGGGTTGGAAGCACAAGGCAGATGGGCGCCCAAGGAGCAGCTCGCATTGGGAGCACGCCACCGCAAGCGCGCCCACCAAGTGAGCGCCCGGCAAAAAGACAAGCCAGCGGAAGACAAGGACGAGGATCGGTCACGGCTTAACGTTTTCAGCTCGGGTTGGGAGCACAAGGCAGATGGGCGCCCAAGGAGCAGCTCGCATTGGGAGCACGCCACTGCAAGCGCGCCCACCAAGTGAGCGCCCGGCAAAAAGACAAGCCAACGGAAGACAAGAACGCGGATCGGTCACGGCTTAACGTTTTCAGCTCGGGTTGGAAGCAAAAGGCAGGTGGGCGCCCAAGGAGCAGCTCGCATTGGGAGCACGCCACCGCAAGCGCGCCCACCAAGTGAGCGCCCGGAAAAAAGACAAGCCAACGGAAGACAAGAACGCGGATCGGTCACGGCTTAACGTTTTCAGCTCGGGTTGGAAGCACAAGGCGGATGGGCGCCCAACGAGCAGCTCGCATTGGGAGCACGCCACAGCTCGGGTTGGAAGCACGCCACAGCTCGCGTTGGGAGCACAAGGCAGATGGGCGCCCAAGAAGCAGCTCGCATTGGGAGCACGCCACAAGCTCGTGTTGGGAGCACGCCGCAGCTCGCGTTGGAAGCACAAGGCGCAGCTCGCATTGGGAGCACGCCGCAGCTCGCGTTGGAAGCACAAGGCGCAGCTCGCATTGGGAGCACGCCGCAGCTCGCGTTGGAAGCACAAGGCGCAGCTCGCATTGGGAGCACGCCGCAGCTCGCGTTGGAAGCACAAGGCGCAGCTCGCATTGGGAGCACGCCGCAGCTCGCGTTGGAAGCATGCCACAGCTCGCATTGGAAGCACAAGGCAGATGGGCGCCCAAGGAGCAGCTCGCATTGGGAGCACGGCAGATGGGCGCCCAAGGAGCGGCTCGCGTTGGGAGCACGGCACAAGTGCGCCCAAAGAAACGAGTCCGAATGCCAACGCAAGCGCGCCCACCAAGTGAGCGCCCGGCAAAAATACAACGCGGCGGAAGACAAGAACGAGGATCGGTCAGGGCTTAACGTTTTCAGCTCGGGTTGGAAGCACGGCCCATGGGCACCCATGGAGCGGCTCGCATTGGGAGCACGACACAAATGCGCCCGAACAAACGAGTCCGAATGCCAACGCAAGCGCGCCCACCAAGGGAGCGCCCGGCAAAAGAACAAGGCAGGGGAAGACAAGAAAGAGGATCGGTCACGGCTTAACGTTTTGAGCTCGGGTTGGAAGCACGGCACATGGGCGCCCAAGAAGCGGCTCGCATTGGGAGGCCGGCACTTGTGTGCCCAAAGAAACGAGTCCACCGGCAAACGGAAGCGCGCCCACCCAAGTGAGCGCCCGGCAAAAAGACAAGGCAACAGCGGACAAGAACGAGGATTGGTCACGGCATAACGTTTTGAGCTCGCCTTGCGAGCCCGGCACAGGTGCGCCAAAAGAAACGAGTCCGCCGGCAAACGGAAGCGCGCCCACCCGAGTGAGCGAACGGCAAAAAGACAAGGGAACGGCGGAGAAGAACAAGAATTGGTCACGGCTTAACGTTTTGAGCTTCCCTTGGGAGCCCGACACATGTGCGCCCAGAGAAAGGAGTCCGCCCGCAAACGGAAGCGCGCCCACCCAAGTGAGCGCACGGCAAAAAGACAAGGCAACGGCGGAGAAGAACAAGAATTGGTCACGGCTTAACGTTTTGAGCTCCCCTTGGGAGCCCGGCACATGTGCGCCCAAAGAAACGAGTCCGCCCGCAAACGGAAGCGCACCCACCCAAGTGAGCGCCGGGCAAAAAGACAAGGCAACGGCGGTCAAGAACAAGCATTGGTCACGGCTTAACATTTTGAGCTCGCCTTGCGAGCCCGGCACATGTGCGCCCAAGGAAACGAGCCCGTCGGCAAACAGAAGCGCGCCCACCCAAGTGAGCGCCCGGCAAAAAGACAAGGCAACGACGGACAAGAACAGGAATTGGTCACGGCCTAACGTTTTGAGCTCGCCTTGGGAGCCCGGCACATGTGCGCCCAAAGAAACGAGTCCGGCGGCAAGCGGAAGCGCGCCCACCCGAGTGAGCGCCCGGCAAAAAGACAAGGAAACGGCAGACAAGGACAAGCATTGGTCACGGCTTAACGTTTTGAGCTCGCCTTCGGAGCCCGGCACATGTGCGCCCAAGGAAACGAGTCCGCCGGAAAACGGAAGCGGCCCCACCCAAGTGAGCGCCCGGCAACAAGACAAGGCAACGGCGGACAAGAACAAGGATTGGTCACGGCTTAACGTTTTGAGCTCGCCTTGGGAGCCCGGCACATGTGCGCCCGAAGGAACGAGTCCGGCGGCAAACGGAAGTGCACCCACCGAAGTGGGCGCACGGCAAAAAGACAAGGGAACGGCGGAGAAGAACAAGAATTGGTCACGGCTTAACGTTTTGAGCTCCCCTTGGGAGCCCGACACATGTGCGCCCAAAGAAACGACTCCGCCCGCAAACGGAAGCGCGCCCACCCAAGTGAGCGCACGGCAAAAAGACAAGGCAACGGCGGAGAAGAACAAGAATTGGTCACGGCTTAACGTTTTGAGCTCCCCTTGGGAGCCCGGCACATGTGCGCCCAAAGAAACGAGTCCGCCCGCAAACGGAAGCGCACCCACCCAAGTGAGCGCCGGGCAAAAAGACAAGGCAACGGCGGACAAGAACAAGCATTGGTCACGGCTTAACGTTTTGAGCCCGCCTTGCGAGCCCGGCACATGTGCGCCCAAGGAAACGAGCCCGTCGGCAAACGGAAGCGCGCCCACCCAAGTGAGCGCCCGGCAAAAAGACAAGGCAACGGCGGACAAGAACAGGAATTGGTCACGGCTTAACGTTTTGAGCTCGCCTTGGGAGCCCGGCACATGTGCGCCCAAAGAAACGAGTCCGGCGGCAAGCGGAAGCGCGCCCACCCGAGTGAGCGCCCGGAAAAAAGACAAGGCAACGGCAGACAAGGACAAGCATTGGTCACGGCTTAACGTTTTGAGCTCGCCTTGGGAGCCCGGCACGTGTGCGCCCAAGGAAGAAACGAGTCCGCCGGCAAACGGAAGCGCGCCCACCCAAGTGAGCGCCCGGCAAAAGGACAAGGCAACGGCGCACAAGAACAAGAATTGGTCACGGCTTAACGTTTTGGGCTCGCCTTGGGAGCCCGGCACATGTGCCGCCCGAAGAAACGAGTCCGCCGGCAAACGGAAGCGCGCCCACCCAAGTGAGCGCCCGGGAAAAAGCTAAGGCAACGGCGGACAAGAACAAGAATTGGTCACGGCTTAACGTTTTGAGCTCGCCTTGGGAGCCCGGCACACGTGAGCCCAAAGAAACGACTCCGCCGGCAAACGGAAGCGTGCCCACCCAAGCGAGCGCACGGAAACAAGACAAGGCAACGGCGGACAAGAACAAGAATTGGTCACGGCCTAACGTTTTGAGCTCGCCTCGGGAGCCCGGCACACGTGAGCCCAAGGAAACGAGTCCGCCGGCAAACGGAAGCGTGCCCACCCAAGTGCGCGCCCGGCAAAAGCACAGGCCAACGACGGACAAGAACAAGAATCGGCCACGGCTTAACATTTTGAGCTCTCCTTGGGAGCCCGGCACATGTGAGCCCAATGAAACGAGTCCGCCGGCAAACGGAAGCGCTCCCACCCAAGCGAGCGCCCGGCAAAAATACACAAGGCAACGGCGGACAAGAACAAGAATTGCTCGCGGCTTAATGTTTTGAGGCCGCCTTGGGAGCCCGGCACATGTGCGCCCAAAGGAACGACTCCATCTCCGGCAGACGGAAGCGCGCCCACCCAAGTCAGCGCACGGCAACAAGACAAGGCAACGGCGGACAAGAACAAGAATTGGTCACGGCTTAACGTTTTGAGCTCGCCTTGGGAGCCCGTCACCTGCGCGCCCAAAGAAACGAGTCCCCCGGCAAACGGAAGCGCGCCCACCCAAGTGAGCGCCCGGCAAAGAGACAAGGAAACGGCGGACAAGAACAAGAATTGGTCACGGCTTAACGTTTTGAGCTCGCCCTGGGAGCCCTTCACATGTGCGCCCAAAGAAACGAGTCCGCCGGGACACGGAAGCGCGCCCACCCAAGCGAGCGCCCGGCAAAAAGACAAGGCAACGGCGGACAAGAACAAGGATTGGTCACGGCTTAACGTTTTGAGCCCGCCTTGGGAGCCCGGCACATGTGCGGCCAAAGAAACGACTCCGTCTCCGGCAAACGGAAGCGCGCCCACCCAAGTGAGCGCACGGCAACAAGACAAGGCAACGGTGGACAAGAACAAGAATTGGTCGGGGCTTAACGTTTTGAGCTCGCCTTGCGAGCCCGTCGCCTGTGCGCCCAAAGAAACGAGTCCCCCGGCAAACGGAAGCGCGCCCACCCAAGCGAGCGCCCGGCAAAAAGACAAGGCAACGGCGGACAGGAACAAGAATTGGTCACGGCGTAACGTTTTGAGCTCGCCCTGGGAGCCCTTCACATGTGCGCCCAAAGAAACGAGTCCGCCGGCAAACGGATGCGCGCCCACCCAAGTGATCGCCCGGCAAAGACACGGGGCAACGGCGGACAAGAACAAGAATCGGTCACGGCTTAACGTTTTGAGCTCGCCTTAGGAGCCCGGCACGCGTGAGCCCAAGGAAACGAGTCCGGCGGCGAACGGAAGAGCGCCCACCCAAGTGAGCGCCCGGCAAAAAGACAGGCCAACGGCGGACAAGAACAAGGACAGGTCACGGCTTAACGTTTTGAGCTCGCCTTGGGAGCCCGGCCCATGTGCGCCCAAAGAAACGAGTCCGCCGGCAAACGGAATCGCGCCCACCCAAGTGAGCGCCCGGCAAAAAGACAAGCCAACGACGGACAAGAACAAGAATCGGTCACGGCTCAACGTTTTGAGATCGCCTTGGGAGCCAGGCACATGTGCGCCCTAAGAAACAACTCCATCTCCAGAAAAGGGAAGCGCGCCCGCCGAAGTCAGCGCCCGGCAAAAAGAAAAGGCAACGGCGGACAAGGACAGGCATCGGTCACGTCTTAACGTTTTGAGCTCGCCTTGGGAGCCCGACGCATGTGCGCCCGAAGGAACGAGTCCGCCGGCAAACGGA
Organism: Larix kaempferi; assembly: GCA_027924585.1. Lineage (NCBI taxonomy): Eukaryota > Viridiplantae > Streptophyta > Pinopsida > Pinales > Pinaceae > Larix > Larix kaempferi. The sequence goes on along the minus strand of BSBM01002505.1, from coordinate 27,871 downwards.
AGCACGCCCACCCAAGTGAGCGCCCGGCAAAAAGACAAGGCAACGGAAGAGAAGAACACGAATCGGTCACGTCCTAGCAACGTTTTGAGCTCGCCTTGGGAGGCCGGCACATTTGCACCCAAGGAGGAGCTCGACTTGGAAGACCGGCCGGAGGTGCGCCCAAAGAAACGAGTCCGCCGGCAAAAAGAGAAGGCGGCGGAAGATAAGAACAAGAACCGGTCGCGTCTCAGCAACATTTTGAGCTCGCCTTGGGAGCCCCGCACACGTGCGCCCAAAGAAACGAGTCCGCCGGCAAGCGCAAGCGCGCCCACCAAGTGAGCGCCCGGCAACAAGACAAGGAAGTGGAAGACAAGAACAAGAATCGGTCACGGCTTAACGTTTTGAGCTCGCCTTGGGAGCCCGCCGCATGTGCGCCCGAGGAGGAGCTCGACCTGGGAGCGGATGAGTCAAGTGATGGGGAGCAACCAAGAATAAAGGAAGCAGGTTGGCCCGCGGAAAAGGCGCCTGTCTTAATTTTGTTCAAGGTTCCTTCAAAGATGTTCTCGTAGTACTACCTGTGTTGGGTATGCATGCATTGACACCCATCTTGTCTTCAAAATTTCTCATTGGTGTTCGAGCTCCCTTAGATGTCCGGATATGGGTCTCCTTACTCTCTTTTCGGCTACAATGGATCTTATTAGAGTTGGGCACTTCCGATATACGTGGCCTTGAAACCCGGGAATTCCTCAGTGGATATTTAAAGGTCCAAGAGCACGGAGAGGTGAAGCGGACAACGGTGCCGGTTCGATCGATCCAAGCGGTTCAATTCAACCGAGGTTGGGGCCTGAGGCACACGCAGGGCGTGCCCGTCCTCCGAAAGCTCCAGAGGAGGGCACACTTTCCGGAGAAAGCAGCTCGTGCACGGTTCCAGAAGTTCCCTCTGCAACGAGGTAAGGATCCGCAGCGCAGGAGGAATGCCACAGTACGTGGAGGTGCTTTGCCTGCGGCTGGCCTCATGGGAGGTGCCTGTGCGAAGTCTAAGTTTCTGCCGGGACTTAGACGTGTGGCAGTCAGCCTAGTCTGCGGAAGACAGCGGTGCGGTGCGGACAGGACTGCAGACGGACATCGGTCTTGTGGGGGCTCTCTTGGGCATGGTTAGACGAGAGAGAGTGCGCCCAGTTGGTTGGCAGATGCTGCGGAAGGACAGCGGTATCGTTGCAGGCAAGGCTGCAGACGGACGGCAGCATGCCGAAGTGGTTTCCCAGACTGGGACGGACGATAGGAAGCCGGGAGGCTTGCGACGGAGTGCAACAGAGACAGAGTGCGGATGCAGACCGTGGATGCTACTGCGGTAGAGCCTGGACACTGGCCGATTGCCCATCAGTTGATGTTGTATCTTGAGCTGCCCAGTGTGGCAGGCTCACGGATGAGGTGCCGGGATGTGGCAGCCCTCCGATGTTATATGTAAAGTCTCTTTGAACCATGAATATTGCAAAAGGGGTGTTAGGCACGTCCGAGTTTGGAGTGCCACCCTCCTATGCATTTATCTCTTGCTCTTGTGTTTGGCATGCGTTTACTGTAGGAAGTGCACATCAAGAAAAAAAGGCTAAGCAAGGAACTGTTAAAGAGATGAGGCGTGGGCAATCCGCGGGTTGGGTGTGGCCTGCCGGGCTGGTTTCGCCCCAGGAAGTGCCGCATGGGCTATGTGTCACAGCCACAATTTCTGGCTTGTCTCAAGCGACTAACTGTGGTGTGCGGCACTTCCCGGGAACGTCTTGAGGGTGAGACCAGCTCAAACGTTGCACCGGCAGACTACGCCTAAACCCGCGGAAGCTTTTCGGCTTGACAGTTTACTCGTTTAACTCATAAGCACGTTTACGACAGACAGCATCAACACTTAGCCAATTATCAGCGAGTGCAATACGCAAGTAAAACACGACGCTACGCAAGTAAAACACGACGCGGGGAATAAGTTGGGGTTGCCAACCGGCCAGCCCGTTTATCGTTTGTATAATCAATTGTTTACGGGCAAGCGGAGTTGCCCTAAAACTCGGCAGATCTCCGGCGTGAGCCAAACCAGCAACACGCCTTACAACAGATATAGAAATTACAGAATGACAGAGCTGCCCCCTGCTCGGGCGTCCCAACTCCATGGGACCGTCGACTTCTGCAACCCGCGTATGCTGCCGAACTGTCTCACTGTGCAACCGGAACGGGTGCAAAACCTGCCAAGTTCTGCCTCTTCCGCAACCCTGCTGCAGCCGGATTCTGCTGGAACGGACCGTGCGCGAGAACAGAGCTTGGACTGCCTCCCTAGCTCTGCGTCTCCTTGCCTTGTCCGAAATTCCCTTGCTTGAACGCCCCCTCCTTCGTTTTGGCCTTAAGCCTATATACATGGTGCCGTGTGGGAGGGTGCGGCCCCACCCTGGGCGCACCCCTTGCTTGGCGCCCACGTCAGCCTCCCGCCGACGTGCCATTTGAAAGGGTCTTGGTCCAAGTCCCCCGCAATCCGCGCGTTTCGGTCCATTTTGTTGGGCGTCGTCCCTTGGCTCCCGACCCGAGCTCTCTGCCGTGGCTCCCAACCCGAGCTCCCTTTCTTGGCTTTCCAACCCGAGCTCATTTCTGGGATGCGAACCCGAGCTCGTTTCTTGGCTGCGAACCCGAGTTCGTTCTTCCGCTGGCGTCCGGTCCACCTTCCCTTCCGCCCATCGCTTTGGCTTGCTGCGTCGAGTGCCGGTCCGTTTGGGCGCTGCTCCGCGGAGTGCGTGGGCGCTTGGCCAACGCGCCACTACTCCAACACTTGAGTGTGTCCAGCGGTCCAAGGGTGCGCCCCGTTTCTTGCCAGCGTGCAGCCGCGCCCCACTCTCGGGCTTGCCATGCGCCGAAGTGTTG
>BSBM01002505.1:0-12500 GCA_027924585.1 Larix kaempferi | reverse complement strand
CAACCGAAAGAAGACCAAAGACGCAAGCCCTCGTTGGGAGCCACAGCAAGCCACCAGAGCACCACTTGCGGTGTTGGTGTGGCTTCGTTTGCCAGTGCCTTCCCAAGATGAGCGTTGCCATCAATACTGCTCATGCGCTACCAAGCGGATACGGCAACACACTGCAAGCCGACCGCCCTACGAATGACCCGAGGCCATTTTTCGAGCAGACCCGGCAGACAGCACATTCACCGCACCACCCTTCACACGAAACGACACTTCCACCGAAAGAGAAATGCGTGATAGGCATCATCGAAGTAACTTAACCGAAAATCTTGGACCCAACAACCGACGAAGCAAGCCCTCGTTGGGAGCCACAGCAAGCCACAGAAGCACCACTTGCGGTGTTGGCACCGTGCCTTCCCAAGATGAGCGTTGCCATCAATACTGCTCATGCGCTACCAAGCGGACACGGCAACACACCGCAAGTCGACCGCCCTACGAATGGCCCGAGGCCAATTTTCAAGCAGACCCGACAAGCAGCACATTCACCGCACCACCCTTCACACGAAAGGACACTTCCACCGAAAGAGAAATGCGTGATAGGCATCATCGAAGTAACTTAACCGAAAATCTTGGACCCAACAACCGAAGAAGCAAGCCCTCGTTGGGAGCCACAGAAGCACCACTTGCGGTGTTGCACCGTGCCTTCCCAAGATGAGCGTTGCCGTCAATACTGCTCATGCGCTACCAAGCGGACACGGCAACACACCGCAAGCCGACCACCCTACGAATGACCCGAGGCCAATTTTCAGGTAGACCCGACAAGCAGCGCGTTCACCGCACCACCCTTCGCACGAAACGCACCCACCAAGTGAGCGCCCGGCAAAAAGACAAGCCAGCGGACGACAAGAACGAGGATCGGTCACGGTTTAACGTTTTTCAGCTCGGGTTGGAAGCACGAGGCAGACGGGCGCCCAAGGAGCAGCTCGCATTGGGAGCACGCCACAGCTCGGGTTGGAAGCACGCCACAGCTCGGGTTGGAAGCACAAGGCAGATGGGCGCCCAAGGCGCAGCTCGCATTGGGAGCACGCCACAGCTCGGGTTGGAAGCACGCCACAGCTCGGGTTGGAAGCACAAGGGAGATGGGCGCCCAAGAAGCAGCTCGCATTGGGAGCACGCCACAGCTCGGTTTGGAAGCACAAGGCAGAGGGGCGCCGAAGGAGCAGCTCGCATTGGGAGCACGTCACAGCTCGGGTTGGAAGCACAAGGCAGATGGGCGCCCAAGGAGCAGCTCGCATTGGGAGCACGCCACCGCAAGCGCGCCCACCAAGTGAGCGCCCGGCAAAAAGACAAGCCAGCGGAAGACAAGGACGAGGATCGGTCACGGCTTAACGTTTTCAGCTCGGGTTGGGAGCACAAGGCAGATGGGCGCCCAAGGAGCAGCTCGCATTGGGAGCACGCCACTGCAAGCGCGCCCACCAAGTGAGCGCCCGGCAAAAAGACAAGCCAACGGAAGACAAGAACGCGGATCGGTCACGGCTTAACGTTTTCAGCTCGGGTTGGAAGCAAAAGGCAGGTGGGCGCCCAAGGAGCAGCTCGCATTGGGAGCACGCCACCGCAAGCGCGCCCACCAAGTGAGCGCCCGGAAAAAAGACAAGCCAACGGAAGACAAGAACGCGGATCGGTCACGGCTTAACGTTTTCAGCTCGGGTTGGAAGCACAAGGCGGATGGGCGCCCAACGAGCAGCTCGCATTGGGAGCACGCCACAGCTCGGGTTGGAAGCACGCCACAGCTCGCGTTGGGAGCACAAGGCAGATGGGCGCCCAAGAAGCAGCTCGCATTGGGAGCACGCCACAAGCTCGTGTTGGGAGCACGCCGCAGCTCGCGTTGGAAGCACAAGGCGCAGCTCGCATTGGGAGCACGCCGCAGCTCGCGTTGGAAGCACAAGGCGCAGCTCGCATTGGGAGCACGCCGCAGCTCGCGTTGGAAGCACAAGGCGCAGCTCGCATTGGGAGCACGCCGCAGCTCGCGTTGGAAGCACAAGGCGCAGCTCGCATTGGGAGCACGCCGCAGCTCGCGTTGGAAGCATGCCACAGCTCGCATTGGAAGCACAAGGCAGATGGGCGCCCAAGGAGCAGCTCGCATTGGGAGCACGGCAGATGGGCGCCCAAGGAGCGGCTCGCGTTGGGAGCACGGCACAAGTGCGCCCAAAGAAACGAGTCCGAATGCCAACGCAAGCGCGCCCACCAAGTGAGCGCCCGGCAAAAATACAACGCGGCGGAAGACAAGAACGAGGATCGGTCAGGGCTTAACGTTTTCAGCTCGGGTTGGAAGCACGGCCCATGGGCACCCATGGAGCGGCTCGCATTGGGAGCACGACACAAATGCGCCCGAACAAACGAGTCCGAATGCCAACGCAAGCGCGCCCACCAAGGGAGCGCCCGGCAAAAGAACAAGGCAGGGGAAGACAAGAAAGAGGATCGGTCACGGCTTAACGTTTTGAGCTCGGGTTGGAAGCACGGCACATGGGCGCCCAAGAAGCGGCTCGCATTGGGAGGCCGGCACTTGTGTGCCCAAAGAAACGAGTCCACCGGCAAACGGAAGCGCGCCCACCCAAGTGAGCGCCCGGCAAAAAGACAAGGCAACAGCGGACAAGAACGAGGATTGGTCACGGCATAACGTTTTGAGCTCGCCTTGCGAGCCCGGCACAGGTGCGCCAAAAGAAACGAGTCCGCCGGCAAACGGAAGCGCGCCCACCCGAGTGAGCGAACGGCAAAAAGACAAGGGAACGGCGGAGAAGAACAAGAATTGGTCACGGCTTAACGTTTTGAGCTTCCCTTGGGAGCCCGACACATGTGCGCCCAGAGAAAGGAGTCCGCCCGCAAACGGAAGTGCGCCCACCCAAGTGAGCGCACGGCAAAAAGACAAGGCAACGGCGGAGAAGAACAAGAATTGGTCACGGCTTAACGTTTTGAGCTCCCCTTGGGAGCCCGGCACATGTGCGCCCAAAGAAACGAGTCCGCCCGCAAACGGAAGCGCACCCACCCAAGTGAGCGCCTGGCAAAAAGACAAGGCAACGGCGGTCAAGAACAAGCATTGGTCACGGCTTAACATTTTGAGCTCGCCTTGCGAGCCCGGCACATGTGCGCCCAAGGAAACGAGCCCGTCGGCAAACAGAAGCGCGCCCACCCAAGTGAGCGCCCGGCAAAAAGACAAGGCAACGACGGACAAGAACAGGAATTGGTCACGGCCTAACGTTTTGAGCTCGCCTTGGGAGCCCGGCACATGTGCGCCCAAAGAAACGAGTCCGGCGGCAAGCGGAAGCGCGCCCACCCGAGTGAGCGCCCGGCAAAAAGACAAGGAAACGGCAGACAAGGACAAGCATTGGTCACGGCTTAACGTTTTGAGCTCGCCTTCGGAGCCCGGCACATGTGCGCCCAAGGAAACGAGTCCGCCGGAAAACGGAAGCGGCCCCACCCAAGTGAGCGCCCGGCAACAAGACAAGGCAACGGCGGACAAGAACAAGGATTGGTCACGGCTTAACGTTTTGAGCTCGCCTTGGGAGCCCGGCACATGTGCGCCCGAAGGAACGAGTCCGGCGGCAAACGGAAGTGCACCCACCGAAGTGGGCGCACGGCAAAAAGACAAGGGAACGGCGGAGAAGAACAAGAATTGGTCACGGCTTAACGTTTTGAGCTCCCCTTGGGAGCCCGACACATGTGCGCCCAAAGAAACGACTCCGCCCGCAAACGGAAGCGCGCCCACCCAAGTGAGCGCACGGCAAAAAGACAAGGCAACGGCGGAGAAGAACAAGAATTGGTCACGGCTTAACGTTTTGAGCTCCCCTTGGGAGCCCGGCACATGTGCGCCCAAAGAAACGAGTCCGCCCGCAAACGGAAGCGCACCCACCCAAGTGAGCGCCGGGCAAAAAGACAAGGCAACGGCGGACAAGAACAAGCATTGGTCACGGCTTAACGTTTTGAGCCCGCCTTGCGAGCCCGGCACATGTGCGCCCAAGGAAACGAGCCCGTCGGCAAACGGAAGCGCGCCCACCCAAGTGAGCGCCCGGCAAAAAGACAAGGCAACGGCGGACAAGAACAGGAATTGGTCACGGCTTAACGTTTTGAGCTCGCCTTGGGAGCCCGGCACATGTGCGCCCAAAGAAACGAGTCCGGCGGCAAGCGGAAGCGCGCCCACCCGAGTGAGCGCCCGGAAAAAAGACAAGGCAACGGCAGACAAGGACAAGCATTGGTCACGGCTTAACGTTTTGAGCTCGCCTTGGGAGCCCGGCACGTGTGCGCCCAAGGAAGAAACGAGTCCGCCGGCAAACGGAAGCGCGCCCACCCAAGTGAGCGCCCGGCAAAAGGACAAGGCAACGGCGCACAAGAACAAGAATTGGTCACGGCTTAACGTTTTGGGCTCGCCTTGGGAGCCCGGCACATGTGCCGCCCGAAGAAACGAGTCCGCCGGCAAACGGAAGCGCGCCCACCCAAGTGAGCGCCCGGGAAAAAGCTAAGGCAACGGCGGACAAGAACAAGAATTGGTCACGGCTTAACGTTTTGAGCTCGCCTTGGGAGCCCGGCACACGTGAGCCCAAAGAAACGACTCCGCCGGCAAACGGAAGCGTGCCCACCCAAGCGAGCGCACGGAAACAAGACAAGGCAACGGCGGACAAGAACAAGAATTGGTCACGGCCTAACGTTTTGAGCTCGCCTCGGGAGCCCGGCACACGTGAGCCCAAGGAAACGAGTCCGCCGGCAAACGGAAGCGTGCCCACCCAAGTGCGCGCCCGGCAAAAGCACAGGCCAACGACGGACAAGAACAAGAATCGGCCACGGCTTAACATTTTGAGCTCTCCTTGGGAGCCCGGCACATGTGAGCCCAATGAAACGAGTCCGCCGGCAAACGGAAGCGCTCCCACCCAAGCGAGCGCCCGGCAAAAATACACAAGGCAACGGCGGACAAGAACAAGAATTGCTCGCGGCTTAATGTTTTGAGGCCGCCTTGGGAGCCCGGCACATGTGCGCCCAAAGGAACGACTCCATCTCCGGCAGACGGAAGCGCGCCCACCCAAGTCAGCGCACGGCAACAAGACAAGGCAACGGCGGACAAGAACAAGAATTGGTCACGGCTTAACGTTTTGAGCTCGCCTTGGGAGCCCGTCACCTGCGCGCCCAAAGAAACGAGTCCCCCGGCAAACGGAAGCGCGCCCACCCAAGTGAGCGCCCGGCAAAGAGACAAGGAAACGGCGGACAAGAACAAGAATTGGTCACGGCTTAACGTTTTGAGCTCGCCCTGGGAGCCCTTCACATGTGCGCCCAAAGAAACGAGTCCGCCGGGACACGGAAGCGCGCCCACCCAAGCGAGCGCCCGGCAAAAAGACAAGGCAACGGCGGACAAGAACAAGGATTGGTCACGGCTTAACGTTTTGAGCCCGCCTTGGGAGCCCGGCACATGTGCGGCCAAAGAAACGACTCCGTCTCCGGCAAACGGAAGCGCGCCCACCCAAGTGAGCGCACGGCAACAAGACAAGGCAACGGTGGACAAGAACAAGAATTGGTCGGGGCTTAACGTTTTGAGCTCGCCTTGCGAGCCCGTCGCCTGTGCGCCCAAAGAAACGAGTCCCCCGGCAAACGGAAGCGCGCCCACCCAAGCGAGCGCCCGGCAAAAAGACAAGGCAACGGCGGACAGGAACAAGAATTGGTCACGGCGTAACGTTTTGAGCTCGCCCTGGGAGCCCTTCACATGTGCGCCCAAAGAAACGAGTCCGCCGGCAAACGGATGCGCGCCCACCCAAGTGATCGCCCGGCAAAGACACGGGGCAACGGCGGACAAGAACAAGAATCGGTCACGGCTTAACGTTTTGAGCTCGCCTTAGGAGCCCGGCACGCGTGAGCCCAAGGAAACGAGTCCGGCGGCGAACGGAAGAGCGCCCACCCAAGTGAGCGCCCGGCAAAAAGACAGGCCAACGGCGGACAAGAACAAGGACAGGTCACGGCTTAACGTTTTGAGCTCGCCTTGGGAGCCCGGCCCATGTGCGCCCAAAGAAACGAGTCCGCCGGCAAACGGAATCGCGCCCACCCAAGTGAGCGCCCGGCAAAAAGACAAGCCAACGACGGACAAGAACAAGAATCGGTCACGGCTCAACGTTTTGAGATCGCCTTGGGAGCCAGGCACATGTGCGCCCTAAGAAACAACTCCATCTCCAGAAAAGGGAAGCGCGCCCGCCGAAGTCAGCGCCCGGCAAAAAGAAAAGGCAACGGCGGACAAGGACAGGCATCGGTCACGTCTTAACGTTTTGAGCTCGCCTTGGGAGCCCGACGCATGTGCGCCCGAAGGAACGAGTCCGCCGGCAAACGGAAGCACGCCCACCCAAGTGAGCGCCCGGCAAAAAGACAAGGCAACGGAAGAGAAGAACACGAATCGGTCACGTCCTAGCAACGTTTTGAGCTCGCCTTGGGAGGCCGGCACATTTGCACCCAAGGAGGAGCTCGACTTGGAAGACCGGCGGAGGTGCGCCCAAAGAAACGAGTCCGCCGGCAAAAAGAGAAGGCGGCGGAAGATAAGAACAAGAACCGGTCGCGTCTCAGCAACATTTTGAGCTCGCCTTGGGAGCCCCGCACACGTGCGCCCAAAGAAACGAGTCCGCCGGCAAGCGCAAGCGCGCCCACCAAGTGAGCGCCCGGCAACAAGACAAGGAAGTGGAAGACAAGAACAAGAATCGGTCACGGCTTAACGTTTTGAGCTCGCCTTGGGAGCCCGCCGCATGTGCGCCCGAGGAGGAGCTCGACCTGGGAGCGGATGAGTCAAGTGATGGGGAGCAACCAAGAATAAAGGAAGCAGGTTGGCCCGCGGAAAAGGCGCCTGTCTTAATTTTGTTCAAGGTTCCTTCAAAGATGTTCTCGTAGTACTACCTGTGTTGGGTATGCATGCATTGACACCCATCTTGTCTTCAAAATTTCTCATTGGTGTTCGAGCTCCCTTAGATGTCCGGATATGGGTCTCCTTACTCTCTTTTCGGCTACAATGGATCTTATTAGAGTTGGGCACTTCCGATATACGTGGCCTTGAAACCCGGGAATTCCTCAGTGGATATTTAAAGGTCCAAGAGCACGGAGAGGTGAAGCGGACAACGGTGCCGGTTCGATCGATCCAAGCGGTTCAATTCAACCGAGGTTGGGGCCTGAGGCACACGCAGGGCGTGCCCGTCCTCCGAAAGCTCCAGAGGAGGGCACACTTTCCGGAGAAAGCAGCTCGTGCACGGTTCCAGAAGTTCCCTCTGCAACGAGGTAAGGATCCGCAGCGCAGGAGGAATGCCACAGTACGTGGAGGTGCTTTGCCTGCGGCTGGCCTCATGGGAGGTGCCTGTGCGAAGTCTAAGTTTCTGCCGGGACTTAGACGTGTGGCAGTCAGCCTAGTCTGCGGAAGACAGCGGTGCGGTGCGGACAGGACTGCAGACGGACATCGGTCTTGTGGGGGCTCTCTTGGGCATGGTTAGACGAGAGAGAGTGCGCCCAGTTGGTTGGCAGATGCTGCGGAAGGACAGCGGTATCGTTGCAGGCAAGGCTGCAGACGGACGGCAGCATGCCGAAGTGGTTTCCCAGACTGGGACGGACGATAGGAAGCCGGGAGGCTTGCGACGGAGTGCAACAGAGACAGAGTGCGGATGCAGACCGTGGATGCTACTGCGGTAGAGCCTGGACACTGGCCGATTGCCCATCAGTTGATGTTGTATCTTGAGCTGCCCAGTGTGGCAGGCTCACGGATGAGGTGCCGGGATGTGGCAGCCCTCCGATGTTATATGTAAAGTCTCTTTGAACCATGAATATTGCAAAAGGGGTGTTAGGCACGTCCGAGTTTGGAGTGCCACCCTCCTATGCATTTATCTCTTGCTCTTGTGTTTGGCATGCGTTTACTGTAGGAAGTGCACATCAAGAAAAAAAGGCTAAGCAAGGAACTGTTAAAGAGATGAGGCGTGGGCAATCCGCGGGTTGGGTGTGGCCTGCCGGGCTGGTTTCGCCCCAGGAAGTGCCGCATGGGCTATGTGTCACAGCCACAATTTCTGGCTTGTCTCAAGCGACTAACTGTGGTGTGCGGCACTTCCCGGGAACGTCTTGAGGGTGAGACCAGCTCAAACGTTGCACCGGCAGACTACGCCTAAACCCGCGGAAGCTTTTCGGCTTGACAGTTTACTCGTTTAACTCATAAGCACGTTTACGACAGACAGCATCAACACTTAGCCAATTATCAGCGAGTGCAATACGCAAGTAAAACACGACGCGGGAATAAGTTGGGGTTGCCAAACCGGCCAGCCCGTTTATCGTTTGTATAATCAATTGTTTACGGCAAGCGGAGTTGCCCTAAAACTCGGCAGATCTCCGGCGTGAGCCAAACCAGCAACACGCCTTACAACAGATATAGAAATTACAGAATGACAGAGCTGCCCCCTGCTCGGGCGTCCCAACTCCATGGGACCGTCGACTTCTGCAACCCGCGTATGCTGCCGAACTGTCTCACTGTGCAACCGGAACGGGTGCAAAACCTGCCAAGTTCTGCCTCTTCCGCAACCCTGCTGCAGCCGGATTCTGCTGGAACGGACCGTGCGCGAGAACAGAGCTTGGACTGCCTCCCTAGCTCTGCGTCTCCTTGCCTTGTCCGAAATTCCTTGCTTGAACGCCCCCTCCTTCGTTTTGGCCTTAAGCCTATATACATGGTGCCGTGTGGGAGGGTGCGGCCCCACCCTGGGCGCACCCTTGCTTGGCGCCCACGTCAGCCTCCCGCCGACGTGCCATTTGAAAGGGTCTTGGTCCAAGTCCCCCGCAATCCGCGCGTTTCGGTCCATTTTGTTGGGCGTCGTCCCTTGGCTCCCGACCCGAGCTCTCTGCCGTGGCTCCCAACCCGAGCTCCTTTCTTGGCTTCCAACCCGAGCTCATTTCTGGGATGCGAACCCGAGCTCGTTTCTTGGCTGCGAACCCGAGTTCGTTCTTCCGCTGGCGTCCGGTCCACCTTCCCTTCCGCCCATCGCTTTGGCTTGCTGCGTCGAGTGCCGGTCCGTTTGGGCGCTGCTCCGCGGAGTGCGTGGGCGCTTGGCCAACGCGCCACTACTCCAACACTTGAGTGTGTCCAGCGGTCCAAGGGTGCGCCCCGTTTCTTGCCAGCGTGCAGCCGCGCCCCACTCTCGGGCTTGCCATGCGCCGAAGTGTTGTGTGGGCGTCTTCGGTGGGAGTGCGCCCGGGCTAGGTCCACGCACCCCACTCATCGTTCCGTCTCCGGGTAGCTTTCCTTCCTCGCTAAGTCTCCTTGCAGCCGATCGTCGCTTTGCCCGACCGGGCGCCCAAGCCAGCCTCTTGGGCGGGAGCGCAAGGCTCCCATGCAAGTGTGAGTGCCGTGCAGAAAGCGCGGCCGTGACACTATGTGTCAGAGCCACGCTTTTTCGCTAGTCACCAGCGTCCAAATGTGGTGTGCGGCACTGCCTGGGAACGACTTGAGGGCGTGGCCAACTCAAGCGTCGCACCAGCAGACTACGCCTAACCTGCGGAAACTTTTCAACTTAACACTCGCAACTTCGTTTACTTGTTTATAACAGTTAACATGTTCCTACCGCATCCACACTTAGCCAATTTTACGTATGCATGAACATCGAGTAAATAGCACACGCAAGTATAAGCTGGGGTTTCCAAACCATCAACCCTTAAGCTTTGTATAATCAATCGTTTACAACAGGTGGAGTTTCCCTAGCAGAGCTCCGGCGTGTGCCCAACAAGCAGCACGCCTTACAATAGACATACAAAATACAAAGAGAGAGTTAACCCTTCCAACATGCGTCTAACTCCTGAAACTTCCCGCTGCTGCAAACCCTTGCTGCTGCCCGCGGAAATGTCTCACTGTGCAACCGCACTGTGTGCGAACCTGCCAAATTCTGCGCTGTAGCAGCACCTTGCTGCGGCCGGACTTCGCCGGAAGAGACCGTGCGGACGGACAGAGGTCGGATAGCCTCCCTAGCTCCGAACTTCCCCCTTACCCGAATTTCCAACTTAGTTGCAGCTACCTTCTTGGCTTCTCGCCTTAGCCTTTTTATATGATGCCGTGCGGGAGGGTGCGACCCCACCTTGGGCGCACCCTTGCTTGGCACCCACGTCAACTCCGCACCGACGTACCATCAAACGGCCTCCGGTCCGCGATCCGCGCGTCATCGGTCCAAGTATTCCGCAAGCCGCGCGCCTTCGTTCCACTTCCGCAGCCTGCGCGTCTTCGGTCCGTCCCGACTTCGCGATCGGTTCCCATCCCGAGCATGCGCCGGGAAACCCCAACTTTCCCCGCGACTTGGCCCCTTTTTTTTCCCCGCGGCGCGCGCCGGGAAACCGCGACTTAGCCCAATATTTTTTCCCCGCGGCGTGTGCCGGGAAACCCCAACTTTCCCCGCGACTTAGCCCCGTTTTTTTTCCCCGCGGTGTGCGCCGGGAAACCCCAACTTTCCCCGCGGTGCGCGCCGGGAAACCGTAACCTTCCCCGCGGTGTGCGCCGGGAAACCCCAACTTTCCCCGCGGTGCGCGCCGGGAAACCGTAACCTTCCCCGCGACTTAGCCCCGTTTTTTTTCCCCGCGGCGTGCGCCGGGAAACCCCAACTTCCTCCGTGACTTAGCCAAATTTTTTTTTTCCCGCGCGTGCGCCGGGAAACCCCAACTTCCTCCGCGACTTAGCCAAATTTTTTTTTTCCCGCGCGCGCGCCGGGAAACCCCAACTTCCTCCGCGACTTCGCCAAATTTTTTTTTTCCCGCGCGCGCGCCGGGAAACCCCAACTTCCTCCGCGACTTCGCCAAATTTTTTTTTCCCCGCGCGCGCGCCGGGAAACCCCAACTTCCTCCGCGACTTCGACAAACTTTTTTTTCCCCGCGCGCGCGCCGGGAAACCCCAACTTCCTCCGCGACTTAGCCAAATTTTTTTTTCCCCGCGCGCGCAGACGGGAAACCCCAACTTCCTCCGCGACTTAGCCAAATTTTTTTTTCCCCGCGCGCGCGCCGGGAAACCCCAACTTCCTCCGCGACTTAGCCAAATTTTTTTTTCCCCGCGCGCGCGCCGGGAAACCCCAACTTCCTCCGCGACTTAGCCAAATTTTTTTTCCCCCGCGCGCGCGCCGGGAAACCCCAACTTCCTCCGCGACTTAGCCAAATTTTTTTTTCCCCGCGCGCGCGCCGGGAAACCCCAACTTCCTCCGCGACTTAGCCAAATTTTTTTTCCCCGTGCGCGCGCCGGGAAACCCCAACTTCCTCCGCGACTTAGCCAAATTTTTTTTCCGCGCGCGCGCGCCGGGAAACCCCAACTTCCTCCGCGACTTAGCCAAATTTTTTTTCCCCGCGCGCGCGCCGGGAAACCCCAACTTCCTCCGCGACTTCGCCAAATTTTTTTTCCCCGCGCGCGCGCCGGGAAACCCCAACTTCCTCCGCGACTTGGCCAATTTTTTTTTCCCCGCGCGCGCGCCGGGAAACCCCAACTTCCTCCGCGACTTCGCCAAATTTTTTTTCCCCGCGCGCGCGCCGGGAAACCCCAACTTCCTCCGCGACTTCGCCAAATTTTTTTTCCCCGCGCGCGCGCCGGGAAACCCCAACTTCCTCCGCGACTTTGCCAATTTTTTTTCCCCGCGCGCGCGCCGGGAAACCCCAACTTCCTCCGCGACTTTGCCAATTTTTTTTCCCCCGCGCGCGCGCCGGGAAACCCCAACTTCCTCCGCGACTTAGCCAATTTTTTTTCCCCGCGCGCGCGCCGGGAAACCCCAACTTCCTCCGCGACTTAGCCAATTTTTTTTCCCCCGCGCGCGCCGGGAAACCCCAACTTCCCCCGCGACCTTTCCATTTTTTCAAAGTGTAGCAAAAGAAAATTCCAAAATGAAATAAAATTTTCTAAGTTCAATGCGAAAGTTCGTTGTGAAGCAAAGTCCAAGATCAATATGAAATAAAGTCTAAGTGTTGAAACTTGGTTTGCGAAATGGATTGTGCACTGAATCGGGGCGACCAAGGGCTGAATCTCAGTGGATCGTGGCAGCAAGGCCACTCTGCCACTTACAATACCCCGTCGCGTATTTAAGTCGTCTGCAAAGGATTCTTCTCGCCGACCATTTGGAATTGAACTTCAAAGCTACCCCAACCGGTTTATATCCCGGCCGGAGTTCGCAAGTGACACGAGCCCCTGGGGATGCCGAAGCACCCCTACTATGGGTCACGATACAGTCGAAGAGTGACAAGCGCCGCTTCTAGCGTGGATTCTGACTTAGAGGCGTTCAGTCATAATCCGACACACGGTAGCTTCGCGCCACTGGCTTTTCAACCAAGCGCGATGACCAATTGTGTGAATCAACGGTTCCTCTCGTACTAAGTTGAATTACTATTGCGGCGCAGTTCATCAGTAGGGTAAAACTAACCTGTCTCACGACGGTCTAAACCCAGCTCACGTTCCCTATTGGTGGGTGAACAATCCAACACTTGGTGAATTCTGCTTCACAATGATAGGAAGAGCCGACATC